>VBSM01000272.1:49217923-49256618 GCA_008086735.1 Cheirogaleus medius
GGCTGAGGCAGAAGGATTGCTTGAGCCCAAAAGTCTGAGGTTGCTGTGAGCTAGCCTGATGCCATGGCACTCTAGCCTAGGCAGCAGAGCAAGACACTGTTTCAAAAAAAAAAAAAAAGCTTTTGCTGCAGACTTGAAATGTTCTTGATAAATTCAACCTAATATTATAAAGGAAAACAGTGCATATATGTGAAACTTCTACGATAAAGTTATTTTGGCAGCAGCTAATGTTGAATCACAAACTGCTGCTTTATATACTTATCATGTTATAGGTTGGAACAGTAAGCAAATCACCATTCCTACACAGATACGCAGTGGATATGTTTTCCAAATTCAAATTACAGTTTCATCAGTTTTGGGACCTTGATGCAAGTACAAGGGAAATTTCCATATTTCAGAATCCATTTAATTGTGCAACTCTACCTAATCTTCAATTGGAAGTGATTAATCTGCAATGTAATACATGCTAAAAGGCAAATATCAAGAATTTAATAGAATTCTTTAAGTGCCTTTCAAGTGGTGAATGATGCTTAATAAAATATATTTTCATGGATTGATATCAGTACCTGTCTTTGTGACAAGACAGTTTCAAAGATGGAGTACATACAATCTCATTGCAGATCAGCATTAACAGATAAACATTTGCAGTTGACTTTAATGATGGGTAACAGTACTTTGAAGCCCCATTTAGTGAAATATTAACTTCCCCAGTGAAATAGAATTATAGTCTTTTCATTAGTAGACCTGTATGGCAAAAAAGTTATACATTATTATTATAGTTAGAATTTTGTCAACAAAAAATTCGTGGAAATTGTTTTCTCTCTTGTTATATGAATATATGTACAATATCCTTTATTTACCTATTGATTCACAAAGCCTAATAGATTTACTTTCTGGCCTTTTGTAGAAGTTTGCCAACCCCTGTCAAAGATTATGCTTTGAATATCCAACCCTCTCAGCTCTTAGACTTCTGCATTGTTCATGATTTTGTCATTCTTTCTACTTCACTCATTGGTCATGCCTTAGATCAGTGGCTGCCAAAGTTCAATCTCCCTGTGATTTCAATTTCTTATTTTCCAAGGACTACCTCCTGTCATTCCTACTCATGCCATCTAGTATTTAGGTTTCAATAATCCTTTGTCTCCACCAGAACCTATAGTCCAGTGATGCTACCTCCTTTTCACTATCTCTCATTTTGCCTATATCTTCACTTTCTTTACCCAGTTTAAATTCTGTCATTTATCATAATAACTCCCTTGCTTACATTCATACCCCTTGTCTTCTCTCTCTCCCTCCCCTTTACTTCTCTCTCTCTCTCTTTTTTTTTTTTTTAGAGACAGGGTCTCGCTCTTTTGTCCAAGCTAGAGTGCAGTGGTACAATCATAGCCCACTGCAGCCTCGAACTCCTGCCTTGCCCTGTCTTATACATAGTACTTATAGTTCAGCCAGTGGGCCAGTTCCATCTGCCATCTGTTACTGTAATTAAAATTTTACTGGAACAGAGCCATACCAGTTCCTTTATGTATTGTCCATGGCTGTTTTCTCCCTGCACAGCAGAGTTGAGTAGTTGTAACAGAAATTGTATGGCCTTTCAAAGCTTAAAATATTTACTATCTGGCCCATTTCAGAAAAAGTTTGTCAGTCTTTCTCCCAAACAGATATTTTATACATTCTCTTTTCCGTAAACCTCCAACATTTCCCCCTCACCTCTCACTTCCAACCAATTGCCTACTTCCCATATCACTGAGAAAATGGAAGTAATCAGAAGAGAAATTCAGTAATTTTTTAGTACCATATCTGCTTACCAGTAAGTTGGGAAGTTTTGATCTTTTGGAGGAAGATGGACTAATAGTGATTTATTTTATTTTGCAAAACAGCTGAGGATTTTTCCCATTGTTTTGTATAGATAGTCATACAAAGATAGTTTAAATCTTCATTTTTTTCATCTTAAGGAAAATATTTTGGTGACTTCAGATTTCTTTTAATGTAATTTACATGCAGGAAGCTTTATCATTTTTAGTTCGAGTTTTGACGAACATATGCATTTGTGTAACTACATCACAGTCATGATACAGAACAGTTCTGTCACTCCCCAAAATTCCCATCCTTTTTTAACTCAGCCCCTCTACTACCGTGTTTCCCAAAAAATAAGACCTTCCCATAAAATAAGCCTAGCAGGATTTCTAAGCATTTACACAATATAAGCCCTATCCCGAAAATAAGACCTAGTGATGGGCGTGGCTATGCAGCGTGTCTGCATAACCCATGCATTTCGTTGTGGAGCGGTAAAGAAGACGAGCAGCCCTTCTCATCTGCCCCGTGAGAGCGCTAGTGCTCGACATGAGAGATTGGGGCCAATGGTTCTAAAGAAAATAGAGTCGCAAGAAATTCAGGATGGAATTCGGCATTTGGAGAGTTATGATAATGTTCCAGAAGAAGACAACTTAACTATATTTGAATAAATGTAGATTGTTGTACCGTACTTAAAAAAACATAACACATCCCCTGAAAATAAGCCCTAGGGTGTCTTCTTGAGGAAAAATAAATATAAGACCCTGTCTTATTTTCGGGGAAACACGGTACTCCCATCCTGTGACTAACACTGATGTTTTTTGTCTCTGTAGTTTTGCCTCTCTCAGAACATCATGTAAAATCAAATCATATGCATTTAGCCTTTTGAATCTGACTTCTTCCACTTAGCATAGTGTGTTTAAAGGCATCTGTAGTTGTTGATGCATCAATAATTTATTCCTTTTTATTGCTCAGTATATTTTGTTGGGAAAATACCTTAGAATGTAATTGCTGGATCATATGGTAAATGTATAAGTATACTTCATTTTATTGCACTTTCGCAGATACTGCATTTTTTTAAAAATTGAAGATTTGTGGCAACCCTCTGTTGAGCAGGCTCTGTTGACGCCATTTTTCCAGAAACACAGGATACAACCTTTCCTAAATGGGATTCCTCCCTTCTCTCAAGGATGATACGTAACTAGTTCTATTCTAGATGCACAGGAGAGAAGTTAATTGGCTACATACAATGGATGTCTTAGGGCAGTAGGGCTTAATTCTTTTATGGAATTCTGATTAAAGAAGGCTTGAGCATATTTATAATTGGAATCCCAGATAAAGAGGAAAAATGGGATGAACATTAGAAGAGATAATGGTTGTGAGTTTTATAAAACTGGTGAAGAATATCAAGCCACATTCAAGAAGGCCTGTTAATCCCAAGCAGGTTGATTTTTTTTTTTTAAAGGAAACAAAAAAGGAGACATCATTTCAAACATCTGAAAACTTAAAGACTAAGAAAATTGTAAAGACAGCGAAAGGAAAAAAGACAAATTACCCTCAAAGAACCAGCAAGAACAGTGGTTGCAATGCTGAAAGCTAACCTAAAATTCTGTACCTTAGGGAACTAACTATCCATCAAAAATCAGGCTAAAATGTCTTTAAATGAACAAAAACTGAGTATATTTGTTGCCAACAGTCCCACCCACAAAAAAAATAAAGTGTTTCTTAGGTTGAAGAAAAATGATCCCATATGAAAACATGGAAATACAGTAAGGAAGAATGGCCAAGACATTAAATATGTGGCTAAATATAAATTAATATTCACATACCAAACAACAACAATATAACTATGGGGCTTAAATTATATGTAGCATTAAAATGTGTAACAACCAATAGCAAAAGGAGTAAGGTGGGTAAATGGAATTAATGTTCTAAGATCCTAGTATTATTATAGAAGTGGTAAAAGTAATAATTCATATTAGAGTAATACACTTCTGTGTAATCATTAAAAGAATTGTAAAAGAAATTGAAACAAAATTAAATAGGGCATAAAAGTGGAAAAATAAAAGATACTTGATTGATAATAAATCAGTAAAGAAGAATAAAAGCAACATAGAACAGATGGGACAGATAGGAAACAAACAGGATACTAGATTTAATTGAAAATAGATCAGAAAGCACATTAAATGTAAATCGACTAAATACTCTGATATGAAGAGTTTGACTAGATCAAAACCCTATGGCATGCTTCTTATAAGAGACACACCTTATACATAAAGATCAGTAAGGTGGAACATAAAATGATGGAAAAAACTGCAAACACAGCAAAATATAGGCATAGCTAAGCTAATACCAGACAAAAAAGACTTTATGACTTAGAAATAAAGGGAAACATAATGGTGAAAGATTTGCACCAGAATATGTAAAAAATATTTTTAAATGTGCTTTTGTTAATCAGAAACTGATAGAACGAAAAGAAGTAGACAAATTCGTAGTGTTACTTATGATACATCTTTATCGATAGCTGATAGTACAAAAGACAAAAATATCTGTGAGATGGAAATCTAAATAACATAACCATGACCTGAATAAGATATATAGACCATACACTCAACAGTGACCAAATACACATTCTTTTCAAGTGTATCCAGATCGTTTGTCAAAAGAGATCATATATTTGACCGTAGCAAGCCTCAACACACTATCAAATATAAATTGACCATTATCAGAAATATAAACATATACATCACTGCAAATCCTACACAGTTATTAGAAAGAGAAGAAAATATTACAACTTTGTTTAAAAAATTGAAAAGTAAGATAATGGGACATTGTTAGTATAATACAGTTTGTCAAAACTGAAACAAGAGGAAATAATCTTCTGAATAGTCCTGTATGTACTAAAGACATTGAATCTAAATTTAAAATTTTTTCACAAATTTCCAGGCTCAAGTGAATTCTTCTAAACATCTAAGGAAGAAATAATAATAGTCTTAACTCAAACTCTCCCAGAAAATAGAAAAAGAGGAAGCACTTTTCCGTTTGTTTTATGAAACCGTCATAGCTTGATACCAAACCCCAAGAAGGACATGTCAAGAAAAGAAAATTGTAGACCTACTTCTGTCTTATCAACATAGGTGCAAGAATTTCATGCAAAATATTAGCCATCAGATCCTTATGTGAAAAAGATAATTTATCACGACATCAGCTTTCCAAGTATGCATAATTGGTTTAATATTCACAACTCAGTAAATCTAATTCACCTCTAACTAATAAAAGGAGGGAAATTTTATCTCAATAGAGAGAAAGCATTTGATGAAATATAACATCTTTTTATGATTAAAAAAGTAAGATCTTCAGTAACGAGGAGTAATAGGGAGCTTCCTTTATCTTAGTATATACCAAACACCTTTAGCAACTATTGAAATACTTAATGGTGAAATATTGAAAGGTTTCTCCCTGAAATTGGGAATGAGACAGTGATGCCTGGTATCATCATTTCTATTCAACATTGTATTGGAGGTGTCCTAGTCAATGCAGTAGGGCCAGAAGAAAAAAATAAAAGGGAAGGAAGGAAGCTATCATTCTTAAATTATTTTGTATACATAGAAAATCCAAAATAACATACAGATAATTTACAGTGAATTTATCAAAGTCAGTATTCAAAAATTAATGGTATTTTTATGTATGCCAACAAATAGAAAATGAAATTTGTAACCACTTACAACATAAAGGTATCGAATAACTAGGGATAAATTGACATGATGTGTAAGACTTCTAAACTGACATTATTGAGAGATACTAAAGATAACTTAAATAAATGGAGGGATGTAATGTGTTCATTGATCAGAAGACTATTGTTAGTCTAGCCTACTAACTGATCTATTGATAAAATGCAATTCTAATTACCAAGTACCCGAAGAGGGGTGTGTGTGTGCGCGCGCGCGTGTGTGTGTGTGTCAGAGAGAGAGGGGAGAAGGTGGGCGGGGAGAACTTTGAGACTGATTTTAAAACTTAATAATACATGGGAAAACTAAGGAGCCAAGCTGAATATCAAGATATAAAGTTAAAATCATTTGAGGTAGTGTATAATTGCTCAGGGAGAGACAAAGAGATCATTTGGTTCAGAAACAAACCTACACATATATAGTCACTTGATTTACAGTAAAGATGACACCGTAGTGTGCTAGTGAAAGGATGATGTTTTAATGAATGTTGCTGGGTCTATGGGAAAAAACCAATTTTACTTTCTCTCTTACACCATACACAAATTAATTCTGGGTGCATTGTAGATATAAATGTAAGGTGTAAAATAATGAAACTTTTATTAGAAAATATTAGAGAACAGTTTCATAACTTTGGAATAAGGGACAACAATCTTGAACAGGACATACAAAGTGCTAACCATAATGGAAAAAATTGATGAATTAGGTTACATTAAGACCTTTTGTCCATTAAAGATAACATTAATAAGGGGAAGAACTAAGCCTGACAAATATGTACAGAATTTTTACAAATCTGTTAAAGAAAATATAAGCTAATATAGAAAAGAGGGCAGAATGGTTAAACAAATGCCACACAAACACGAAAAGTATAACCAAATGGTCAGTAAACATATGAAAAGGTACTCAACTTCATCAGCCATCAGGAAAATTACTTAAAATTGTGATCTTATACCACTTGCACACACCCAAGAATGGCTAAAATGAAAAATACAGGCCGTACAAAGTACTTGCAAGGATGTGGAACAGTTGGAACTCCCATACTGCTGGCAGGTCTGCAAATCCACACACCCACTTTAGTAAACTGCCAGCCAGGGCTGAACATACACAAACTCTGTGATCTGTCATTTTCACTCCTAGCTATTTGCCCTATATGATTGCATATGTGTTTTCACCAAAAGACATGTATAAGAATGTTAAAGCAGCATTGTTAGTAATAACCGAAAACTGGAAACAGCCTAGATTTGCATCAACAATTGAATGACTAAATTGTGCTGTATTCATAGGATGGAATACTGGACCCACATGTGGGTGAATCTTAAATGTATGACATTGTGTAAAAAGAAACCAGACACAAAAGAATGAAGTTCACAACAAGGCAAAGTTGATTATGTGTGAGAAATCAGGATAGTGATCCCTGATGCAGAGGGGGTAGAGGTACTTCTGCAGTTTTCATAATGTTCTCTGTCTTGATTAGGATGCTAATTACACAGATGTGTTCACTTTGAGAAAATTCCCCAGACTACATTTATGGTTTGTATACTTTTCTGTACATATATTACATTTTAATATGTTTATTTAAAAAATAGAGTGAAGGTACCGTCTGTGTACTTTTTATATGCTTTAAATTTTCCATGATAAAAAGTTAATTAAAAGGGAAAACTAATCTGTGGTATTAAAAGTCTGGAAAGTGGATATCTTTGAGAGGTTAGTAATCAGGTGGGACTTTAAGAGGCACTTAGGAAGTGCCGGTAATATTTTGTTTCTTGATTATGGATGCTAGTTACATGAGTCAGTGTGCTTTGTGAAAATTCAGTGAGCTGTGATTAGGGTTTATTTTCTTTTATGACTGTTACACTCCAGTAAAAAGTTAGCTTGGTTAAAATAAGAAAGTAAGGAAGAAAGAAATACTGGGAATAGTTAGATAAAATAAAATTTGCCTAGTATTGATAATTACTGAACCTGGATGATGGGTCCAGGAGGGATCTTTATTTTTTTCTCTACCATTATGTATGTTTGAAAAGATCCATAATGATAATTAAGATAAACCATAGAGACAGAAAACGGGTAATTGGTTGCCTGGAGAGCAGGGATGGGTGAAATCACAGAGAGGGGCAGGAAGAAGGGGTTATAGAGAGTAACAGGAAAATTTGGGCTTTGTGCTTTCAAAGGTACGTATACATTTGCAAAAACTAACCAAATAATCAACTAGTGTAAAAAAAAAAAAAAGAGAGAGAGAGAGAAAACCTGGGTTCCACCCATTCCAACTACCGTAATTTTCCTGGAAGAAGACCAGACACTGGCAAACATGTAATACTTGCAAAGTGAACCAGTTAAGGACTGGGGTGCCACTTGATATATTACTAGTTTATACTTTTTTCTTGCTACAGAAAGTAGTGATTATCTAATTTCTTATGGGTGACATACAGATTATTTGAAAAAAAGCACACACTTTGGGGCTGCCCTGAGATAAACTATGAGGTACATGAATATGGTGCTTAAGCAGTTTTTCTGGAGATGAAAGGTGGCCACCCAAGGTTCATTCCCTGGCCTGGTTTATCAGCACCATGACCTTGGGCAAATATTCTCCCCCTCCCCAGCTTTATCGAGACATAATTGACAAATAGAAATTGTATATATTTAAGGTATACAATGTGATGTTTTGATATATGTATACGTTGTGAAGTAAGTACCACAATCAAACTAATTAACATATTCTTCACACATCATTATCTTTTTTTGTGTGTGGTTAGAACTCTTAAGCTTTACTCTTAGCAAATTTCAAGTATACAGTACATTATTATTAACTATAATTATTATGCCGTACATTAGCTCTCCAGAATTTATTCATTTTATACCTGAAAGTTTGTATCGTTTGACCAGTATCCTCCTATTCCCCTCACCCCAGTTCCTGTTAACTACCATTCTATGAGTTCTGCTTCTTCAGATTCCACATACAAGTGAGATCATGCAGTATTTGTTTTTGTGTCTGGATCATTTCACTTAAAAAAAGTCCTCCAGTTTCCTCCATGTTGTTGCAAATGGCAGGCTTTCTTTTTTTAAGGCTGATTAACATTACATTGTGTGTTATACTGAAATTTCAGTATATGTTATATACACACAAACACATGCTTTCTTTTCTTCGTTCATCTGTTGATGGACACTTAGGTTGTTTCCATATCTTGGCTATTGTGAATAATGCAGTAAACATGAGAGTGCACATTTCTCTTTGAGATATTGATTTCAATTCTTTTGGACATATACTCAGAAGAGGGATTACTAAATCATATGGTACTTCTATTTTTAGTTTTTTGAGGATGCTCCATACTGTTTTCCATAATGGCTGTACCGGTTTACAGCCTCACCAACACTGTTATCATTTGACTTTTCAATAATAACCGTTCTGACAGGTTGAGGTGATATCTCATAGCTTTGATTTGCATTTCTCTGATGATTAGTGATGTTGAGTACATTTTCATGTAACTATTGCCCATGTACATGTCTTCTTCAGAAAAATACATATTCAGGTCCTTTGCCCATTTTCTTCTTCTTTCTTCTTCTTCTTTCTTCTTCTTCTTTCTTCTTCTTCTTCTTTCTTCTTCTCCTCCTCCTCCTCCTCCTCCCCCTCCCCCTCCCCCTCCCCCTCCCTTCCTCCCTCCTCCCTTCCTTCCTCCTCCCCCTCCTCCCTTCCTTCCTCCTCCCCCTCCTCCCTTCCTTCCTTCTCCTTCCTCCTTCCTTCCTTCTCCTTCCTCCTTCTTCTTTTTTTTTTTTTGTTGAGAGGGAGGTCTCGCTATTGCCCAGGCTGATCTTGAACTCCTAGGCTCAAGTGATTGTCCCTCTTTGGCCTCTCAGTGTGCTAAGATTGCAGATGTGAGCCAGCGTACCTGCCTGTTTGTCCATTTTTTAATTGGGCTATTTGTGGGGTTTTTGCTTTTGAGTTGTATGAATTCCTTATATATTTTGGATAGTAGCCCCCTTTGGATATATGTTTGGCAAACAGTTTTTCCTGATCCACAGATTCCTTGTTCATGTTGTTGATCGTTTCCTTTGCTACACAGAAATTTTTTAGTTTGATGCAGTCCCACTTATTTATTTTTGCTTCTGTTGCTTATGCTTTTGATGTCATATCCACTAAATCATTGCCAAGACACGTGTCAAGGAGCTTTCCCTCTGCATTTTCTTCAAGGAAAATGGTTTGGGGTCTATGCTTAAGTTTTTAATCCATTTTGAATTGATTTTTGTGTATGGTGTACAAGTATAGAGTTGATTTAAATGTAAGAGTGCCCAGCAAGTGCTTGCCACATGAAGGTGCTCAGTAAAATTTTAAGCTGATGGGCATAAATAAGACAGGTATTCCAGATTGGAATGCACATTTCACCTATGTTTTTAAGATGGAACTTTTAAAAATAGAGCATTTGTAACAGACCACTTTATGTTCCTAGAACCTGTAGTACTTATTTATTAACTCTTTGGATATTTAATTGACAACCAAATCCAGAAAATATAGCTGCTGAAATTGTAACTAATTCTGAGTCAGACTTCTGGATTCTTTTCATAAAAGTAGTGTTAATAATGCTCTGTGCTCAAATTAGAGCACCTAAACCATATTTCTCAAATGCAGTGTACATGAAATTAAAGTGTAAGTAACAGTTAATATTTTAAAAAAGCAAGTCATTTTCTTGTGGCAGAATAATAGAGACATGTGTTAAGGGTGGGCAAAAAGCCAAAGGACCCTGATTAGGGCTCTGCACAGGAAAAGGATTTTAGTGATGAAAGAGTATGCTTTTGAGAGATTGGTCCTTCATCTTTTCATACCCTGATTAATTTTTTCTTAAAAGGGAAGAAGGCTGCTGTGCATTTGTAGTCTGTTATGAAGAGAATGAAAATAAGCTGATGACAGTCATTTCTTTTTAAGGCATTCATTACCGAGTCATCTGATTTGGTAACCCTATTACGTGCTTAATGTAGTCATCACTGTTGAGCTACTACTACTTCTAGGGCACTTGTTTTGAAGAGGTAGCTGGAAATTAGGGGATTTGTATCAAGTTCAGAAATAGATGTGACTAATTTAAAATATTAACAGGATAGTGTTTACTAAACAGTATTGTTTAGAATTTATCTTATGTTTGGGAATTCTAATTCATATTTCTTTTTGATAAGGACACACCAATGCCCACATACCCAACCATTTTACTAATTTTACATATGTCACATTTAGGTGGTATTTACCATAAATTAATATTGCTTTAATTTGGATCTTGTACTGCCTAGGTACCATCATCAGGACATTAATTATTTAGTGTTAATATGCTTAGATTCTAGTACCAGTTGTGTACCTACTGTATAACTTGGCTGATAGAAAAATGAGATGTGGAAATGGCCATGTTTATATGGTGTTCAGCTTATTTCAGAATTAGGACATTGGTTGTTTTGTATTTTTCATGTATGTTTCCTAGACCAACTCTAAAATCTTTAAAATTGTAAATAGAGCTTGCTTGGGATGTTGCTCTTACTAGAGGACATTAATTGTTCTTCATTGTTGTCTGCTTCACAAAATAGAAGTCTAAAACCTAATCTGTAGAAGCCAAGAAACAGTTCCTCTCCTCTTATTGGCTGTTTCTTCCTAAGGAACTCTAGAACTGGGCCACTTTAAATATTATGGTGTTTATAAATGTATAATTTCATAGCTATGCAAAAGGAAAAAAAGAAACCAAAGAAAAATGGATGGGAGAACTCTTTCTTTACTTTCTTTGGGGGTGGGGGTGGTACCCCAAGCTGTTATTTTTATTTGTATTTTTTTAGAGACAAAGTGTTGCTGTTGCCCGGCCTAGAGTGCCATGGTAGTCAGCCTAGCTCACAGCAATCTCAAACTCCTGGGCTTAAGCAATCCTTCTGCGTCAGCCTCCTGAGTAGCTGGAATTATAGGCATGCGCCACCATGCCTGGCTAATTTCTATATATTTTTAGTTGTCCAGCTAATTTCTTTCTATTTTTAGTAAAGACGGGGTCTCGTTCTTGTTCAGGCTGGTTTCGAACTCCTGAGCTAGAGCGATCCTCCCGCCTCGGCTTCCCAGAGTGCTAGGATTACAGGTGTGAGCCACCGCGCCCGGCCCCAACCTGTATTTCCTATAGAATGTAATTTTTAGCATAGTATATGGGTGGTTCTTGGCCTGATAAATGATCTTTCTAACCTCCTGGAAGGACAGTATGCCAAAGGTATTCTCTAAAGTTCTAAGCAAAATTATTAGGTATGTAGTTACTAGTCCATTTATTTTAATAATTCTCCTTGTTTTACCTTTTCCCAAGTTTATTGTTCAGCTTAAGGATATTTTCATTTGGGATGTATAGCTCGGTCACTGGGTTATAATTATAATCAATATGTAAATATAATCATTTGTTATCAACCTCTTCATTTTTGTTATTAATAACTAACATTTTGAGCTATTATACTGTGTAAGGCCTCATTCTTAAATTACTGTTTTATATGAGTCACCTCATGTAACATTTGTTTCTGATGTATATTCTATTAATATTTCCATTTTGCAGATGAGAATATCAAGTCTTAGGAGATTAAAAAAATACTCATTTTCTCACAGTTAAGAAATCCTAAGACCAGCATTGAAACCCAGCTAGTATGGCTATAGAACCTTCACTCTTAAGTACTATTTTATATTGCATTGCATAATGGCACATGATCTTTTTTGATTAGTGTAATATTTACTATTCTTACAAATTTTGTTGTCTACTCTTTTTTATGGCTTATTAAATATAGACATTCCCTTCTGTTGTCAAGTATGTAAGACCATGTGAACTTTGTCATAGCTATCGTCATAAATATTTTTGAGCTAGATTTTACAAAGACCCTTCATTATTAAAATAATTTCCACTTGCATTCTGATTAATAACAACAGTAGATATCATTTCTTGAGTATTAAAATGCTTCACTGTTAAAACAAAGTTGATTTAGGTAAGTTTTGTGGAGAAATTTTAGGACAAAATGATCATAGAGGTGAGAAAAAGCATGACAGTTTTAGGAATTGAAAGAAGACCACTTTGATGAGAGCTCAGAAAGCAAAGGGGGCATCATAAAGAAAGGTCAGACACAAGAGAAAGGCAGGGGCCAGATGATAGAGGACCCACTTTTAGTTTTTATCCTGAGAACAGAAGGTGGCCATCAATAGGCTTTAAACATGATCAGATTTACTTACATTAACAGAATCTGGCTGTAGTATTAATTAGAGAAGAGTGGATCCTAGAGGATAGTATATAATGATCCAGGCCAGGCGATGGTAGTGTCTTGAACTTTGGATGATGACAGTGGGAAATGGAGAGAAGTGGACAAATTTGACAGGTATTTATTAGGGAGAATCAGTAGTGCTTATTAATTGTTTGAATATGGGGAGAGGATAAAGAAGAGAAAAGTTGGATAAGCCTCTGGATTACACAGCTAGGTGGCAAAGGTAGTGCCATTCAAGGCCTAAGCTTTGAGTTGAAGACCACAAGTTTCATGTGGGATATATGTGTTTGAGATCCATGTGTTGTAGAAGTAGATGTATTAAATAGGCAGTTTGGATGTGTGGGTGTGGAGCTCTGATTTGAGAGTAATTAAAGCTATGGATAGATGAGCCTCCCTTTATGCCAAAGAAGAAAATACAGAATGAGAGATAAACAGAAAGCTTAGGAAGAGGGCTTGAAGAATTAATATTGCACATTTGGAGGGAGGAGGGTGAGCTGGAAAGACCACTGGTAAGTTGCAATCAGGTTGAAGTAGTAGTACAAATATGGTAGAAGCCAAGGGAAAAGCAAATCTCAATAAAAAGAAAAGGATCATTTGAGTTGAATGCTGTTGAGGAGACTAGTAAGATAATTGAAGATATTTGGTTGTGTTGGTTACTTTAAAGTGATTTGCAAGAACCATTTTGATGGGGTGGTAATTGCAGAAGCTAGATCGGAATAGTCTGAAAACAGGGAGAGGAGGGTTAGTTGAAAATGCCAAAAATTAGCTGTGTCAAACCACAGCAAGTAGATTATGCATAAAGCTTATGCCCCTATAACTCTCTCATATTTAGCTTACCCTTATAATCTCACATTTACTATAGTAAGAATTCTTACCCATAAACAGCTATAAGTGTATGCAGTATCAAAGTTACCAGGGAGAAACATCAAAGTGGGGGAAATGGTTTCAATGGATGACTATTGGAAGAGAAATTCCAGAGCCCTTGGGTATTAGAAAATTACCATTTGTGGGACACCTTGAGGTCATTTTTTCCTTACCGTGTTATTGCTTTACTGAATATAAAAAACATTTACAGACTTCTTGGTACTTTTCAGGTAAGCTTTTTCTGTTAGTCTTAAAATCATTCACATGCTGTATAGATTGTCTTCCTTTCCCAATAGAGAGGTTCTGGCCCTCAAGGAGAAAAGCAGTAAAGGGATTTTCTCCAAAAGGAATTTCATTTAGGTGTTTTTATTTTTCTTAGGAAAAATAGGTATCAGTCATAACAAAGTACCTAAGTCAGGAACAAAATATAGAGCCTATTATCACCACTACTTTTTAATATAATGTTTGAGAATAGTAGACAAGAGAAAAAATATTGTAGGTTAAAAAATCATTTTTTGCAAACAATATGATTATAGACTTGGAAAACTAAAGAAATTCAGCCGAAAATTACTGCATATTCATTAAAATAGCTGAAAACCATACCTTTGTGTACACACACTCTCTCTCTCTCTTTCTCTCTCTCTTTCTTACAGGCAGAGAGTAGAAGGTATAATGGATGAAAACACTTTTTACAACATTAACAACAAAAAGATAAGGAATAAATTTAACAAGATGTAGAAAATCACATATGAGAAAATCATTAAAAGCACTGTTGAGGACACAAAACAAAATTTTGCCAAATGGGAAGACTTATCTTCCCACCCACCCCCCCAATCCCCTGCTGGTAAAAAGGGTCAACATCATAAAGGATGTCAGTTTTCTATATGTAATATAAACATTTATATTATATATAGACCCACCTACTCAGCTATTAGATAAGCTAATTCTGATGTTTATATGGAAATTGGACCAACAAGACAAACCAGAAGAACACCGGAAAAGAACAATGATAGGATTAGCCTTACCAGATGATATTGTATTGTATTGTATTGTATTGATATGGGATCTTGCTATGTTGCCCAGGCTGGTCTCGAACTCCTGGTCTTAAGTGATCTCTTGCCTTAGCTTCCCAAAGTGCTGGAATTACAGTCATGAGCCACCACACCTGGCCTAAAGGACATTTTAAAGGCTTAATAATTTTGGTTCTGGCTTATGAATAGTCACACCAATGGAACAGAATAGAAGATCTAGAAATAGACCCATGAAACAAGAAGTTTCATATACTAATCATATGTTTCATATATGTTTCATATAGTTTCATATACTAATAAAGTATATGATTTTGATAAAGAAATGATGAAATGTAATTGAGAAAAGCTGAACTTCTCAATAAAGGGTATTGGGAAACTGGATAGCCATCTGGAAAAACCAAGTTTTATCCGTATCTTACATTCTGTCTCAAGATGAACTCCAAATATATCAGAGATTTAATGTGAAAAATGAAATGTAGAATTTAAACTTAGGTGTCTGTGAAAATATGGGCACATTGGAGTGGAGGAGTCATTTCTAAATAACACTCAAAATCCGATATCCATAAAAGAAAAGATTGATAAATTCAACTACGTAAAAACTAAAACCCCTAGTAGCAAACTGTTCCACCCCTACCATTCAAGGGGGAGGGAGGAAAGCCAGGAAAAAAAGTCCTGGAACTCATTATACACAAAAGGCCAACCTCCCTAATAAAGCTCTTATAAGTCATCAAGGAAAAGATCAGCATTCTATAAAAAAAATTAAGAACGAATGAAAGAGATGAGCAGACATTTCATAGAAAATGAAATATAAAATGGTTCAAGCTTGTGCTGAGATTTTTTTTATCTGTTAAATGTGCAGTCATCAGAAAGTTGGACAACATGGTAGTGTGTGGTAAGGTTATAGGGAAACAGTCACTCATACGTGGCTGGTAGGGGCACTGATTGGTAGCATTTCCTGTGGAAACCAATTTGGTAATATATTTCAGAATCACAAATGTTTTTATTATTTGTCCGGAAATTCTGTTTCTGGGAATTTATCCCACAAATGTACCTGCAAAGGTGTGAGTTAATGTATTTGCAAAGTTATCCATTATTAAATTATAATAACAAATATTTGGAAATATTAGGGAATTGGTTAAATAAATTGTAATGTGTCTGTCTTCCCATCAGTGGAAAATACCAGCTGTCAGAAAGAATGAGATAGCTCTTTCTACTGAGAAAATCTCCAAGATACTTTGTTGGCTGAAGAAAAAAAGAGATAAGAACAGTGAATAAAATATGCTATTTTGTAAAAGAATAATAGAAAAGAGACTGTTCATTTTTGCTTATGTTATATAACACTCTGGAAAGAAGCACAAATGAATAAATGTAGTTACCTATGTGGGGGCAAAGACAGGAGGAAGATATTTTTCTGTTTACTTTTTTTTTTTGGAGACAGAGTCTCACTCTGTTGCCTAGGTTAGAGTGCAGTGGCATCAGCCTAGCTCACGGCAACCTCGAACTCCTGGGCTCTGGATCCTCCTGCCTCAGCCTCCCGAGTAGCTGGGACTACGGGTGCACACCACTGCACCTGGTTAATTTTTTTATTTTTAGTAGAGACGGGGTCTCCCTCTTGCTCAGGCTGGTCTCGAACTCTTAAACTCAAGCAGTCCTCTCTTGGCCTCCCAGAGAGCTAGGATTACAGGCGTGAACCACCATGCCCGGCCCCTTTCTTACTTTTGATAAATGACTTAACTTCTGACCTTAATGAACTCTGTCATCTGCAGTCTCCTTTTCAAAATTTGCATCTATTTTTACTTCTTCTTTCTAACAACATTACCTGTAATCTCCTTACTTTCTCATCCTGGTTCCTGTGGGATCTTGTTCTTTTGATTATGTACCATTTCAATTTTAGTTCAGTATTCTATTCAATTTCTCTTCTTCATTTCCTTTTCTGTCTTCAAACAGTTTAGTCTCTCCATCCTTAATAATACTTATTCTTGAGTAGATTCCCTCCTAACTATTACCTCTCATCTCCTTTTTTTTGTTTCTTTCACTTCCAAACTTTTTAAATAAATGGTCTTCTCTCCCAGCTTCCATTGCTTCATTAGTTATTCATTCATTTAACCTTTTGGTCAAGTTAAGCTATCTTTATAGTCTCTGAACATTTGGAACCCTTACTTGGAGCCCTATTATAGGAGAGTGAGCTATTCTGTACTGAATTTTGGGTGACAAGCTTTGAGCCTTTTGCCACACCAGCAGCAGCCTTTGGGGGCCTCTTTGGAATTCCCAAGAACATAGTTTGAAAGCCACTGGAAAGTCCCTTCTGCCCTAACATTTGGGACCTATATAGTAATTAGCAATTACATTCTTGAGTGTTTAAAATAATTTACTTGTTGCCAAATTGAATTCTCTTCTTAGACACCATTTCTCCTTGACCTCTTATAGTACCCCCCCCACCCAAATTTTCTTTCCTTGGCTGTAATCACATATGATCTAAGTGCTACTCAGCTTAAATTTCAACACTTCCAAGAAGCTTTTCTAAGTCATACTAGCTCATAGTAACATTTTTACTACTAATAATCTAATAATCATTTATGCCATTCATTTGGCACTTAAGAATTGCACAAGGTACTTTGAACTACATAAATATGATTTAGGCCTAGATTCTGAAGAAATAAGAAATCTAGTAGAAGAATAGAGATTTACAGAATAATTATTTAGTTGAAAGTAATGAGTGTCATAGGAGAAGAACAGATGAAATCCTCTGGAACTGAAGGAAGATAAAGGTGTCTTCTTTGTCCTGGGAAAATAGGACAAAGTATCACAATGGAGATGAGTTGGGTCTTGAAGGGCATATAGTATCTGAACACCCAGAAGTGGGCATTCCTGACTGACAAGCAATGTGAATCAAGGCAAAAGTAGGAAAGCATGAGATGGTAGGTAATTTGGTTTGGTTTGGTTAAGAAAGGAAATAGTGGGATGTAAAGATGTAAAAGTAAACCAGAGCTGGACATAGTTTCATTAGTTGTCTTTTTATAATGTGTGTATCTTGTTTTCTCAATTATGTTATAAATCCTTTGAAGACAAAAAGTATGTCTTAACACTTTTAACCTTCTACAGCAGGTTAACCTACAGCAGGGCTATATGGGTAGAGGAGCACTATTTAGTAAAACTATGTTGAATGTTAGAAAGGCAGAAACAGTAGTTCCCCAAACCAGCATTGCTCAAGATAACTTTTCTTGTCATACCCTCTGTTTACTTAGACATGATTGTATCAGTAAAAAACTATTTTAGAGCTCCATAGTAATGGTTCCTCATAGCTATAGTCCTTAAGGGATTAAAAAAATGGGGATGGAGGCAGTTGTGTGTCCAACTAACAGTAACCAGTTTAATTCATTCCCCCAGATGATATGAGAAATGCTGGTTTGAGTTGAAAAAAAGAAAAGCAATATAAACAAGCCTTACGTTTAAAACTTAAGTCTCTAAACTTCTTAAATATTTATTATATGTTTAAGAATTTTTTTCTAGGATTCATATTTCATCTAACCACAAAAGTTTTAAAAATAAATTAAGAGTTAAAAACCATACCAAAAATTGTGTTGGACTATGCATGGGTAACTTTTTTTTTCCCCTTCAAAATATGTTCTAAAATCTTGTTTTGTATGATTGAAAAAAGATTAGAAACAGCAGCTACTCTACTGAAGCAATATTCTTGTTGTTATAAGTTCTTGGTACTACTGGTCTCCGTGGAAAGAGCATGTTATGTACACACATAACAAAAAGGCAAGAAAATTGAGTATGCCTGCTTTTAGCCCTTTCTTTCCAACAGCATATTGCTAATTCTTTTCATATTTATAAAGCAAAATATACTTGATAAATTAAACTGAAAGACATACTTAGTGTAGGGGAGTCTTTTATTATTTAAAAAGAGCAAATAAATTATAACTTTCAAAAGCCTTTTATTTTGGAGATTCTTTTGGCAAAGCAATTCATTATTTTTCAGTTGTTTTGTTTTAAACTTTCTGTGTCATGTTCTAGGTGAAAAACCATTTCGTTGTGATGAATGTGGTATGAGATTCATACAAAAATATCATATGGAAAGGCATAAGAGAACTCACAGTGGAGAAAAACCTTACCAGTGTGAATACTGTTTACAGGTAAGAGACGTGGCTTGAAATTCTTCTGTCCTAATTAAATTATAAAATAATTCCAATAAATTATATGAGAAAATATTATTTACTACTAGAACTGTTTGAGGAACTTTCTAACTATCATTGATTAGATTATAAGAGAACATTGTCTCAGTGAATTTGTTTGGAATTGTTATATATCTTTATATTAATTTTATTTCTTTTTTTCTTTTCTTGGTTGACCCAAAACACAAACAAAAACCCACTACCAACCTCTGAATTCAACAGTATTTTTCCAGAACAGATCGTGTATTGAAACATAAACGCATGTGCCATGAAAATCATGACAAGAAACTAAACAGATGCGCCATCAAAGGTGGCCTTCTGACATCCGAGGAAGATTCTGGCTTTTCTACATCACCAAAAGATAACTCACTGCCAAAAAAGAAAAGGCAGAAAACAGAGAAGAAATCATCGGGAATGGACAAAGAGAGTGCTTTGGACAAATCTGACCTGAAGAAAGACAAAAATGATTACTTGCCTCTTTACTCTTCAAGTACTAAAGTAAAAGATGAGTATATGGTAGCAGAATATGCTGTTGAAATGCCACATTCTTCAGTTGGGGGATCGCATTTAGAAGATGCATCAGGAGAAATACACCCACCTAAATTAGTTCTCAAAAAAATTAATAGTAAGAGAAGTCTGAAACAGCCCTTGGAGCAAAATCAAACAATTTCACCTCTGTCCACATATGAAGAAAGCAAAGTTTCAAAGTATGCATTTGAACTTGTGGATAAACAAGCTTTACTGGACTCAGAAGGCAATGCTGACATTGATCAGGTTGATAATTTGCAAGAGGGGCCCAGTAAACCCGTGCACAGTAGTACTAATTATGATGATGCCATGCAGTTTTTGAAGAAGAAGCGGTATCTTCAAGCAGCAAGTAACAACAGCAGGGAGTATGCGCTAAATGTGGGTACCATAGCTTCTCAGCCTTCTGTAACACAAGCAGCTGTGGCGAGTGTCATTGATGAGAGTACTACAGCATCCATATTAGATTCACAGGCACTGAATGTGGACATTAAGAATAATCATGACAAAAATGTTATTCCAGATGAGGTACTGCAGACTCTGTTGGATCATTACTCCCATAAAGCTAACGGACAGCATGAGATAACATTCAGTGTTGCAGATACTGAAGTGTCTTCTAGCATATCAATAAATTCTTCAGAGGTACCTGAGGTCACCCAGTCAGAGAATGTTGGATCAAGCTCCCAAGCATCCTCATCAGATAAAGCCAACATGTTGCAGGAATATTCAAAGTTTCTGCAGCAGGCTTTGGACAGAACTAGCCAAAATGATGCCTATTTGAATAGCCCGAGCCTTAACTTTGTGACTGATAACCAGACCCTTCCAAATCCGCCAACATTCTCTTCCATAGACAAGCAAGTCTATGCCGCCATGCCCATCAATAGCTTTCGATCAGGAATGAATTCTCCACTAAGAACAACTCCAGATAAGTCCCACTTTGGACTAATAGTTGGTGATTCACAGCACTCATTTCCTTTTTCAGGTGATGAGACAAACCATGCTTCTGCCACATCCACACAGGACTTTTTGGATCAAGTGACTTCTCAGAAGAAAGCTGAGGCTCAGCCTGTCCACCAAGCTTACCAAATGAGCTCTTTTGAACAGCCCTTCCGTGCTCCATATCATGGATCAAGAGCTGGAATAGCTACTCAATTTAGCACTGCCAATGGACAGGTGAACCTTCGGGGACCAGGGACAAGTGCTGAATTTTCAGAATTTCCCTTGGTGAATGTAAATGATAATAGAGCTGGGATGACATCTTCACCTGATGCCACAACTGGCCAGACTTTTGGCTAAAAAAAAATATGTAAATAATACTGGCACTTTAGAACAGATTAATCAAGAGTGGGGTTACTCTGTGTAAAATGGAGTGCTGTACAGATTTAAGAGCAATGCGTAATAACAAGTTAAGCTGATATGAATAGCAAGATAATCCAATAACTGCATTTTGTTTGGTTAGTCAGCATTCTTTGAACTGCCTTACATGTTGTCACCTTTATAGAAGCGATGCATTACTTGTTTTAGATCAGAAACTTGCTATTCCACCTACACCAAGTTAAAAAGGAAAAAAAAAAGACTTTCGCACAATTGTTTCCTAACTGATAACATTGTACATTCTTAGGAGATTAGTAATTGTGTGAAATTTACTCATACTGTTTCTAAGTTTTTCAGCATAGTCATTGCACTTCAGCAGGGAATCTGAGTATACTTTACAGAGTGAACTTAAAAAGTTTAAATGTCAAGAGATTATGGCTTAAATAAATTAGTGGGTCCTATAGGGGAAAAAAAGAAACCAAGAAACCACCTTTTAAAAAGAATGATATGCCATATACCCTTGATTTTCATTTTGCATTATATTGACATGTGTTTTTTGAAGAAAAAAGTAATAAAAATCTGATAGTCTAAGACTCCACTATTTAAAAGCCTAATTACTTTTCAAATATGCATACTTTCAAAACTTTTACCAAAATACACAACTGTTGAAGCATTCACTTCTCTATGGAAGTATGCATATTGGTGTCAGTTTCTTTGTACAGTTGTACCTAGATATTTTTTATGATTTTTCATGTGCAGGTATCAAGGTTTTGAAGTTTTAGTAAAAAAATATTCTGTAGATTACATTCCCAAGAACATAATGCTTACACAAAATGTATATTCCATGTTTTAAAGCTTAATTGTATTTTACTTTACATATACACTTCAGTTAACATAGAGCACTTAGAATCTATTTGGTATTTTTGATTTCTCAAAGTAAAAAAAATTTAGATTTTTAGGTTTGATATGGTTGTGTCATAATCATCTCATAATTGACAGTTTTAATTTTTGGCAATAAAAGGAAATTGGGGTATCTTTGGAACTGTAAAACCTGGTTTAATCCTTCTCTTTCTAGATTCTTGATAGATTGGATAATTAAACAGTATCCAGAGAAACTAAAGAAATGGGCATTTTAATTGCTTATTTTATCTTGAGTTACTTTTTAATGAACACTGCTCATTACAATTTTACAAACCAAAAGTGTTTACTAATTCCAGTAACTACAATTTCTTTTTCAGCTAGATGAGTGATCGGAAATTTTTTGTTGCATTTTAAAATCTAAATAAACTACAGACTTTATCCTTATACCATGAATGTTTTTTTTTTATACTTTGTCTTAAAAATAATACAGCATGGTACAATAAATAGTGCTTTTTTATATATATATCTATACACACACACTTCTGAAGAATGATGGTTTGAGTTACACTTTGGACACTTTTGATTTTTGGAAAATAACATTAGTTATATTGATTCTATTCTCTAATTTGCTCCAACTTTTTTGTTTTTGTACTTTAAATTTCCACCATCTTTGTCACAATGCACATAGTGACATAGCACCATTAAAAATCTAAAATTTAATATCCTCAGAAGTTGAAACTTTATTGTTAATTTCCATTTTAACTTTTATACTGGCCCTGTACATCTGCATTCTTTGTTTCAATATGAAATATGTTACCCATTTAAATTATTTTTTCTTTTATTTAATGTTATTCCAAGACTGTTCTCATGAAGAAAGGGAGCAAAGAACTATTCACCCTTAACACCCTTCATTAATATTCACTTATTTTGAATATGTTGGTATTTTTATGATAAGGTATATAAATTATGTTTAATGTGGTTTTCTCTAAGCTTTAGTTATTAGCTTTGCTTAAAATACTAGTTTTCCCATTTGACAGCTTTCTTTGCTGCCAAATTTTTCAAGAATTTTAGACTTCTTTGAAGTAAATATTTAAGTTCTGCCATTATTGACTCTTAAGATTGGTGTGTGTTGTGCATCACATAATTGCAAAAAGGCTTCATTCAGGTGAGATGTTAAAAGTGGAACTGTGATCACCCTCGATAAGCATTTGTAAGTTTTGCATAGTACTTTTGATGAGAGTAGGCATTCATTTCCTGAGTTGACTTTTTTGGAGCCTGATCAAAAATTTGTTCCATTGAGAACTTGATGTAATTTTTGGTATACACTTAGGGTTTTTTTGTTTTGTTTTAACATCACCAGCACAGTTTTTAGAATGTGACTCTCTATTGCTGAGCAGTTAGGGTGAGCTTAGAAAGGAAGGCCTTGGGAAATGGTAGTTATGCAAGCAGAATTTCAGGTGTCGCGTTTCTGTCTTTAACACATTTCTTTACATAATGGCAGACTTTTCTACCAAGTTGTAAGCATTTTTGGGATAAGTGATACTCAGCCAGCATAACTTAGTGACTTGCTGTTTAAGTATAGTCATCACTCTCTTACTGTGAAATTCTAAATGCCTACCAGAGTTACCTTGTGTGATCATCACATGATAAACATCTCAACAGTTTTGGGTTTCCCCACTTTGGTTCAGAAAGTTATTTAATTTCTGTCTGGGCATTAATAGAGAAAATAAGTAGCCTTGTGTGCTGCTTTAGATAGAAACATGGAGGATATGAAATATCCTTTTGCAATTCATGTTTCTCATTTCTTGCAGTGAGCAAATTGTTCTATAAAATCATGCTTGTACACCCTTAAATTTTGATCAATGTGAATGAGGTGTGCTTTATCTCTTGGGACCTACTCTCATGTTTGAAGATTGGAAACATCACGTTAGATGAGGTAATATCTCTTGAACATCTTCTAAAAGGGTTTTTTTTTTTTAACTTCTTATTGCACACATATTTCATTTGGGTTTGACTATTTGAGTGGCTCTTAAATATTTTAGATCTACATGCAAATGTGGTACTCAGTAAGGTAGGAGTCCATCTTCCTAGCTCTGGCTGAGGATGCCAGCAGTTGGGTCATCTTATCTCAGGAGGCAAAAGAGACCTTGTGCTCAGGGCAGGATTTTGTTTCCACAGATGAGAGACACTTGCAAAGTGCCAGCTAGGTTAGATCTTTTACCACTTCTTTCATTTTATTAATTTGGGTTTTTAAAGGGCTGTTGAAAAATAAAGCCGGGAAACTTTAAAAGTAGGCATTACTATAGTACTACATTTCTTAGAACATTTTAAACTAGAACTCATTTTTCACAGTATATTTACTTGAAGAAGCACTATTATCAATGAGAAATATTTTGAGTCTGCAATTTAATTTAAACCTTTTCCGTTTCAAATTGCTTTATTTCAGGGAAATAATTTTCCAGTTGTTTTTGCTATATTCTGCAAATAAAAATTGTATGTTTCCTTTTTTCATTTAAACTTTGGTAGGAAACAAACTAAAGCAGACAAACATTTCTTGTTATGTTTGTTGCTTTCTTTAATCCAATGGATAAAAAAGTAAAACCCTGTAAACATTATTTTATTTTTTTATGCAATACCATGCTGTAAATATGGTTCATCAAATAAGGATGTACCTATGATTGAATCTTTTAATTCTGCACAGTTAGAGTTTATATATAAACGTGTCTTGACAATCAAGGACTTTTATGTGAGTCTTCCTTTATGATGTTTATTAATGTTATGCATTCCATTTGTTTTGAAGTGAGTACCAATGTGCTAATTTGTATTGTCTGAAAGTATGTAATGTTTTTACAGCTTGTTTTTAAGAATCTGTAAATATGTACAAACAAATCACAGTACTGCTTTATGTTAGAAGGCATATGATGTTGTACTGTATGTAAGCAATAATACATAGCAGTGCTAACTTTACAAGTAGCATCAGGAAAGTTCTAAAAACATTTCAGAGTTATTAATTATCCTTATTTCATTTAATAATGATTATCTTTAATCAGTTTTTATAAGCAAATTCCATTGTTCCTCCTATTGGAACGTAACACTGTTTACACAGCATAATTGAAGTTGCAGGGGAGACAGGCTAAATCTGACTTCATCTGTACTCACTTTCACTAAGCATTGAATGGCCTTACCACTCTTCTGCAAGATGGAGGAAGACCGCAAAACTTAGTGCCCATCACACTGAAGGAAGGGATGTATTGTTGTTGTTTGTTTTTTTCCTGCTTCTGTATTGCTACCTAACTTCGTGGTTTGCTTTGGATTTTAATATTTGTTTCTGTTTTAGATTCAAGCCTGTAAGTTTTGAGGTGACTTCAGCTCCATTGTGAAATAGATAGTTCTTCTCTTCATATTTCATAGCTACATTTCAATAATTCTAAACTTTCTACTTTGATTTTTAGATACTTATTTTTCAAGCTTGATTTCTCAGCTGATCAGATGAATTTATTCAACTTCAATACAAAGAAAGACAAACCTATTGTAGTTTGAAGTGAGTAGATATTATACTGTACAGAACAGCTAACTATTTGAACACACACATCACTGCTTTAGAAATAAAACCGCCAATTTATAAATGTACATGACCTACATTTTATAGGAAAAATGTTTTTAAATGCTAGTCATTTATATAATGTGCTTTGAAGGATTTGCTAGTCCACTTCTGTCACTTTTTAGTACACTGGTATCTTTTATATGTAATGTATGCTTTTTATTATTGTAGCAAAGCATTTCAGTAGAAAGACTTTTGCAACAATATGGGGGAAATTTTTCATTGTTGGATTTGAATTATACTGGATTTTATCTGTGTAGTCTTACTTGTCTTTATTTTAATGCTGTCTGGAAGGGAACTTGGTATCCAAATAAAGCAGGTAACCTCATTTTACTTCAAGGGCATACTGTGTAGTGCTGAATTTAATCTGAAAATCTGATTTTGAAAAGAAAAATAAGTTTATAAAAATTGTACAGAAGAAATTAAATGTGTGATGGAAATCCTGATGGTGAAGCACGTTGAATTTTCTGATATATAGTGTTATTTTCCTGGGATCCCCTATGCCTTCTTTGTATTTCAACTATTAAAGGAAAAACCCTGTCATTAAAACTGGTAGGACAATAGGATATTCTGATTATACAGTATTACTTTTCCTATCCCATTTTCTGACCTTTTCTCAATCACTGTAAATTTTTATTTTCTATTTCCTATTGATAATTAAACATGTACATAATATAGATGCTGTTGTATAGAATTGAATGAATTGGGTTGCTATGCTTGAATGAGTAGCTAAATGGAAATATTTGATGGATACTGAGAGTTCATAAAATGCCAGAGCAAATTTATGAGGGAAAGAAGGGGGCATCGTGTGTCTTGGGAAGGTCAAAGCAGATTGTTTCTTTAACTCCCTAGGAAATCAGTGTGAAGGAATCAACTGCAAACTCAGTATCAGATACTAAGTGGGTCTTTCCTTCCCCTCCTTCCCCAGAAATATGAGCACTAAATTTCAAAATCTACTCAGGTGAAAATTGCTTTGCAATGAAACTTATTACATTGAAATTTTCACTGTTAAAAGATATTTGTGATATTTTTAAATACAAACTTTTACATCAGTAGTCAGCAGCCTGACAATTGAATTTGGTAAGTCAGTATATTTTAAAGTATATTTTGCCCTCCAAATAGAATTGTTTTTAAACAATTGGGAGGACTTTTTTTGTTTAAATAACATTTTTATTGTTATTGTAAAAATCTTGCTTGACCCCATATTATGCCATGGTGAATTGCTGAGCCTTTATAATACAATGAAAGCTTGTTTCATGCATAGTCATGGAACATAGAAATGTTCTTTAAACTGAACTATTCATAAGAGGTTTAATGAGTTTCATGGCTTTTGGCACGATTGTCACATAGTTAACCCTGCCATTTGGAGTTTATAATACCATTTTATGTATTGTGATACTAAAGGAAGTTGTTTTGCTTTATTTTAAATTGAATTATTAGACTAACTTACATTTGCAAATTTCTGCATTTTAAATGTGGCTGTTTGAAAATAAAAGATACAGAATACAGTTTTATGGATAATTTTCTAGCTGAATTTTTCACAGTATTCTGAACCAAATAACTAATGGTAAATATGCAAAAACTGTGGTGCATAGATAGCTAATATTAAAGAGAAAAGGATGTCTGTGTGGAATTAACAGTTACACAAATTGAGTTACAATTTTCAGGGCCTTTACTATAGCTTTGTGTGGAATATTATTAGACAGTTCTAAAATATAAGAGTCAAATGTTACTGTCATTTAGTATTTTAGACTTGAAATATGTTTAACATAGGGCTAAGAATATATATGTGGTTTCTTCTTTACAGATAAGATTCTATTAACCCACCATTAGCAGCATACATGGAATTTTTTTTTTCTTTCATTATTGGAGATACATATGTTTTCATCCATCTACCACCTTGCCAGTACCCTATCTTGTGACCAGTGGGATGCATTGTAAGAAAGCTGTCTGCAGTTAGGAGTGCAGTCTGGATCCACAAACAAATTTAAATTAATTGGCCCTTGCAGAGATCAGTCCTAGGACCTTGGCCTTATTAGCATGGTGCTTTAACCAATTGTACAGAATAATACCATCAACAGTCTACTAACGCATTTCCTAGATCCCAGTTTTTCTTGAATGATTAGGAATGGTGGGGAGAGGGGTGGGAAGGTACTCTACATGATACTTCTCCCATCTTCTGAAGATTATAAGAAAAAATAAAATTGAAGTCACTTGAATTAATGTGTTGTCATTGAGTCTTAATTGACAAATTTTCCTGTACAAATTTTCTGATTATATGTTTGGATAGAATTTAAAAATTTTTTTTCAGAGTTCTGGCTATTTTATTTTTCTCCCTTTGGTGAACCTGATAAGGTGTTAGAATAAATTATATCCATATGATGGATAAAGAATCGGTGGAGGTAAAAAGCTTTAAGTGAACTAAAGCTAAAATTTGGGTCTCAATTTTAGTTCTTTTGTCATTTTCAAATATAAAAAGGACACAATAAAATATTTTACCCACACACTCATGCAGATATATATGCATATGTGTAAGAGCTTCAATGTGAAATGTGGTATTATAAATGGGAATGACATTACAAAATAATTTTCAAACGACTGGGAAAACTCAAGTTTAGAAATGAATTGTAATATAGAGAACATTTGAGCATCTGCATATTTACCTGCTTATACAAGTGAACTTTTAAAGTTGTAACCACCTTAATTTTCCCATTCTTGATAAGATTCTGAAACTATTAATATAATGCTTCTGTCAAGGTGAGGAAAGGAGCCAAAGAAGTATTAATACATTATCTGTGATAGTAATATGTGTTTTCTGTTGACTAGAATCTTTACTTGGGAGTGTAGTTTTTCTTTTACCCTGCATTTCATTTTGTATTACTCATCTACTTAGTAACAGGCATTGTGCTAGATGCAAATAATAGATGGTCGAGGCTAATAGCATCTTTATTTGACCATGTGAAAGGTGTTTATAGTGGTATAGTTGGAGTACTGTACTTTATTAAACACTGAGTGTTAAGATGTTTGGGGCACTGTTCTGAATACATTCAATTACCGCAACACATTGATAGTACGGTTGTTCCCTGTTTTAGGATACTTTTCTAGAAAATATAATTTTAATAAATTAGTTCCAGAAGATAGAAAATAGAGAACATTGTCCAAAATTATCTCCTACCTAAAATAAACTCGTGGATAGGATTCAAGCCTGAACTGTGGAAATGAGATAATAGACTTTGTTTTGAAGGAAATGACCTTCACAGGAGTGGGAGATTAATGCTCTTTAGCGATTCATGAACCTGACAGTAAAAATACACTAGAAGATCACCTGTACCCCATTGGAGGGTTGGAAATGGATGCTGGAGGATGCTTTCCTGGAAGTAGAACTAACTGAATCAAGCTAATTAGTCATTCTAGCACAGTCTTCATGGAAACAGATTAATATTTTAAATCCCTTGAAGCCACACACTACTGTTTAGTCCTCCCAGATGAGGATTATGTTGATAGTAATCTTCATGTAAAATAACTTCCACTAATCCCTAATTATCTGATACTGTCTCTTCCTTGGCCATTCCTTCAAGGTGTTTGGGCCACTGTAAAACTTAGCTTTTAAACCTCCAATATGATAATTTCCCCTTTGTTTCTTTATGAGAGTTTCAGCACTGTCACTTAGCAGCTTTTGTCAATGACAGTATGAGGGTTAAAACTGATTGCCAAAGCACAGAATGAAATGAAAGAAAGAGAACATGGAAAAGTAAACACATGCAGAACAATTCAGGACCTCACAGAAGAGGACTTGACAGAGTGGTTGGTGTGTGCATTTTGCTGAGCTGGCACTCAAAGCATGGGGTGGGGGTGGGAGGTATATACACAGAGCCTAGTAATATGCATGTAAAAATATTCTTCAGGAAAGTATTTCCAAGGCAGTGTAACCAATGTTGCATGGGACAGCTTTAAATGAGCTGTGTGTGTTTGTTGTTAAGGATGATTATGAGACAACAGGGGGTATAGTTTGATGATACTCTATAGACTGCATAGGCGAATTGGGCAGTGAGATGAGCAGGAGACTTTTTTTAAAAGTCAAGAGACTTAATCACTGTTCTGCCTTGATCTATCTGCGTAGCCTTGTTCAAGTCACTTATCCTTTCTGAGCCTTACCTTTTTCATCTGCAAAACGAGAGTAATAAAAATTGCTGTGAATGTCAAATCATTTGAGATAATTTGTAAACTGCAAAGCACTAAACACATTTTCTTGTTCGAATTTTAGAAGTGGCACAAAGGCAAGCTACAGCAGAGTTGGACAAGTGCTGGAAGCCTCATTTCATGTAAAGCAGAGCATGTAACAACTGACTTACAGACAATATATTATCTTTCAGAGGGTTGAAGAAGATATGAGAGAGTTGGACTATCTGGGTTTTAATTGACCAGTAATGAATACTAGTTAATGAGGTACAAGTGATAGGAATTTTGTAAGGAAGAGATTACGTATCACAGAATTTGTGTTCACTGACAAATGGCTTGCAGAATATTACCCAGCACTTGCCCTAAACTTCAGGAATACAGAATTTAAAAAGCTTGATTTAAAGAAGTGTGATTCCATTATCAGAGACCCTTAAAGGAATGGAACATTCTGAAGAAGGTCTAAACAGCACTGATGTATATTGCAACAAATGAGAAACAAACAATTAGGAAGAAATAGCATCCCTCCAAAGTAAGGGGATACACCGAGGTGGAAGTCTTAATTTCTCACTACCAAGCTGTTTGTTAGTCATGAACAGGAAGCTGGCTGGCCTGCAAGGCAAAAGCAAAATCATGGGCAATGTGAGGCTGGCGTGTTGCAGCCAGGTCTAAGAGGCAGGAGGAGGGAATGCATGTCTGTGTGGAAGTGGTGGGTTTCTCTCATTTTGTTTCCTTACATTTATTTTTCTTTGACAATTTCTCTCCCTTTGCTATGTCCTTTGCTTTCTTCTTGAATGACTATATATGTGCCATTTCAGGTGTACATCAAATGGAAGCAACTGATTGATGGTATGTGATGCCCTGCCTCTCATGCAAGTTAGGTTTATTTAAGTGTTTTTAGTATCACTATATAAGAAAAATTCGAAATAAATTGTTCATCAGGAGACGATTTTGGGACCCCTAGATTAGTTTGTAAGGGTTTTTTGTTTTTTTTTTTTTTTTAATAGAGACAGGGTCTTGCACTGTTGTTCATGTGATCCTCCCATCTCATCCTCCTCACTAGCTGGGACTGCAGGGGGGCACCACCACGCCTGGATAATTTTTCTTTTTTTATTAAATAGAGACGAGGTTGTGCTATGTTTGTCACCCAGGCTGGTCTTGAACTCCTGCCTCAGCCTCTCAAAGTGCTGGGATTACAGGTGTGAGCCACTGTGCCAGGCCTAATTTATAATCTTCTTGAAAGTATCTAGTTCACAGAGCATAAAGCTGCCTCACCCATAAGCAGGTATGAGTAAATGAATGAACAGTGTTATAGGGTAAAGTAGGCATTAGAAGTGCTATTTGAAGGTATTAGAAATGGTGGTGGAGACTGAATGTCATTAAGGTGATGCTCTGATCCAAGAACCTGGAAATGTCAGAATTCTGCACTCAACCCCAACCTGCACTCGCCACAGACTTCTAAACAAGATTCTCAAAGGAGACACACAAGAATCAACGGCTAGGGGGAAACAAGGACTTTCTTTGTGCTGCACCTGTTTCCCAAACCCTAGTATAAATGTGGGCCAGAGGATGTGGTTGGGACTAAAGGCCTCTAGAACCATTTCCTTCTCCTTGGCACCTTACCACCGCCTGGCTGGCCAGGGCATCTCAATTCATGAGAATAGAATGAATAAAGAGTTAGGATGGCCAGGACTCATCAATGAGTGAGTGGGCCCCAGCTCTTTTCCTATCCCATAGGAACAAAAAAGAAGCAGCAAAAAAGGGACATGTCCACATGTGTGGCCTATTAATGGAAGATGGCCTTACTCATTGCTAGATGTGGTTCAGTAAGTATTCTATGAGCTCATCAATCAGGTTGGCAACTCATGGGGGGGGCGCAGGGCTTGTGAATATTTCTCAGATTCTTTGGGATCCTACCTCCCTTTGCTGCCACCACAACCCAAGCCACCTCCAGATCTTGCCTGGTTTCCTGCAAGTTTGTGCACATCCACTCTTGTTGGCCTCCAGTCCTTGCTCCAGATAACAGCCATGTGAAGCCCTTCAGAAGCTTCTCAGTTGCTATTTGCATAAACACGAAGCACCTTACCTTGGCCCTGCATGGTCATCTGCTGCCCACACCCCAGTCTGCCCCACAGTCAGCCTCTCGTCCTCTCTGCTCTTTGTCTGCGGGACTGCTTTCAGCTCCAAATACTTGGATGTGCCATTTTTGGCCAGCAAGGCACTATTTTCTATCTATGCTCTATTAAACTCCCGACACCCACCTTATCCTTCAGATTTCAGCCCTAGCATCATCTCAGAAAAGCTTATCCTGATTTCCCTGATTAGGTAATTTCAACCATTTCAGAGTCTCTGACCACCCTCTATAGCATAGATGGCTACGTAATATTGTGCTTCTCAGTGTGAGAATTTGATTATTGTCTCCCCCACCTGTCCAGAGCAGTCTTGCTCCCCACTGTGTGTTCAGTGCTGGCCATGGTGCTTGGTGATCAGCAGATATTTGGTGACCGTGGTTGAAGGAGAGGATCCAGGCTCTGTGAGTCATATCCCAGGGTGCAAAGAGCCAGCTTGCAGGCCCCGCAGAAGAATCACTGCCAGGGAGTTTGAGGCTCTGTGGATAACAGCAGTAGGACCAGAACACTGGTCACGTGATTTTCAAAATGGGTGGGGCAGAATTCTGAAAATAGCTGATCTGAATTTCAGTCCCCAGGAAAATTCTAGAATTCATAACAACTCTGTCAGGTAGGCTTGCCAGGTCTTGTCATTAACTCCATGCTACAAATAAGGAAACTGAGGCTCAGACACATCAAAGTCCTATAATGAAAAGCGAGAGTTAGGACTCACATTCAGACCTGAATTCACTCAGGCTCTTGAAGGTCTGACATTGGGTCTTCCATATATGATATTTAAGTAAATGCTGGATGCTAATGTCATATTGTTGTCCCAGTCCAGTAAGGCTGCCACTGTCATAAAATAAACTGGACTCTGTTTTGTAGGCTCCTTTCTGCATCACATATGTTCTTATGTGCCCACCAGGCCCTGGCCAGTGACAGATGCCAGGTGGCTGACAGAGGTAGAAGGACTTTCTCTTGCCAGAGGGCAAACCCCCAGAGTCAACAAATGGCTTAGATCCTGGAGCAGAACCTGCTTGACAGGAGCTGGGGACACCTGACAGCAGGGCAGTGGTGGCCCCTCCCTTTCCACCCAGCCCTGCCAGGAGCCAGAGCAACAGGCTGGTCTCTATGGGGTCCCACCCTCCTCAGGTGCCCTCAGACTGTGTGCGGGGCTCATACTTGGCTCAGGTTTGCATCTCCTGACTCATCCCTTCCAATGCCCAGCAAGGCCTGGCAGCCCTTCGGACAGACTTCCCTCACGGATCTGGGGCTCTCGGAAGCGCACTTCTACGTCCAGGAAAACCTTTTTCTGTCTTCTCTCTTCACCTGGATTAAGGAGGCTGCATTGTGTAGAGGAGAGAGCCTGGTATTAGAACCAGACCTAGATTCAATCCTAGTTCTACCCTCAGAGCTAGCAAACCTTTCTGAGCGTGTGCAAAATTCCTGTGATTTTTGGTTTTTTTTAGAAATAGGCAGGCATGACCTAGGTGAGTGCATCACAATGACCAACTAAAAAACATTTTATATATATATATATATATATATACATACAGCATATATAATTATATATATGTAGTAAGTTACCTGTGCTCCCTCAGTGATATATTTACATTCTCCTTGTCACTGAAAATGGTAACTACAGTAAGACACTACAACTACCAAGCTGTATTCTGTCTCTCAGGTGTTTGGAAGAGGGGGTAAACCCTGCCGGGCTAGAAATTTCATAATTTTCAACCTTGGCTGTGCATTGGAATCACCGGAGGAGTTTAAAGAAAATACTAATGCCCAGGCCCCACCCCAGACCAATTAAGTAATTAAGACAGAATCTCTGGGGGCGGGTCCCCCAGGTATTGGTACTTTCTGAAACGACCCCTAGGCGATTGTAAAGTGATTGTAAAGTACACGTCAGACTAGCTGACCCACCTCTTGAGGACTTCTGATTGGGGTTCTAGGGCCTAGGCTGGGAGATATGTTGTATACATACATGTTTACACCATGATTTTCAACCTGCTTTCACATTTCTGTTCCGGTGGACTCTGTGTAAGCTCTGGTCCCTCCCCAGGGTTCAGACTTTCTGACAAATGAGGTCATCATTCAAGACATGGTTTCTTTGCCTTCACACAGAAGGCAATTTTCAGCTCCGACCATGGAAGGAAAGAGAAGAAGGAGCTTCTGTCTGTGACTGAGCCGGGTAGGACCCACAGAGCAGCAGGCTCATTGTGTGCTTCAACTTGAGATTGAGTTGTTACTGAATAGGAAAAAAGGTGAGTTTAATAACAATATTATTTTTTACATAACTGGGCTGCAGTAACAGTGAATTCAATGAAATGAATAAAAATACTTTGAAAGGAAGCAAAACATTTTTTACCTTGGTTGGATACGCTGTGTCTTTGCTATCTAATGATGCATAACAAATTACCCCAAAACTTAGTGGCTTAAAACAACAACAATTTATTCTCTCTCGTGGTTTCTGTGGGTCAGGAATTCAGACGGAGCCCAGCAAGCACAGCTTTTCTCTGCCCCTACAGTATCTGTGACCTCAGCTGGAGGCTGGAATCATCTGAAGGCTTCTTTCACTCTCATGTCTGGCGGTCGATACTGGCTGTGGACTAGAACACCCACATGTGGCCTGGGCTTCCTCACAACGTGGTGGCTGAATCCTGAGGGTAAGTGGGCTGAGAGTGAGGAAGCCAGACAGACTTCCTATTGCCTTTATGGCCTAGCCTAGGAAGTCAAGCAGTGTCATTTTTTTCATTTGTACTGGTTGAGGCACTTAACAAGGTCCACTAAGGCTCAAGGGGAGGGAACATACACTCCATTTCCCTCTGAAGGAATCTCAACATCATATTGTACGAAGAGCATATGAGATGGGATATTAGTGCAGCTATCTTTGGAAAATACAATCTGCCCCACCTTGATTGTCTTTTTAATTTTCTTACTCATTTCCCCCCACCCCAGACTCCCAAGAAACATATGCTCATTTTAAGAAACAAAGTCAATAAAATTTGCGAGTTTATACACCAAAATGGGTTTCTTCTCCCACTTTACTCACTATCTGAATCCCATTCCCTAGACATAACTATTATTAACAGATCGATGGGTATTTGTCTATACAAACTGTATACATACATAAATATATACTGCTTTTTTTAAAAAATGATAACACTACTCATTATTCTGTAACTTGCTGTTTTTATTCATTATTATATGATGAACAGAGTTCCATAGTATACATATGGAAACACCTAATTCTCTCTAATGCTGGCTGTCATAGTGTGGCTACAGCATAACTTATTTAAGCATTCTTCTGTTGATGGACATTTTGGTTGTTATCCTTTATTTTTTAACTATTACAAACTAATGATGCAATGAACATCCTTATACTGGTCATATAGGGTAATATCTTAAAAATGGAAATATTTTGTTCAAAGGATATACAGGATACTATTTTTAAACACAAGAGTGGGTTTAAGGTTAGTGTCATTGTTATAAATCTACATTAATAAGGATACACATTTTTCTTTGCAATTGAGCAAAACATGCAAGAAAACATGTTTGTTCTTAGGTTTAGAAGATGCTTATAAGCTTGAAGGGAACTTCTCATTTATTTAGAAAACGATGAGTGGCAGGAAGTAGGTGGTTATGAAGAGAGGGGTGCATTTCCTTTTCTAATGTTTTTAACTCAGGCTGATATGGAATTGAATGTGGAGTCTTCAAAGTTCACAGTGATGCTTAAAAGGTCATCAGAAGGTGATAGCAAACAAGAAACCAACTTGAGGCAAAAAAAAAAGTGTCGTGTATGACCCAAAAGTGAATAAAAAAGATGACTCTGCTGGCCATACAGATGAATAAAAGGACAAATAGTCGGCCCTCCAAATCCATAGGTGCTGCTTTTGTGGATTCAACCAAACTTGGATCAAAAATATTTGGGGAAAAAAATGGATGGTTATGCCTGTACTGCACATGTACAAACTTTTTCTTGGCATTTTTCCATAAACAATATAGTATAACAACTATGTATATAGCATTTACATTGTATTAGGTATTATAAGTAATCTCAGTATGATTTAAAGTAAACGGGAGATGTGCGTAGGTTATTTGCAAATACTATGCCATTTTATATAAGGGACTTGAGCGTCTGTGGATTTTGGTATCCACAGGGGTGGATTCCAATAACATGAACATGTCATCCTGTCCATCTATCCATCCTTTGCTCACAGATGGCTAATCTGTAATTTATTCTGGGGTCCTTCCCTCTTGCAGAGATGGGTTATTAAAAACTTCTTTGCCAGGAATGAAGTTCTGATGCATGCTGCAACGTGGATGAACCTTGAGGACTTTATGTTAAGTGAAATGAGCCAGGCATAAAAGGACAAATATATGATTCCACTTATATAAAATATCTAAAATAGGTACATTCATAGAGCTAGAAAGTAGACTAGAGGTGGGCTGGGGATAGGAGAAATGGGGAGTTATTACTTAATGGATACAGGATTTCTGTTTGGGGTGATGAAAGTTTTAGAACTAGATAGTGGTGAAGGTTGTACAACATTGTGAATGCGATTAATGCCACTGAATTGTATGCCTGAAAATGGTTAAAATAGCAAATTTTATATTCTATATCTACACACACACACACACACACACACACAGAGCTTCTTTGCTGGAGCAGAAGAGAAAGGTTAGGGCTCTGTCAGTGTTCCCATGGCTTTGCCTTCCCTTTTGTTTTTAAAAGAACAACCTCTATTTTTAGGGATTTTTCACACAAAGGCTTGTGGGTGTGGGAAGTACTCCCAGCTGCCCTCCTCTTTCTCAGAAGCCCACATGGAAGACTAGCAAGTTATTTAAGGTTTAGGAAATATGCCAGATTGGAAATGGAGATAATTTAATCTCTCTGTATATTAATTTAGTTTTTTCTCCAACATGAGGCCCTGGAAACCTTACTTCACCCCTAGGAAAGGTGGTTCTGGGTCTCGCAGAAGGTAGTGAGGGTAACTTCCCCCTACGCAGCACGCTTGGGAGTGCTTTCTTGGCAAAAGCAACTCTACTCCCTGAGAGTCTGGGTGTCACCTGGTCCAGCAGCCATTTGCACTGGTGCACAGGGTCTCAGTCTGCTTGTCCAGACGCTTCTCCTGCACCTGTCCGGGGGGCTGGGGCCTTTCCCGCGCCCGGCTTTCTCGCTCTGTGTTCGGTGTTGGACAGCAATCCTTAGGAGCTGCAGTGGGTGGGCTCCTGTCTCTGGCCCCCTAATCCCAGGGCTGGGCACCTCAGCGGGTTGCATTGTCGAGGGATAGTGGCAGTGGCTGGCCAGGTCGAGTCTGTGGGCTTGGGGACTCTACCTCCTGTCATGCCCCCATGCCTGCCCTGCCTACCCAGGTTAAGATTCCCATCTCTTTCTCCGGGACCTGTCGGGGGTCTGGGAGCGGCCAGCCTCCTTGGGCGGCGGGAGGGTGCAGGCCGACACTTGGGGAGGGGAAGTGTCCGCAGCCTCTCCCTCTCCACCTGGTGGGTGCTGGCGTGGCGGGGGCGCCGGAGCTGGGGCGGGAGCACCTCGCTGCCCAGAGAGGGTCAGCCACGTGGCGGCGGGGCGGGGACAGGGCGGGCCCTGCGCTGGGAGCTCGCTGTCCCGGAGCAGGTGAGGACGAAAGGTTGGGGGGTGAGGAGAGGGGGAAGGGGGTCTCGGGGACCGTTCCTGTCCTCGGGAAGAGCTCTGGCCTGTATTAGCGGTCAGGCTTGGGGTCACCTTTGTCCCCACCCCGACTCAGGTAGATCCTCCCCTCCGCTGGTCACCTGGCGCGCCGCACTCGGAACTGCTCTCCCCAGAGGTCGGAGCACTTGGGATGCGCGTCTGTCTGCGAGGGGTGCCGAGGGGCCTGGGTCCCGCGCGGCCGGCGGGAGCGGTGTCGGCGCTGGGGAAGGGTGGCCCTAGCAGGCCTGAGGTCCCGCGGGCTGCTGCGACAGGCGCAGCTCTGGGAGCGCGGGACTTACCCGGCCTTTTAGCCACCACCTGTCACCTGGCTTTTGGCGGGACTGCAGCCCACCAAGTCCCCGAGTCTCCCCAGCTTCTCTCCGGGCAAACCCTGTTCCCCAACCGCCAACTCTTTCTTTAAAGACCCCTCAGTGCACTCTCCCATCCTTGCCATTGCTGGCTACTATCATGGGTCGTGTTCCTCCCACATGACCATGAGCTCTGCCTCCTTTCCCCTTCCCTCTTCCTCCCCTTTCCTCCTCTTTCCAAAATGTCATGAGCCCATCCACGTTGCAGCACTATGCTGGGGACAGGGGGCACACAGATCAGAGGACAAGGTCCCTGCTGCTGCAGGGAGGACTCTGCTGGTGGGTTCCAGACCTGGCCCTAACAATGATGCTCCCACCACGTTTCCTCACCCACCCCCTTCACTCCTACACTTTTCTGCCCTGTTCCAGAGGGGCTCCCAAGACAGCCCCTAATCTCGCCTCTCCCCTCTGCTCATGTCCAGGTGACTTTCACTCACCATCTGCAGCTAGTTTTCGTGAGCCCATGGTGCCCTCGCCGGGACCAAGGGGTCAGGGAGGCACGCAAGGGTGGGATAGGAGTGTAAACTGTGTCCTCAGGGCTGGGCAGCTGGCTGTGACCCTCACACACTGAAGGAGCTCAGGAAGAAAGCGAGCTGGGAGTGGCTGTGGCTCAGGACAGCAAGACGTGAGCACAGGTGGGCTCTGAGGGATGAGGAGCATTTATTTGTGTACCAAAGAGGTGACTGGGATGAGTTTCTAGATGAGGTAGACAAGATCCCTTCCTCTACCAGGGCCTCACCTGGCGTAGAGGAAGGTGAGCAGTGAGGAGAGAAGAATGGAGGAGACGGCCTGACCGAGGGTTCTGTTTGCCTCCCAGAGCGGTCTCCCCGCCCAGACCACCAGGACCCCATTTGCACAAGCCTGGCCCAGATGTCGCAAGTGCAGGAACTCTTCCACGAGGCAGCCCAGCAGGTAGGCTGGGAGACGTGGGGGTCTGGGGTGAGCTACCAGAGACCCATGACAAGAGGTCACCAGACAGGGAGCTAAGTGGAAGGAAACATTATAGTGTGCTATTTAAAATGATCTCTGAACTTTAGTTTGGTATTCCAGTTTAATTGAGAAAATATTATAACAACTCTTAATCATTTGTGTACAGAAAATCTTTGGCATTATTTGCAATGGATTTTGAATCCTGGGCTTCCCCCTACCCATCATGCCATCATTGGAGGTCTCCATTAACAGGGTGGGGACCCAGATAACATGAACTCCTTTTTTTTTTTTTTTTTTT
>VBSM01000272.1:49256718-49267202 GCA_008086735.1 Cheirogaleus medius
TTTTTCTTTTTCTTTATCCTTTCCCTACTGATCGTTAGTGGTAGTAAATATTCAACATGTAGGCATGCAATTGAGGGGGATCACCCCAGAAAGAGAGAGTTGATTCCTTAAGAAACAAAAAACTGTACTTGGGTGTTTATCAGGAAACTACATGCGCCCAGGGTCTTTGCCTTCAACTTGCAATTTCACTGCCCCTTGGATTTCCCTCCTGCTTTGCAGAGAGGGGCAGGGGCATTGCCCGGCATTATGTAATAACAGGGCGAGTGAGCCCCTCATGAGGGGAGAGAACCAATTCCAGGCCTCACACTGTAGCAAGAGAGCTGGGTCCAGAAGTGTCCTGAGCCAAGGAGCAGAAGAGGGTGAGGAAGTTGGGGTCTAGGCTTGGAAAGGGACCCAAATTGGCTAGTTATCCTCTTTTTATGCACACAAGTAACGTGAAAAATGCAGCACAGCGGCTGGCAGGTGTTAAGTGCTCTGGAAAAGGTACTGCCCGCCTTTCCCTGGCAGGCCCAGGGCCGCGTTGCTGCCCCTCAGTCCTTACTTAGCCTCTCACACCCAGCCCTGGAAGGATTCAGGCTGCTTAGACATGAATGGCTGGAAACTCAGAGATATTTCAGAACTCTTTCCCAGAGCTACTGGCTCCCAGGTGCCAAGGCCTGAGGCCATGCTGTTAGTGTGGGCGGGGACCCTTAGAGATCTAGGTTTGTCAGGGGTCTCACGTTTAGTTGGAGCAGTCTCTTGCTCGCTTCCCATGTGTTTTGTTTGCGTGTGTGAGACTGTACCTGGGTGTTTATGCTCTCAGCATTTATTTGTGCACTACTCCTAAATAGTGGGCATGGCGTTAGGCATGAAAAAGAAACCCAGGTGGAAAATGTGAGGCCCCAGGGATTCCGCAAGGAGAGACAAGTAAGACATTCTGGCTTCTCCTCTGTGAGAAGAATCTGTTCCTCTCCCCTGTTTAAAACCCTCGATGGCCCCTCATGTCCACCACCCAGGGTTCCAACTCTCTCGACTCAGCCCTGCACGGTCTGACCCCGCCTGAGTGTCAAGTCTGGTTCCCTCATCTTCCTCTTCCTGGGAAGACTTCCAGCCAAACCACACCGTTCCCCAGTGCTTGTCCTTCCCTGGGCTTTGCTGATACTTCTCACTTGACTGATGCGTCACTGAAACCCTTCCAGTACCTAAGGCAGTGCCTGGCATTTAAGTGGCATTTAGTTGACTGACCACATGAACAGACAGTAGGTAACTCCAGTGCAAGTCAAATTGGCTGAAGTGGCCTAAGAGAGTTAATTTTTAAAATGTAATGCATACAAAGGCCTCTGTGTTACCTCCTCTCTCAACATCCGAACACTGAGGGATTGGACAATGTCCACTGTCAAGTGGCAAAGCCTTTGGTGTCACTATCTAGGCACATTTGCAATCCATCCATGTCTCTCTCTCCCTGCAGTTTCTTGTCAGGGGTGCCTTTTCCTGATTAGATTATTCATACTCTCCTAACTTCTTTCTCCACATTGCTACTATGATTCTTTTATAAAGCAAAAAACTGCTCTGCTTAAAGCCCTTCCATAGCTTCTCATCACCTTTGGAATTCAGTTCAAACTCCTCTTCTTGGTCCCCAAGGCCCTCTGTGACCTGGCCGACCTCTCTTGTGACTGCAGCATCCTGTACCACTGCACCTACCATGTGGCACCGACACGAGCTGCTTCCTTCCCACCTCCTGGGCTGTGAACTCCTTCAGTGCAGGGGCACGTCCTGTTTATTTTTGTATCCGATACCTGGCATAGTGCTTGGTATATAGAACATGCTCCATGGATGTTGCTCCTACTGAACTGAACTCGCCTGGCCAGGGGTGGGGGTGGGGGGCTGCTATTTGCATTAAGTCTTCAAGTGTTGGTAGAAGTGGGACATATGGTGAACTTGGGAATCATGTCCCAGGTGGGAGGGTAAGAAAATGATAATAGCCCTCAATAGTGGGCACTTACTGTATACTGAGCACTTAATATGCATCACCTCGTTTAATCTTCAGAGCAACATTCTGAGGTAGATATGATTACTTTGGTTTGACAGATGATCTGGAGCACCTTGAACCCAGGCGTGTTTGATGTTGAGGCCTGAGCTTTAATGCTTTTTGCTGTATGCCTCCTGCTCCAAGGGTATAAGCAAAGCCACCCAGATGGCAAGTCAAGGGCCCCTGTGGGAGGACAGAGAGTATGTTGGGGGGCTCATGTGTTTGAAGCTAAACTCAAGGAGTAGCTAAGTCTCAAGAAATTTCCTGTGAACTTTTTTTTACCTTTACTCCAGTCTTAGGGGGTTAGCAATTCTGCTAAGAGCTTTGAGGCCCGCAGAACACGGGATTAAGTAGGCAGTGCCCAGTGGGAAGACAGGCTAGTGGGTGTCATGCCAAACCCTGCAGTCTTGACCTGCTCTTCTCTTGGTCACTGTGACTGGAAAGTAGCTCACAGGAAGTTTGGCAGGAGTGGAGATGCTTGTAGGTTAGGTGGAGAGGTGAGTGAATGGATTCTTGGTTTAACTTTAATCATTTTTGGACCAGTTGGGTAACCCTTGTGTGTGTGTGTGTGTGTGTAGATTGGTCAGTAATCAGTGGACGAGCTCAGAAGGGGCTGAGGGTTAATGGTGTGGTGGTCAACGGTACACGTGTACATGTGTTGCCTGGGTTCAAGTACTGGCTCTAACACTCTGTGACCTTGAGCAAGTCACTTAGCCTTGCTAAGCCTCCATTTCCTCACCTATAAAATAGCTACCCAATGATTGAACTTGCCCTAGAGAATTTAAAAGATTAAAAGAGATGTTAATAATTCTTGTAAATATTTAGTATCATGCTTGCTTGATTCATTGTAAGAATTCAGTAAATGTTGGCTAATAATAAAACTAGGTGAGGACTATGTATTTAGCCCATGGGGTAGACGTATAGGAGATCAGAAGGATCGGTTGGCAAATAAATGCATGAGTCAGCACAGGAAGTCAGGCAGAAGAGCCAAGGCAGGAGTCTCAAATCCGGACTCATAGCGCTGGCCAACACCAGAGTGGGGACATTGTTGCGGGGAACCTGCTGTGTGGACAGTCCATCAAGCAGCGTGGACACTTTCTAGGCCTAGGTGGGTCTGGAGTATGCGTTTGAGGACCTACTGAACTGCTGGCCAGTTGGGTCTTGTTCCAGGAGCCTCTGCCCCGAGGCACTTGGTTAAGTGTGGTTTGATAGTAGATTTGAACTTGGGAACCCGAGTCCCAAATTCTGACTGTGCCACTAGATAGGCTGGACCCTTGGGCAAGTAACTCAAGGGCTCCCAGCGTGTTTCCACCACTGTGAGATGGGGTGAGTGTACCTGATTTTCAGGGTTTTTGTGAGCTTAAATGAGACACCATATGTGGAAGGGTCTGGCCCAGTGCCCATCTCCTGATGAGCACTGAATAAAATGCATGTTCAGTGATTAGGGAAGCAAACGTCACAGCGAAACCCAGTGGAGTGGGCTGTTTGTGACACCTGGGGCTGGAGCATGAGGAGCAGCTGGTGCCAGAAGGCGGCGACTGGGAGGCTAACGGGCCTCGGATCCGTGCTTGTCTCTGCCAGGTACCGGACAGAAAGGCCTTTAGCCAACGTGGTGGTTCATGAAGATCAGGTTGGCAGGAGAAAGCAGATAGCTTCAGACAGGAAGAAACAGCAAGTAGACAAGCTGTGTGAGGCCTGAAGTCCAGCACAAGCAAATGCTTTTAGCATTGGGAATAGGGAGGAAATTCAGTTCCGTTTACCAGGTATCTATGGAGTGCCTGTTCTTGCCTGGAGATATTAAAGCAAACATGAAAAGAAGAGAAATCTCTTCGTTCTTACGGAGTAAGGAATGCCTCCAGCTAATCTGAGGCTTCTGTCTCCCTTCTCTCAGGGTTGGATGGTCTCAAGAGAAACTTAAAAAGGGAAGCTGTGTCATGCGGTGGCATGAGAACGAGCCACCGAAAACTGCAGATTAACTAGTACACACGATGTAACTAGTGCACACGATGTAACTAGTGCACACGATGTAACTAGTGCACACGATGTAACTAGTGCACATGATGTAACTAGTGCACACGATACGAGCTCTTTCTTCTCCAGAGACTTGCGCTGCAGCAGTAGTGGGTGCAATGAGGAAGGACCCTTTTCTAGGAGGTCTGTGGGCCAACGTCTGGCTGGCCTGAGCTAATCACCCCTAGGAAAAAGCCACTGCAGACCCAGGGAGCAGGCGCCCCACCAGCACCGCGGCGTCTGGCCCAAGTGTAGGAGGAGGTGTTTCCAGGTCCCGAGGCCAGCCTGGGTGCCAGGGTGTGACCTGCTCCTTATCTCCCTGCACAGTGTCCCAGCACTGCTTGGCTTCCTGCTCTTCCCTTCTCTGTCCTCTCCTCCTTTGCTCTCTTTCCTTCTCTTGTCCTCCTCAATTCAGTGGCTTACCTAAGTCAGCCTGGGGTGGTAAGAGAAAGAGCCCCATCAAGTTTGGGGGCAATGGTGACAAGGGAAGTAGCACCAGCAAGAGAGGCAGATAGAACCAAACATGTGAAGAGACAGAGGGGACCTCAGGGATCTTTTGGCCTAGTCCTCTCGCTCAGCGCGTCAGGGAACAAGCCCAGAGACCTGATCTCCCGCAGTAGTGGGTCCATGAGGACCCAAGTGTTGAATGACTTGCCCAAAGACCCATGAAAATTGCTGCAGAGCCAGGCTAGAAGCAAGGCTACTGACCCTATAAAACAGGGCTGCGTTGATCTTAACAAAACCAATCTGTAGGTTGTAATGTAATTTTGAGTAGTGGTGTCCGGCTTCATTGCAAAAACTTTGTTGTTATTTTATTTTCTGAGTGCTCATTGGCCAGTGTACAGTTAAGACCCGACTTGCATTTTTACTATGCATTTTCAGGACTGTTTTAGAGTCTTTCAGAGGCAACGTGAACCTTCGCAGCCACATGTAGGCATCAGCATGTTGTTTTATTAGTATGTGGAGGAATGAATGCAACTGAGAAAGGAAAAGGGAAGTTAAGACAAGGCGGTCTTGTCAGCCCCTCCTTTGCAGATGAGGACAGTGGGGCCCAGATGGTTGGGTGGAAGAGCAGGGCTCACAGCACACGGAGGGGTCCCAGGGCCACGACCACCTCACCTGCCCAGTTTTTGTAGGGCACGAAGCTTATACAATTTTTAGGGACTCTCTTTAGTAAAAAGGATACAAAGTTAGATGTGATCTTTGGAAGGGACACAGTGATAGTGAAGGGTCTTGCAACTTAAGCTATTAGCTTATCATAAAGCTACCTCTGGCAAGTGGACAGAACCAACTTTTAGAGACAGCAAAGGAGAAGAGGCTCCTGCTCCCGGAGTGCGCGGGAGAGGAGAAATGGCAGCTGCTGTTCTCAAGACTGAGATGCATCTGAGGCATTTCACATAGACACTGACATTCTTTTCTTCTCTTTCTCCTCTTCCCCCCTTTCCATTTTATAGCCCTGTTTGTTACTTTGCCTGAAAGAGACAACTGGGCCCAGAATGCTGCATATTTGTAAAAAGTGGAATGAAATGTCCTTCACTGGAATGAATTAGGTGGGATTCCATGTCTCATCTGTATCTTCAGGATTTTAATTTATGGAGGTGCCTAAGTGATAACATGGAGAAGTCAATGCCACTCAAAGATTTTTATTACTTACATTTCCTGAGAGGAGAGAACAACACATTATGCCACGCGGGCCACAGGGAAGCAGCAGGGTTGGTCAGGTGGCTAAAGACAGGCACGAGGCGAAACCTAGGCCAAAGCCTTTACTGGGGTTTCTGCAGGAAGGCAAGGCAGGGTGAGTAGACAGCTTAGGACTGGCTGGTTGGAACAATTCACGTGGGCTCTGGTTTGGAGGGGCAATCTCCAGTTGCCTGGTACCTGGGATGATGTAGGTCAGGGGAAATATTGGCTTGGTGTGTGAGAGTTAAATAAGGAGAAGGTTGGAAGTATAGACTTGGTGGGTTTGCATATGAAAGGTGTGTTCCTGGCTGAGCCTTTTGCTATCTCTAAGAATTGGCTAGCCCTGGGACGGTCAGTCTTTCCCAGGCCAGTAAGATTAAAAAAAATTTTATTGATACATAATAATTATACATATTTATGGGGCACATGTGATATTTTGATAAAATCATACAATGTGTAATGATCAAATCAGGGTATTTAGCACATCCATCACCCCAGACATTTATCATTTCTTTGTGTTAGGAACATTTCAAATCTTCTCTTTTAGCTATTTTGAAATAGACAATAAATTATTGTTAACTATAGTCACTCTACTGTGCTATTGGACAGTAAAACTTATTCTTTCTATCTAATGGTATGTTCATACCCATTAGCCAACCTCTCTCCTCCTCCCCTTCCCAGCTTCAGGTGACCATCATTCTACTCTCTACCTCCATGAGAGTTTTTAGCTCCCACATACGAGTGAGACGTGTGATATTTGTCTTTCTGCGTCTGGCTTATTTCACTTAACATAATGACCTCCCAACTGGGCATGATGGCTCACACCTGTAATCCTAGCACTCTGGGAGGCTGAGGTGGGAAGATTGCTTGAACTCAGGAATTCAAGACTAGTCTGAACAAAAGCAAGACTCATCTCTACTAAAAACAGAAAAATTAGTTAGGCATTGTGGAGCGTGCCTGTAGTCCCAGCTACTTGGATGGCTGAGGCAGGAGGATTGCTTGAGCCCAGAGTTGGAGGCTGCAGTGAGCCACAATGACACCACTGCATTCTACCCAGGGCAACAGAGTGAGAATCTTAACCCTCTTCCTCACTCCCCCCTTTCATATATATATATAAATAACCTCTAATTCCATCTGTATTGCTGCAAATGACAAGATTTCATTCTTTTTATGGCTGAATAGTATTTCATTGTGTGTGTGTGTGTATATATATATATATATATCTTCTTTATTCATTCATTCATTGATGGACACTTAGGTTGATTCCATATCTTGGCTATTGTGAATAGTTCTGCAATAAACATGGGAGTGCAGGTATCCCATTGATATACTGATTTCCTTTCCTTTGAATAAATACCCAGTAATGAGATTGCTGAATTTTATGGTAATTCTATTTTTAGTTTTCTGAGGAACCTTCATTCTGTTTTTCATAATGGTTGTACTAATTTACATTCCCATGAAAGAGTATGAGTTCCCTTTTCTCCACATCCTCACCAACATTGGTTATTTTTTCCCTTTTGGATACTAGACATTCTAATTGTGATGAGATTATATCTCATTTTAGTTTTGATTTGTATTTCCCTGATGATTAGTGATGTTGAGCATTTTTTCATATACTAGTTGGCCATTTTTATATCTCCTCTTGACAAATGTCTATTTGGATCCTTTTTAATGGGATTATTTGTTTTTTTGCTTTTGAGTTGAGTTCCTTATATATTCTGGATATTAGTCCTTTGTTGAATGAACAGTTCGCAAATATTTTATCCCATTCTACAGGTTGTTTCTTCACTCTGTTGATTGTTTCCTTTGCTGTGCAGAAGCTTTTGACCATGATGTAATTCCATTTGTCTATTTTTGTTTTAGTCACCTATACCTTTCATGTCTTTTTTTTTTTTTTTTTTTTTTTTTTTTTTTTTTTTTTGAGACAGAGTCTCACTTTGTTGCCCAGGCTAGAGTGAGTGCCATGGCATCAGCCTAGCTCATAGCAACCTCAAACTCCTGGGCTAAAGCAATCCTTCTGCCTCAGCATCCCAAGTAGCTGGGACTACAGGCATGCACCACCATGCCCGGCTAATTTTTTCTATATATTTTTAGTTGGCCAATTAATTTCTTTCTATTTATAGTAGAGACGGGGTCTCGCTCTTGCTCAGGTTGGTTTTGAACTCCTGACCTTGAGTGATCCACCCGCCCTGGCCTCCCAGAGTGCTAAGATTACAGGCATGAGCCACCGCGCCCAGCCTACTTTTCATGTCTTAACCCTAAAATCCTTTCCCAGACCAACATTCTGAAGCATTTCTTCTATGTTTTCTTCTAGCAGTTTTGTAGTTTCAGGTTTTATGTTTAAGTCTTTAATCTATTTTGGGTTGACTTTTGTGTACGGTAGAGATAGGAGTCTAGTTTTATTCTTCTGCGTGGGGATATTCAGTTTTCCCAGCACCATTTAGTGAAGAGAGTGTCCTTTCCCCCAAGTATGTTCTTGGTGCCTTTGTCAAAAATCAGTTGACTGTAAATACAAGGATTTATTTCTGGGTTCTCTATTTTGTTCCATTGGTCTATGTATCTCTTTTTATACCAATACCATGCTGTTTTGGTTACTATACTTTTACAGTATATTTTGAAGTCAGGTAGAGTGATGCCTCCAAATTTGTTCTTTTTTTGTCAGTATTCTTTGCTATTCAGTGTCTTTTTTGGTTCCACATGAATTTTAGGATTGTTTTTTTCTATTTCAGTGAAGTATGCCATTGATATTTTGTTAGGAATTGTATTGAATCTGTAGATTGCATTAGGTAGTATGGTCATTTTAATAATATTAATTCTTCTGATCCATGAGCATGAAATGTCTTTCCATTTGTTTGTGTCTCCTTCAATCAATTTCCTTCATTAGTGTTTTGTAGTTTTCATTGTAGAGGTCTTTCATCTCCTTGGCCAGCAAGATTTTAAACTTGTCATAACATCATAAGATACAGAAATAGGGCCGGGTGTGGTGGCTCAAGCCTGTAATCCTAGCACTCTGGAAGTCCGAGGCGGGAGGATTGCTCAAGGTCAGGAGTTCAAAACCAGCCTGAGCAAGAGCGAGACCCCGTCTCTACTAAAAATAGAAAGAAATTAATTGGCCAACTAAAAATATAGAAAAAATTAGCCGGGCATGGTGGCACATGCTTGTAGTCCCAGCTACTCGGGAGGCTGAGGCAGGAGGATTGCTTGAGTCCAGGAGTTTGAGGTTGCTGTGAGCTAGGCTGATGCCACAGCACTCTAACCGGGGCAACAGAGTGAAACTCTGTCTCAAAAAAAAAAAAAAATACAGAAATAAAAAAACAGGGAGTGGTGGCTCATGCCTGTAATCCCAGTGTTTGGGAGACAGAGGGGAGAGGATTGTTTGAGCCCATGAGTTTGAGACCAACCTGGGCAATATAGCAAGATCCTGTCTCTAAAAAGGTTTTTTTAAAAAAATTAGCCAGGCATGATGGCAACATGCTTGTAGTCCTAGTTACTCAGGGGGCTGTGGCAGGAGGATTACTTGAGCCCAAGAGTTCAAGTGAACTATGATCACACCATTGCACTCCAGCCTAGGTGATAGAGTAAGACCCTGTATATAAAAAACAAACAACAAAAAAATAAACAAAAACAAGAAAACAAGAAAAAGTGATTGATATATTTTTGCCTGGCTATGAATAGATGGACTAGGTAACTTCAAAACATCTTACTGCCATAGGGTACATTCCATCCATGGCCAGATATAGAAAAAATGCTATCTTTGCCATCATTTAATAGTTTGGGGTTTGCAAGGAGAATCCTAGATGCTGCATTAATGACTGAGTACTATTCTTGTAATTTGAGCAACATGCCACTAGGTGGTGCTTATACTCTGGTCTGGCCTGATTAAACATCCTGGCTTCCTATAAGGGTGGATCGCTGAGTTTTAGCTTACTTTCCATTCATTTTTATTTTCTCTGACCCCCTTATTTCTTCAGGATAATAGTTTAAACACTAGATAGTTCTATATTCATAGAAAAATATCAATTCATTATAATAATATTTAAAGAAATATACATACTTGAGTATAATTTAATAACTCTTTTTGCCCTTCAATAATTATCAAGTGTAATTTAATACAATTCCTAAAATTTCTTTTTCCTTCCTGAGTTTTAACGCCTTAATCAAAAGATGTGGCTGTAGTGATGGTGGTGTGCTTTAGAATAGCTTGACGTGAGAAGTCTTTAGAGACAGCAGCTCTTCAGCCTGTGATGCATTTCTCAAAGGATTACACTTTAGCATTACCACTTCTCAAGAGGCATTTCCTTTGTTTGTTTTTGTTTTTATATGAATGTTTTCTTCCCCACATGAATAGGCAGAAAGAAAGAGAAAAAAGATAGTCGGGTAAAAACCACTCATCTGTGTAAAAATTCTATGATTTTTTCTCCCCTAATCTGTAGGTAGCTTATAAATCACGTCCCTGGTTGCTGTCACTGATTACAGGGTTTAGGTGCTTACTGATTAACTTGAAGCAATGGTGGCCTAGCAACCCTCACTAAGCCAAAAATAGTTATGCTCCTGCTCTAACATAAATCGCAGTGTTCATTGAATTTAACTTAAAACAGAAAGCCATGACTCGTTTTGAGTCACTTTCCTTTTTTCTTTTAGGCAGTTATCAGTAAAGCACAACACAAAGCAAAAGCAAATTATAAAATTTTTAAAAAGAAACACAAATTTTTTTTTCTATACCTATTTTATTTTTTTATTATTTTATTTCAGCATATTATGGGGGTACAAATATTACGGTTATGTA
>VBSM01000272.1:49267302-49278744 GCA_008086735.1 Cheirogaleus medius
AAAAAGAATTTTCTTTTATCTAACCACAGTATATTTATCAAGATCAGGAAAATTAACATTGAGAAATCCTATTATCTAATCTGCAGCTCCACATGAAACTTTTGCCAATTACCCCACTAATATCCTATAGCTCCCTCCTGCCCTGCCCCCTGGTCTAAAATCTAGTCCAGGATCACGCACTGCATTAAGTTGCTATGTCTCTAGCCTCCTTTAATCTGAAACAGTTCCCTGGCCTTTCTTTGTCTTTCATGACCTTGACATTTTTTGAAGAACGAAGGCCAGCTATTTTGTAGAATGTTCCTCAGTTTGGGACACAATCCCTCACAATTAGATTTGCGTATGTATTTTTGGCAGAAATACCACACAAGTGATGCTGTGTTCTTTTCAAGGCATCATATCAGGAGATACATGATTTCTAATTGTCCCATGGTCGGTGATATTAACTTTGATTACTTCTTTAAGGTGGTGTCCACTAGGTTAATCCACTTTGACTTTATTAATCCCTTTGTAATTAATAAATAATGTGTTGGGATCCTTTTATTTTTTTCTGCCAGTAGCAGTATGTTGGGGGGTACTTTGCAACTATGGAAATATCCTGTTCCTCATTAATCTTTTACCCACTAGCTTTGGCATCCATTGATGATTCTTGGCAGAATCGATTACTACTGTGATAGCTGCAAAATGGTGATTTTTCTAACACCATAATTCCTTCCACATGTTAGTTGGTTTTCCACTGTAAGAAAGGGCTTTAGCTTCTTGCTCATATTTTAATTAGTTCTTTTATTTATATCTCTATGGACTGAGATTCTTATTCTTTTCCATGAATGTTCTATTGCTATTATTTATTTTGGTAACCAAATTATGCCAGATTTGGCTAGAGGGAGCCCCTTCAACCTGGCTCTTGTGTCCTTTTGACATATCCTTGTCATTTTTTTTTTGAGCACTTTCGTACTTTCTGGTACAAGATATTCCACTTATTTTGCACTTTCTCTGGCCCAGCCCTGAATCAGTGACTTCCTCAAAGAGCCTTGGTTCCTTAAAGTGAGGAATGGTATTTAGAAACCAAGATCTGAGTGCTAGATATGTTCATTGCTACTGGGATAGAGAAGGAATATAAATGTACATTTATATATTTATCTATCTCTCTCTATATTAAAAAACATAAATTCAAACTGATACCTCTAACTCCAGTTCATCACCACGGGGGTCATTCTTCTATTCTTTCCTCTTTCCTTAGTTGGAACTCCCTTCTCCAACAGTGAGAAACTTGACCTTCATTCAATATATTTAGTTATTTGCTCAATCCTATAATTCAGAGAAAGCAGATTCAGAATCGGCAACTCATACTTCTACAAAAAAACAATCTTTCTATCTAAAATTCAGTATTGATTTTGTAGTTATTTTGTCGTTAGACTGAGAGCACACAATACTATGTTCAAAAGTTACTCTGGGCCAGGCGCAGTGGCTCATGCCTGTAATCCCAGCACTTTGGGAGGCTGAGGCAGGAGGATCACTTGAGACCAAGAGTTCAAGACCAGCCTGGGCAACATAATGAGACCCTGTCTCCACAAAGAACAAAAAAATTAGCTGAGCTTGGTAACATGTGCCTGTAGTCCTGCCTACTCGAAAGGCTGAGGCAGGAGGATCTTGTGAGCCAAGAAGTTCAAGGCTGCAGAGAGCTAAGATCATGCATCGCACTGCAGCCTGGCCAACAGAGTGAAACCCTGTCTCTAAAAAAAAAAAATTTACTTTTTCCACTTAACTGTGGTTATGTCAGTCATTTGAAATATAGTTAGGTTAATTTGTTGCTCTTTGCATTCTAGTTTAATTTTTTACCTCTCGTCCTTGTTGATTTGATTTGATTTTGTTTCATTTTGAGCATGTAGAATATTAATATTGTTCCAAAAATCTAAACTATATGAGAGGGTATACTACATAAGAATTCTTAAATGGATATAATGTTAGCTGGTCCACTGAAGCACCTAGAAGAATAAACTTTCTACAGTTGATTTTTAACTGGTTTGCTTGTTTTGGGGGAGAGGGTGTCCATGTTGCTCCTCCTTATGTTACATCCAGGTAGACGTCCTAGCAGCAGCCTGAGTCCTGCAGGAAAGTCTCTGCCCTTTTGCCAAGAGGTTGGGAAGGGTAGGGGAAGCTCTTGTTTAGGTGACCATGGCATTGCTGCAGTGGGTTTGTCATTTGTGGAATGGTATCAGGTGTGCTGAGCACGAGTGTCTCTGGGCTCTGTGTTCCGAGGCAGAAGAACTCTTGGGGACGGAGCTTCTGTGTGGTCCCAGGAGGCAGAACTCTCAGGGTTTCCACATTGGCATCCATGTTTTCACATTGTCTGCGTGTCTTGCCACTCCTGGGGCTGTGTCGTTGTGTGACCAGGCCGTGCCCTTGGGAGAGTGCCAGCCTTGGACAAGTATGCGGATGCACGGGGGTGGAGAAAGCGCAGGCCAACCATGCAGGAACCACTGGATTTAGATACTGGCTCTCATACTAGTTCTGCCGCAGAAGAGACCAACACTGCAAGAAGACCTCATGTTTGAAGGAACAACTAAATCCACATAGACGGAGGATGCTACCCGATCCTAATGCAGGGAGACCAGGCTTTGACCACTCCGCTGGGCCCTCACCGCCTCTGCTGCAGAGCCATTGCCATTTCTGGCAGCAGCTGGGATGGCAGAGCTCCCCCTGGAGGTCGTTCTGGACTGGGCGGGGCTTGGAGAGGCAGCATTCAGGGCTGGGCGATGGAGCAACGTTCCACCTTAGACATGGGGACAAGTTAGTTGGGGAACATAGTAAGTGCACTGTTAATAAGACTTTTCTTTGCCTTCCTTCCAACTTCCCTGAAGAGATCCTCACCCACATTAAAAACCATCTCCTGTGTTTCCTGCTTACTCAAAGCTTTCACAATTATCATCTCATCTAAACTTTACAAAAACCCTATGATACAGGTATGTGGCCCTCTGCATTTTATGCAGGTACCACAGGTGGGCTCTGGCCCATGGAGCCCACGGCTATGCGTGTGGACCCCCTGCCCGGCTCCCGGCTACTGTGGCCCAGCACGTGGTGCCTGTTCAGGGCCAGGGAAAAGGAACGAAGCTCCCCCCTCTGCCCCCAGATCACAGTTCAGCAGTAGCTTGGGCATATTCTCTGACATTTAATTAATAATCAGATAATTAACTTTCAGAAAGCAAGCTGCTGTTCATGTGTATATAATCCAGGTAGACACAGTGTGCAGGTACACGGTGTCTGGAAGAACAGGCCATGTCTGGCTTTGACCTGCCCCTAACCTGCGTGGACAGAAGCAGAGTTTCTCACCTGGTTTCTTTTCCTCCAGCTGCCCAAAGAAAGAAAAGGTGTCACCTCACATTTGGACGTGTTCATTAAGGCCTTGCAGGTGGCTGTTTGAGGCAAAAAAAGCCCTGGACATGGGCTCATGTCATTGTCTTTGGCAGGCAGTCCTGCCTCTTGCTCAGCTCAGCCTGCTGGATGCAGGAAGGAGAGTACTTCCTACTCAGAGGCAATTTCCCTGCCTTTCTCGACCCCCTGCTCAGGTTTAGAAATTCTCTATTCACAGGAGAAAGACTCCTCTGAACTAAAAGCACCTAGTGGCAGTCATGGTGTTCCCGGGGGGGGGGGGCAGGCCCCCGGGCTCAGAGGGACAGGTGCCCGGCTTCTTGTCCCGGGGGCTCAGGCAGCAGGAGGGGTGGTCACTCCTGGGGCTGGGCTCCAAGTTGCTGCACCCCTGGGACCTGTCAAGCTTGCCCCTGCCAGGCTGAGGTCATCAGGGAAGAGAGGAAACTTGCCCTTGAGCTTGTTTTGCGGAGCCCTTTCTGAGGGACTGAATTGTTCCTCACTTTTTTGTCCTCTTCAGCCTCCATCTCTACTTCCCAGCGGGCCCATACCGGGCGTGGCACACATCCTATTGCCCCAGCCTGCTGTGTCTGTGTAACATGGGGTTGAAAGGGAGTCTTCTTATACTGGGATGGAGAACCGGGGCCCAAATCTGAGGACAACTCGGCTCTAAAGAGAGCTACCCACAGTTGAGACCAGACCCCTCCCCTGGGGCTTAACGAGGTGGCCCAGAACTGCCCTAACCTCCACCCACCCAGGCCACAGAGACGACTGCGTGGAGGCACCAAGGAGCGTCTCAGTCGTGGGCTTCACGGGAGGCGTACTGAGAAGAGAAGGGATTCCTCACCCTCCCCTAGAGGAAGGAGTTGGGCGTGAGGGCCCAGGAGAGCCAATTACACAGTATGCGTGTGGGTCGACCGGCTGACGTCTGCTCACACTGCAGACCGCTCTGCCCCTCGGCCTGTCAGAGCAGGTGCTGAAGAGAACCGCGGAGAGCCTGCGGAGGCTGGGTGGCGCAGTGGCCAGCTTCCCACCGCTGGCAGTGGTCACAAGCGCGGCAGCTGGTCGCACTGTCCAGCCAGTGCTCTCCTAAGAGGGTAACTCCGGGCAGTTGCGAGTGACTGAATGGCACCGTGCAAGGGGGAGGCTGGACAAGGGACCAATGAGAAGGACAGGGACACCCGACCTGGTGCTTCTATGTGGATGCCTGGAAGACAGCGTGGCATTTCTGGAGGGCCTGAGAAATATCCCTTGGGGTTCTCTGTATTACTGTTTGGCATTTTATTCTAGGGCTTTCCATCTCATCCTCTCCTTTTCTGTGTGTTTTCATTTCTTCCTTTTCCTTTTCTCTCTCTCTCTCTCTCTCTCTCTCTCTCTCATTGGGCTTGTGTAGTGTCTGTTTCTCTAAGAACATCAGGGTTGCACCCTGGAGGTCAAACCCAGGCTCTTCCTGCCCAGTCTCTGATGAACAAACCGTGGGAAGATTTGGGTACAGTCTTTTGTCACTTGGTGAGAAGGGCAGGCACACGCCCCTACACATCCTGAAGTGAGTGTCAGGGCTCAGTCGCCAAACCCATTTCAAACCGGTGATACTTTCATTCTCAGGGTAGAGGGTTTCTTAGAGTTTCCTGCTCTGTGCAGCACCCTTAAGGCTGATTTGCAAGTCCAGCAACACCAAGGAAATGGAAGGCGTTCCCTACACCAGGTGAACAAGACACGAACAAACCAGCCTGCAGCGTGGAAAGGTGATGGCGTGGATAGAAGAGTAATAAAGTCTCTCAAATCACCCAGGGCGTTTTATGGGTAAAGCAGATGTATTTATAGTTACGCAAAGTCCAGAATATTAGAATTTGAAACCCAAAAGACTTAAATTTAGGGGAGAAAAGGCAGGTAACCTTTAGGTAAGTGTGGTGGAATCGTCTCAAGCCGTTTCCTCCGTGCTACGCAGGGCACGGGGCTGTGAGCATCCAGGGAGAGAGCTGACGTGGACGCTGAGAGCACTCTCTAAACTATTCCTCTTTTTGTTGCTGATAGTCGCTGTTATTACTGTTTCTAACAAATAATAGGCCTGTAACAAGCCATGGTAGGAAGTTGAACACAAGCAGAGACAGGAAGTTGGGCCATGTCCTGACTTTTGTGATTAGGATCCTGGAAAACAATCCTGCATTCACCAAGCAGGTCCCTTGGTACCATTTGTTCAAGGACAAACACAGGTTGGCAGAGTCTTTGAGCCGTGATGACTGCGCTCTCCTCGTTTGTGGTTTGTGAAAGACGGATGAACAGTAATACACGTGGATAAAGGAAGTCCTGGTGGAGTTGAGAACACGACAGTCGGGGACTGATGGGGAACACTAAGGAAGCCCCTGGCCCATCTGTCCCTTGTGGCTCAGTTGAGATCCCTGATTATTTCTTGAGGCCTTTCTTGGTCTGCGAGTCCATGATACCAGGGGAGCAAGAGAAGCTGGGATCATCTCCTTATGCTGTGAGCAAGCATGGCTGGCCTCAGCCTTGCCCTGATCACAGGCGCATCCGCCGCTCTCAGCCACTCAGGAGCCACGCCCCTGTGACCCTGGATCTTAGGCTTTCCCTCCACCCTTGACTTTTCCGCCTTCTCATTGTGTTTCTGGACCACGCGCTCACCAGTCACACTGACTCTGAGTTGGGTGCGTCCCCTCCTCACCCACCCCACCCAGCTGAGAACCACTCATCACTGCTGTCGTAGTCGAGGGTGCTGGAAGATTCTACAGATGCCTGAGTTTAGATTAATTACCAAACCTGTGTAAGAGCATTCACAGCATCAGTTGCTACTGGTTTTGTTTAAGATCATTTTAGTAGTTCCACAAAGTTTTAGTCTTTTTATTAAAAGTTTCCATTTGAGTATTTCTAAGTGCCTTTGTTATTTCTGAATCGGAAACATGAGCAAGGAATCTGTTTGACCACCAACTAGCCTCTGATTGTAAACAACTGGCAGATGATGCTGTAGCATCCAGGGTGTCGGGAGGGGAATTAGATACACACGATTGATTATAGGGCTGAAGGAGCAAAAAGTATAAAGTAAGGTTATATGAAGATTAGTGACTGTTGGAGGCTGCTGTCACCCCTAGAACTGGAGGATGACAAGGGCTCACGACGACTGCTGGGCTGGAACCCAGAATCCCACACTCACGTAGAAGTGTCACCTATTGCTTCTACGTGCAGTCCATGATCGCACTTACCCCCCAAGGGGCTGGGAAATGTGGTCCACCTGAGTGGCCAGAAGGAAAGAGACCCAGGCTGGTTGACAACGAGTCTCTGCTACTCTCCACCCTGTGTCCTTCCCCTGCCCTCTCTGGCCCTCCTGACTGCCCCTCAGCTGATGTCTGTGTGCTCTATTTTCAGGGGGCCCTGGCCCAGCCCTGGCCCTGGTGGAAGATCCAGCTGTTCGTATGGGAGCCAGTGCTGTTTGGGACCTGGGATGGCGTCTTCACGTCCTGCATGATCAACATTTTTGGGGTTGTGCTTTTCTTGAGGACGGGGTGGCTGGTGGTGAGTGCTGAGCTGGTGGCCTGGAGGCTAGGCTCTTGTGGGCCCAAGACAGGGGAAGTTCTGTCACTCTTGGCCACCCAGAAGTGTCAGTTCCATCTCCAAAGTGAAAGTACAAGTCGTATTAGTTACCTATTGCTGCAGTGCAAATTGCCCCAACACTTAGCAGTTTAAAGCCACACAAACGCATTATCTCACAGTTCAGTGGTTCAGGGATCTGGGTGCGACTTAGCTGGGCACCTCTGGCTCAAGGTCCTTCCGGAGGCTGTAGGCAAGCTGTCAGTCAGGGCTGCAGTCTCATCTGAAGCCTCAGCATGGGGAGGATCTGTTTCCAGGATCACTCAAGGCCTGCTGCCAGGCCTTGGTCCTTGTCATGTGGGCCTCTCCATCGGGTTGGCACATTACATGGCAGCTGGCCACCCCCAGGTGAGCAATCTAAGAGAAAATGAGGGCGGGCAAGTGCCCAAGATAGAAGCCACAGTCTTTTTATATCCTAATCTCAGAAGCAGCAGCCCAGTGACTTCTGCAAATATTCTAGTCATTAAAAGTGACTAGAATGACTGACTGCATGGATAAAACAAATGGCCTAAAATCCAAGTGTGCACATGTCTAATTTTTCACTTAAAAAACTATTCAATAAATTACAACTAATTTGATCATTTTGAATGACTAATAAAATATTTGCATACCTAAAAAAAAATGAGTCACAGGATCCAACCCAAACTAAAGGGTAAGAGATTATATAATACAAGAGTACCCATGCCGGGAGGTGGGGATTCTAGGGGGCCGTCTTTGAGGCCATCTACCACACAAATACATCCTTTTGCCCCAAAATGATCTATAGTTTTGAGCTCTTTGTTTTACCTCAAAAAATTATATTTGATCATGAAAACAAAGGCAAACGTGAAATGTCAAAAATAAGATAGAGCTTCCAGGGGATGGCATAAAATTAAAATAAGTAGAGGTCATGCCAAAACTATTTTTAAAGTAGAAAATATTAACTTGAAAAAATAATTTGGTAGCATACTTATAATTTGGAAAATGGTAAGGTGGCAGTTCTGGCAAGATGTCATCAGTACCAGATATTTTATTATTATATGCAGAATAATGAAAAGCATGAACAAAGGAAGAAGACAGTAATATACGATTTCATTAAAAATATAAAGTCAGCAAAATAAGTAACAAACATGCTCAGACATCATACTTGCTCTCCTGCAGCCCGACAGCCTCTCTGTACCAGGGAGTGGGCTGGGAGTGGGTGGGCCTTTGGTCCACTCCCGTGAGTTCTTCTCCATCCCCAAGTGTCACCACCAGACCGTGCATTGCCACCGCTACCTAGAAATCCTGCCAGCGTTGTGTACCATCTGGCAATTGCTGAGTTTTTGTACACATTCCCACATTCCTGTTGGCAGTCATTTTCTAGCAAGGGCCCACAGATATCCTTCTATTCCCATCTTGCCATTAAAGAGGAAATTGAGTGGGCAGAATATTTATAAGCTGCAGAATAATGGCAGCTAAGACTTATCAAGCACTTATACGACAGATGGCATTCAAAGCACTTTAAATGTATTTAACCCTCCTAAAATTTAATATTTCCTGACAACCTACAAGATAAATATCACTGTCATCTCCATTTCACAGAAGCAGAACCTGAGCACGAGAGGTGAAGCCATGGTAGGCGCAGGTCGCTGTGTTTGCTCACACTCAGCATGCAGCGTGGGCTCAGAGCCTCACCTCTCTGCTGACACATGGCCCTTTCTAGACCCGAGTGTCCCATGGGAGATCCCTCTCCTTGCTTCTTGTCTCCACTGTAGGTCAGACGGTCAGAGGCAAATGTCAAAGATTAGTGCGGGTGGTAGGGACTACCGCTGTGGTACAGCTGTGCCCTAGTGTAGCCGTTCATAAATCTACATTTTATTTATATTCTGTTTTATTCTCCAATGAGTTTGAGGTAGTTAATATAGATGCCCACAGTACTTCAAGCCAAAAAATAAGTGAACAAATCCTAAGAGAGAAGAAACATGGGTATCCACAGATGAGGGGAGGGGTGCAGTTCTCAGCAGCCATTCCTCCCGGGCCACCATGCAGGGTGTTGGCTCTTCCAATCGACCAGGTCTCCCTGGCAGGTAAATCCAAAGGCAGGTGAGCAGCGTGTCCCCAGTGGCCTTCTGAGGGGACAGTGGGCAAAGGGCTTTCTCCTCATGGGCCTACTGTGTGGGAATATTAGAGTAGAAGGGCATTTTGTGGGTGAAGGAAACCCAAAATTGGTCCATATGAAGTTCACAGTTAATAGAAGAGTTAAGATGCAAATATTCCCAAGGATATTTGTATGAATTAGCAGGAATTAATAGGAATAGGGTAGCAGGAATCCGGGGGGTGGAAATAGGGAAAACAAAAAGCTGTCCAGCCCTGATCTCCTGCAGTCCACCTTCTGCATCCCAGACCAGCAGTCTGGGGTCCCCAAACGTCTCCTGAACAGGGGACCAGAGCACCCCTGACTCCCGGGACACTTTCCCAGCTCATTTGAAGGCCATTCAGTTCTTGAGCTGGCTCTGCCTATTCCTAACTCTCTCCAGCACTCACAACGCCACAGAGCCTCATCGACCAGGAGCCGCCCTCGCCTGCTAAAGCAAGGCACGCGGGACGGTGTCCCTTCTGAGGCGGGGTGTGCTCTCCAAGACCCTTGCTTTCCACATTGAAATGTGTCTGTCTACAAGTGTACATCTCTGGGCATGTGTGTGTTTGTTTATTCGCTCAGTAAGCATTTAATGAGCACCTATTATATGGAGGTTGTGCTAAGCCCTCAGAGCATGAAAGGGATACAACATGATCCTGCTCTCTTGGAGCTCACAGCCATAGGTAGAAACTGACTTGAAAGCAGACCCAACATGACAAGTACTGTGAACAGTACTAAGCCCTGGGTACTGGGGGAGCCCCGAGGCCTGGTTACAGGGCCAGCTTCCTGCAGGAGGAAATCCTAGACACTGAGTCTTAAAGGATGCATCGCAGTAAGCTGGCAAAGCCACAGAATGAGCAGGAAAGGCATTCCAGGAGGGACTCAGCATGGGGCAGAGTGTGGTGGGGAGAGATCACGTCCCTGCATCCTAGGACACAGAGCGACAGAGTAGGAGGCGCCTCCTGAGCATCTCAGGTGGCTGTGACTTTACCTTACAGACCACAGGGAGTCATTGGAGAGTTTGAAGCGAGGACGCTTCCCTTTATTTAGAACTTATTTCAGGCCTCAGCTCCTGTGGTGCTTGCTTTGTCGTTTTGCAGTTCCCCACTCTGTGTCCCACCCCAATCCCAGGGCTGTGGGCATGAGGCGAGGTCGTGTCTGGCGGGGCCACCTCTCCTAACCCTGGCTTCGCGCCTTGCTGTTTTGCTGCAGGGAAACACAGGAGTGCTCGTGGGCATGTTTCTGGTGTCCTTCGTGATCTTGGTGGCCCTTGTCACCGTACTGTCCGGCATCGGCGTCGGGGAGCGTGGTGGCGTGGGCAGTGGCGGCGTCTACTCCATGATCTCCTCCGTCCTCGGCGGACAGACGGGAGGCACGATTGGGCTGCTCTACGTGTTTGGACAGGTGAGGCTGCTGCACCCAGAGCCCTTCCCCTGCCTTGAGAGTGGGGACGATCGCCCCGTGTTACAGGTGAGCAGGCCGGGGCTCTGAGAGGGTCTCAGTGGCAGAGCCAAGCCACAGGCCAGAGCCCTGACCCCTCAGTCCAGTGCCCTTTCTCTCCGCCACTCCTGCCTCCCAGAGGCCAGCACCATCCTCGCTGCCCGTTCTAGGGAGGGCTGTGCACGACAGTGGCTGGAGCCCAGCTGGCAGCCGGGTGGCCTTGGGCCCTGGGGCACTTTTGCGCTGAAGGGGGGGCATTTTGCCTGTGCCAAAGACTTTCCTAGAAGCAGGCATTTCTCAAGTGAGTTGGAGCTCTCGCATGCACTTGATAGCTTGGGTGGCCTGCACAGGGAAGCGGAAAGCCCCTGTGTGGACGCTCTGTCTGGGAAGGAGAATATTGATGAGAAGCCTCCATCGGGGAGCATGCAGGCGCTCGGCAAACCCGTAGGCGCAGGAATCCTCAGGCTTATTTAGCTCAAACACAGGGAGGGTGACTTAATGCTAAGGAAACAAAGTGCAGACATTAAGAAGCAGTTCTTTGTAATCATTTCTTGGACTGAAAAAGGCTTTTTTATGGTAGCACGAAGGGTGGTGGGTGGTTGAAAAAACAGTTCAAGAAAAGAATTTGTCTAAGAGTCCAAGAGTCTCCTCAAAGAAGCACTAGTTTTCTTTCTTTTATTTTTAGGCAGGAGGGGCAGGGTATTTCAGCATAAATACATCTGATCCTCTAGCAGCACAAGGCTGTGTGTGCGCGTGCACGTGTGCGTGCCTGGGTGTGTGTCTGGGACAGACACAGGGAAGGCAGACGGAGCATCACCACACCCTCAAAAAGCACTTGCCTTACTGGAGAAAGATCTTTAAGTATAGTAGTTTGAGAGGTGAGTAATAGGTGGTCAGTTTACTTTACTACTCTGGGGATTTGTATATGGTTTTTTTTTTCT
>VBSM01000272.1:49278844-49305938 GCA_008086735.1 Cheirogaleus medius
CTGCAAAAAAAAACCAAAACATTTATTGCCTTTGTTGATTTTTCTCTATTATTTTTCTGGTCTCTATTCCATTTATTTCTGCTCTAATCTTTATTATTTCCTTCTTTCTGCTTGCTTTGGGTTTAGTTTGCTCTTCTTTTTCTAGTTTCTTAAGGTGACAGATTAGGTTATGGATTTGAGCTCTTCTTCAAGGATGTAGTTGACATTTCCAAAGGTCCCTAGTCCTGTTCTTAATACCCCCTCACCCCTCCTCCCCGGGCATGAGCACATTCGTTTATTTTTAATGATTGCCAGAGCAGATTGCCTGGTTTTGCCCCTAAGCAGAGGTTGACAAACTTTTGTAAAGGGCCATATAGTAAATATTTTGGATTTTGTGGGTCATATGTCTCTGTCGCAACAACCCAACTCTGCCATTGTAGTGTGAATGCAGCCATAGGCAACATAAAAACAAAAATGGGCATAGCTGTGTCCCAATAAAACTTTGTTTACCAAAATAGGCAGCAAGCAAGATTTGGCCAGTGGGCCAAAGTTCGCCAACGCTTGTCCTAGAGCATCAACATTTAGGAGATACACACACTTAAAATAATTATTTTAAATGCTCACAAGACCTTGTTATTGCCCTGTACCCTCCAGAACCCTCCCCCCTCCTCTCCCCGAGGCCTTGGTGTCAGGCAGCTCTGTGGGACCAGACTCCCTGGCCAGTGGAGGAGAGGACGGACTAGAGACCCCTCACTCCCTGCTCCACGCACCTGTGCAGGCCTGAGGGCTTCTTTAGGGTTGCTTACCCCGGACACCAAAATGTCTAGCTTCAGCCTGTACTGATAAATCTAGAAGCATTTATTAGTGGCTAACATGCTCTGTGCTGGACTCCATACAAAGGCAATGGAGGATTGGAAAGTTTTTATAGACCTGATACAGGCCTGGAGTTTTCGTTATGGCAACGAACATATATATACAGGACATAAGTGTTAATCCACCAACTTAGACCTTAAATCAGGGAGTTTGTGTCAGAAGGGGAGGGGTGTTGAGGGGCAGCTCTAGTCCTCTCAGTAGGTACCCAAAGATGGAAGGAAAAATGCCTATGATTGTGAATGGGCAACTTTGCTAAAGCAAATACCTTGTAATTGGAGGTATTGCACCCTGAAAATAGGCCACTTCCTCTCTTTAGAATGGTGGGCAACACACCCTGCCTCTTGTGAGAGGGAGTTAGAAGTTTCTCTGCAGAGAATGAAAAAGGAAAAGGAATGCCTGTGATTATAAACTTTAGGAGGAAATAAAAATACTTTTAAAATCCAATGAACTCTGGAGATGTTTACACGTTAAACAAATTGCCAGGAGTGTTTTCCAAGTAAGAGCAGTATTCAGTTTGGAAAGTAGATGCGTCTAGGGGTAGTTGGATTGCTCCGGGGAAGGCCTGGCAGGCCTTGAATGTCCACACTTGGATCAAGGGGTGACTGGCGCTCAGACCAGTCCTGTGTTGACTGTTCTGAGCCGGATGTAGGCGAAGGCCTTGAGTGCTGGGCTGCTTCCCTAAACGCCGCTGGACTGGGCTATAATGTACCCCAATTTCGTTTTTGCATGAACATAATAGTATTGTTAATATATTTGCTTTTATTTTTTTCCTTTATAAAAGGCTTTGACAATTACAAAACGATATACTTCGTAGCCAGTTAACACATTGGAGAGAATGTAGAGAAAGAGTTTCCCCCACAGCCTTGAGGTGACCAATGGAAGCACCTTTCCCTCTGCTTACATACACTTACTACGTTTTGTATATAATGTTTTTATAACATTTTTGCTTTGCTTGTTTTTATAAAAATTGGGACAAATTTCGTACTCTATTCCATGGCTTGTATTTCTCACTTGACATTAAGTCATAGACATTTCCTCTTGGTTGATGCTTTAAACCATTGTTTTTAATTGGTTGCTTAATATCGTATTATATTAATATACCATCATTTATGGCACAATTTTATATTCATTCTTTTACTCTCCTCTGTATGAGCAATTCTATTCCTTTTTTTATTCCTAATAGGCTACATTTTTGCATTTTCTCTTTTGTTTTTAATCAGGCTGCTAGGTTCTTATGTATCTAATTGATTTTTTTAAAGGATCAGCTTTTGTATTTTAAAATTTTTCTTCTATTTAATTAACTTCATGTTTCCTTAAATACTTCTCTCTACTTTCTTTTTATTTACATTGATCTTTTCATGGTTTCTTAAGTTAAATTTTTTTCCTCTATTTTTCTTCCTTTTTTAACTAATAAAAAATTTAAGACTATACTTTTTTTTCTTTTGTTTATTTATTTATTTATTTTTTATAGAGACGGGGTCTCGCTATGTTGCCCAGGCTGGATTCAAACTCCTGGGCTCCAGTGATCCTCCTGCCTCAGCCTCTCAAGTAGATGGGATCATAGGCATGTGCCTGCCACTGTGCCCAGCTTACTTTTTTTTTTGAATACAAGTTTAGTTGTGCCTCCTGAGTTTTAGCATAAAATATTCATCTTTTCATTAATTTCTAGATAATTTGAAGTTTTACTTCCTATTTCTGACTTGGCCAATATGGGCCAAATTTATTTCTCTCGCATTTTTGTTGATTTGGAAGTTCTACACTCTTTTTAATTCTGCTACCAGTTACATTCTACCCTTAGAAGCCATAATTAAACTTATATATTCTTTTATACTTTTTGTATCCTTCCCAACCAAGACACATTGTTTACTAGCTCCTCCACTGACCAACTATGAAATCTCTACGACACATTTACCTTCCCACTCTCCATAAATACCCTCAGCTCTTATACTCAAACTCTTAGATTTAGAAAAGATAGTTTAATTTTAGATTGCTATTGCTTTCCCTTAAAGTAAGTCTCTTAAGTCTGTTTGATTTCAAGAATCCTTATTTGCAACTTATATTGCAAATTCCCAGTATCTATTGATTATTAGCGAAGTATTTTTTGATATTTATAGCTAGCTACTGTTTTCTCTTCTTCAATGGCGATAATAACAAAGTAATAATGATAATGCCCGTGCTATTATTTCTATAACTCCATGAGCCCAATATTGTTCTAGGACTTTGCACAAATTATCTCATTTAAATATCACTGTAACCTTTTGAAGTAAGTACTATTATTATCTGTGTTTCACAGAGAAATTAAAACACTTTCTCAAGTCACAAGGATTTGGCCTTAGTCTGGCCTCATAGTCTGCGCTCCTCACCACCACGCTCTTACGAGCGTCTTGAAGAGCTTTTTTTTTCCTTGTTGTTGGCATCTTTGGACTAAAAAGCAATGTTAGGCAAAACCCTGAAAGGATAAGATTGCTGGAGTTACTGGGAACAAAAGGCAGCTTTTACAGCTTGGCCCGCCTCATGTGAACAAATTCTGTTGTGCTGCTAGAAGAGAAAATCGGTTTGGAAATTCCAGATGCGAATGGTCACACTCAAGTTCTGTCCTCGTTCTCGGTGTGTTAGAGACATCAGACACCTGGGAAGGTGGTGCCCATATAAATGATAATGATGACTACATTTTTGTCATTTGTTTTTTAAAATTTAGACATATGTGACCATGAAGAGTCCTGTTGGCCTGGCCATATACCTATGAAATAATATAATTATCACAATCACTCTTGTGATTTAGTCAGGATCAACTCTCGAGTTTTGAGGCAAACATGGGAAAACATAGGTCTTTCCCTGCCTCCCTCTCCCTCTCTCTCTCTCTCTGTCTCACAGATGATTGTATTCCCCCCACATTTCTTGGGCTTTCCCCTTCACCCAAAGATGGATAGAAATGCTTATCACTCTGGGATATTGGAAGGGCTGGAATAACAGTTTAAGCTAAATGTGTAAATGTGGGTAATGCTGACAAAAATGTTATATACCTACTTGCAAAGCGAGCTGATTTCAGTGAAGAATGGCCTTGTTCATGAGCTCCTCAAATATAGAAGTCGTATTATCACCCTCTGGCCTTTATACAAAAGGGCTGGGACCTCGTGGTGCCTGCCTCCCACAGCGCTTTTCACACGGTCAGCATATCACAAAGCATTTATTGAATGCTTATAGCATGCCTAGCAAATGCAGGGTATTTTAAGAGGTGTAATCAGCATAAAAATTGTTTAAGATGTTTGCATCCTTGGTGGTAGGAGGGGAAAGACAAATGTATATGCGTGAAATGATAACAGACTATAGAACCAGATAATTATCTAAATAAATATCATGACACTGGCAGTGAGCATGATATTGATTAGAAAAGAGGGATGAGGAAAGACTTCATAGGAAAGGAAGGACTTGAATGAGGCCCTAATAGAATTTATTCCCCGGGAGAATGGCAAGGGCAGGGCTACAGTGCTGAGAGTGACCAGCTGGACCTGGGGACAGTGAAGGGACAAATCCAAGGAGAGGAGGGGCTAAGGCTAAGGAATCATGGAAAGTGAAGCTGGTGTTATTTTCAGCTATTTAATTTGAAATGATCTTTTGAATAGTTCCAAAAAGGTGAAACTATGATTCTCAGGCAAATATAAAATAAATATGTACAAAATATTTATTTAATGCCTGAATTAATGGAGGAGCCAGTGAAATGTTAAAGAGCAATGGAGAAGGATACTGGATGGGTAGAGATCAAAGTCATAAATTCATAGTTAGGCAACTTAATAAAGAAATGTAAGGATAACATTGCTGGGTTAGATACAAAACCAGTTAATGTCTTATTGGACAACAAACCCTAATCTTTTGGATTATCTGTACCACTGGACAGAAGTTATTTGCATCTCTACTTAAAAAAAAATCTATAAGTGAACATGTAACTTCGTTAAGTCTGGGACATTTAATCAGTAGCAAATAGTAAGTCAAACTAAATACGTTCACCTAGATAGTCCTTGGGTAGCCTTTGTCACATATGACATTGAAAAAGGTGTGCCAAGGTTTTTTTTTTCTATTTCCAAGTTTTATATAATTTTAAAAATAATACTGACCTACAAAGACATGGAAAAAAAAAACACTGTGGTTTGCTGCAGTGCCCTTTTATGCCCCCCACCCCAGTGTGTTCTTGTTCTATATTTATTAATAGTTCTTGAATAACTTGGACAGAGAAATTCAAAGGCTTCTTTGGCCTCTTCCTCCCATAGTCTTTTCATCTTAGTTACCAGCTCTCAGCTTGGGCTTGGCGATCATTCTCTGGTGAAGAGATAGAGCAGAAATGGGGCCCGAGACAGGCTCACAGGAGGGAAGGGCTGGTTTAACCCCACGCTGGGTCCCAGGTGCTGAGCCAGCTGCCAGTGAGTGTGTCGACGGGGAAGCAGGGTTCTCAGTGTTGGGCGGTTCTGCCCGTGGGCTCCTGGTTCTCTTCTCTCTTGATGACTCTTCCCACCTGGAATTGCACGTCAGTGTGTTGCAGGCGCCATGTACATCACCGGCTTTGCTGAATCCATCTCCGACTTGCTGGGCCTCAGGACTATCTGGGCTGTGCGAGGAATTTCAGTTGTGGTGCTTCTGGCCTTGCTGGGGATTAACCTCGCAGGTGTCAAGTGGATAATCCGCCTCCAGCTGCTGCTGCTGTTCCTGCTGGCCGTGTCCACGCTGGACTTTGTGGTGGGCTCCTTCACCCACCTGGACCCAGGTAAGCCGTATAGCCTTATGGATTTGCGTTGCTTTGTACATGTTTATAGGTGTGTGTCTGCAGACTACATCCCTCCCCACCCCCAGTAGGCGTTACTTCCAGTTGGTGTGGGCGGTTCCTAGATCACATGTGTAGGTGAGTCGTGGTGCAGTTTTGTGGGCCTGGAAACCCCTCTTCACACAGACATCGCTTAGCACATTTTCCACATGTTCTTTTTATTTACTGTCTATTAAAAAAAGCCAGAAAATGTAGGTAAAACAAAAAGGCAGAACTGGATGAATAAATATCAAATTCCTAACAGTGATTGGGAGAGTGGGCAAGAAATAGATATGTGGGTAGAGAATAAAATAGACTTTAATTTTATCTGTCATAGTTTTTATCTTTCTTTTTTTAAAAAACTTGATGTAAATATAACAAATGTTAACAACTGTCATTTCTGGGAGATGGGGACAGATATATGTTTGATTATTTATAGTTTTCAATGTTAAATTTTTTTCCCAAATAAAAATATGAATCCATTAAGTAAGCTCAAAGAAAATAAGCAGCCAGGTATAGTTTTGTATCATTTGGAAATGGTAGCATATATTTGCAGCCAATCATTGTTTAATCTAACCCTGGGTTTTTCCATCCTTCAGGATGCCTGGCAACTCTAATCCTAAATTCTTATGCCTTGAGTGAGAGGCTATTACCAGAGTGTCCATAACTTTGTAGCTTTGTCGTTTGGGTTGGTTCAGCATCAAAAGTTCAGCTCCTGTCTGGAGTACAGAGCTATTCCTGAGATGCTGTAGAAAAATGATAACTACTTGGTACTTTGCACTTCAGGGATTCTGTCTTTAATATGGCAGTTGTGACCAGGCTTCTACACTGAGTATGGACAAGGAATGGGAGCTGGGGCGACCAACTGCATTTTTTCAAAAATCTGCAGCACAGACAATACCCTGTGATGACGGTGGTGGCTGTTGTGGCAACTGCATTTCACCGAGCACTTGCTATGTGCCAGGCACTGTGCTTGGCACTTTTCATGGCTTATCTTAATCCTTACCGTAACCTCTTGAGATAAGAACAATCATGCCCATTTTACAGATGAGGAAACTGGGGCTCAAATATTATACAGTTTGTGGTGATGGATGGCAGAGCTGGGATTTGAAAATAGATCCATTTGATGCTAAAGCTGAGCTGTTTCTGTTTTCACACCATGTGCGGTCTTTTTGTGATAGCAACCCTCCTTTTCCCCTCTGAGGCTGCCCCTGCTGTGTCTAAACAGGCTTTTATAAAGATGTTGGTTGTAGGAAAGTCAGAATTCAGTTGGTTCATACTGATCTGGCCTTACCACTTTCTCATATGTAAAATTTCTTCTGTTGGAAAATCGTCACTCCCCTGAACTCCCTGAATGTCCTTTGCCTTCTGGCATCCTGGTCCCTCTCCAAAAACCTCTAGACGACCCCACCAGTGGCCTGGACCTACTCCAGTGCTAAGGGTGGATGTGGTGTCCACCCTGATCACCTGCAGCCGGGGCCTTGCAGCTTGCTAAACATAAACGTCTGTATCGGAGGGAAAGGGCAATTTTCCTGGAGCTGCACCGCTCTGCACAGACAGCCCACAAACGAAAGGAAACTATCAGACTATCAGTGAAGGAGAGAGAGAGTCCAGTCTGGTCCCTGATTCCCAGGTGCTTTTCGCTGCCACTGACATGGTTGCTGAAAGAGCTCGATTAGTTGAGTTGCAGGGCGATACTGCCAGGCCTCTTGGAAACCTTACACCAGGCTGATGTATTTTCCTTCTTCTTGATTAGAAGTTTTCTTGGCTACTCTTTTAAGTTACTCCAAATATTTCTCTTTCCTTCTGGTCAATACATTAGCAGGGTGTAGTGTGAAATGAAATTTATTTTTAATCATTCCCATAGCAACTGGCCTCTCTAGAATCTGTTTTTGGTATCACTGATGTCTTATATGGGCTACTTTCTTTGCGGTTAAAAATCCAACTGAAACCAAACTATAAACCTTCAGAATGAATCTAGCAGAATGATTTCAACTCTCAAAAAAAAAAAAAAGAAAATATATATAGACATTTGAAAAAAGACTAGAAGGAACTGTGCCTAAGTGTTAACCGTGATTATTTTTCTATTGATACTATGTATGGCTGTATTGACTAGTGTATTTTTTTTTAACTCATTTAGAAATGAGTGTAGATTGGTTTTTAGAGCAATTTTAGATTTACAGAAAATTGAGCAGATAGTACAGAAGTTCCTATATACCCTTTCTCACCCTCCGCCACCACAGCTTCCTCTATTATTAGCATCTTGTGTTAATGGGGTACATTTGTTACAAGTGATGAACCAGTATTGATACATTATTACTGACTAAAGTCCATAGTTTAGTGTGGTACATTCTGTGGTTTTTGACAAATGTATTATATTAATATAATGCCATGTGTCCACCATCACAATATCACACAGAAGAGTTTTACTGTCCTAAAAATCCCCTGTGCTCCACCTGTAAACCCCCCTAATTCCTGGCAACCACCAATCTTTTTACTGTCTCCATAGTTTTTTTTCTTTTCCAGAATGTCATGTAGTTGGAATCATACAGTATGTAGCCTTTTCAGGTTGATTTCTTTCACTTAGTGATATGCACATAAGGTTCCTCCATGTCTTTTTGTGGCTCAATAGCTCATTTCTTTTTATCACTGAATATTATTCCTTTATATGGATGTATCACAGTTTATTTATTAATTCACCTACTGAAAGACATCTTGGTTGCTTCTAGTTTTTGGCAGTTATGAATAAAACTGTTATAAACATCTGTGTTCAAGTTTTTCTGAGGATACATTTTCAACTCATTTGGATAAATACAATCTAGACACATGATTGTTGGATCATATGGTAAGACCATTTTTCACCTTTGTAAAAAACTATCAAACTGCCTCCTAAAGTGGCTGTATCGTTTTGCATTTCCACCAGCAATGAATGAGAGTTTCGATTGCTCCACATCCTCGCCCGCATTTGGTATTGTCAGTTTTTTGTTTTTTTGGTTTTCTTAGTCATTCTAATAGGTGTTCAGTAGTATCTCATTGTTGTTTTGATTCGCAATTCCCCAATGACAAATGATATCAAGCGTGTTTTTGTATGCTTATTTGCCTTCTGTATATCATCGTTGGTGAAGTGTCTGTCTACATCTTTTGCCCTTTTAAAAAATTGGGTTGTTTTCTTACTGTTGAGTTTTAAGTGTTCTTTGTCTACTTTGGATACAAGCCCTTTATCAGATATGTGTTTGGTAAATATTTTCTCCCAAGTCTGTGGTTTGTCTTTTTATTCTCCTAACAGTATCTTTTGCAGAGCAGAAGTTTTTAATTGTAATGAAGTCTAACTTATGACTTTTTTTTCATGGTTCGTGCTTTGAGTGTTGTATCCAAAAACTCATTGCTAAACCTGAAGTCACCTGGATTTTCTCCTATGTTATCTTTTAGAAGTTTTATGTTTCACATTTAGGACTATGATCCATTTTGAGTTGATTTTTTGTAAAGGTTGTAAGGTGAGTGTGTAGATTAATTTTTTTGTTTTTTAGCGTGTGGATGTCTGGTTGTTCCAGCATCATTTGTTGAAAAGACCATCCTGTCTCAATTGAATTACCTTTGTGCCTTTGTCAAGTAACAGTTGACTATATTCGTGTGGGTCTATTTCTGGGCTCTCTTTTCTGTTCCATTAATATATTTTTCTGTTCTTTCTCCAATACCACACTGTCTTGGTCATTGTAGTCCTACAGTAAGTACTAAAGTTGGGTGGTATCTGTCCTCTGACTTTGTAACTAGTGTTAGTTTTAAAATCAGAAAAAAAAATTGTAAGTACATTTAAGACTAACCTATTTCTTTCCCTTTCTTTAAATATAAAAGACTAGAAATAAACCCCAACAATCCTGAAATGTATAATGTAAAAATGTAAAAAATGAAAGTTTCCTCCTTCACTCAATTTCTCCACTTCTCTCTAGGGGGAGATTGGCACATGTATTAGTTATCTCTTGCTGTCAAACAGATTTCCTCAAAACTTAGTGGCATAAAACAACAATGAACATTTATTATCTGTGGCCCTTTCTGTGCACTAGGAATTTGGGGGTGACTTGGCTGGTGTTCTGGCTTGGGGGTCTCTCATGGGACTCCGTTAGTGATAGTCAACTGCAGTCATCTGAAGGCTTGACCGGGGATAAAGGATCTCGCTGGCAAGTTGGTATCACGTGTCATTAGGAGGCCTCAGTTTCTCTCTGTGTGGTCCTTTCCTGAGTGCTGCTTTCGTGACCTCCAGACACAGGGTGACTGGCTTACCCCAGAGCAAACAATCAGAGAAAGAGAGAGAAAAGATGAAAGCTTTCCTTTTTTATGATCTAGCCTCAGAAGCCACACAGCAGAACTTCCACGTAATCTATGCATTAGAGTGAGTCTCTAAGTCTGGCTCTCATTCAAAGGAAGGGGAATTAGTTTCAACCTTTTGAATGGAGAAGCATCAAAGAATTTGCAGGCAAATTTTTAAAGTACAACAGTTAATTTTAAAACCAGAAAAAAAAATCTTAAATGCACTTAAGTCAAACTATTTCTTTCTCTTTATTTTAAAGGCAAAATAAATGTTTTTATATTGTAAAAATTTTAAAAATCTTAAAATTTATAAAGTAGAAGTTTTCTCCCCTCATTGCCTTCTCCCACCCCTACTCCTCAGAGAGACAATGGTGCACATCTTTCCAGTTTATTTTCTATACACGTGCAAGCACACGTGCACATGTGCATGTACATAAACACAAATAGCATAGTTCTTTGTAAAAGTGTCATTACATTTTACACTGTTTGGCTACTTGCCCTTCCCCCCACTCTTATCATATCATGGGATCCTTCAATGTAAATCCATTTAGGATTCCCTCATTTTTTAAAACACCTGCATAACATTCCATATTATAGATTTAAAATGCTTTATAGTTAAATATTAATTTATTAATGGATATTAGATTTTCCCCCAGTTTATTGCTATTATAATACAAATATTGCTGATGTGAAAATCCCGCACAAAGTTGGAGCTCATTTCTGCGGGATCAAGGCTTTTAAATGGAATGCATAGGACAGAGGTGAAACACATTCTAAATTTTGTTAGATTCTGCCAAATTGCCCTCCAATAATGTCAGTCCATGCTGAACTCCCAGTAACAGTAGATGAGAGTCACCGATTCCCCATACCCTGGAAAATGTTGGATATACTCTATCTTTTAAATTTCTGCCATGTGATAGGCAAAAATGTAATCTTTTTTTAAAATTTGCTTTTCTGGAGTCATTAATGAGGATGATTTTTTCATATTTTTATTGCCACTTGTATTGCCTTCTCTTTGAATTGTCAACAATTTTTCCCTGTTTTTCCATGAGGTTGTCTTTTTAATGATTTATAGAAGGTCTTCTACCTTAGAATTAATTCAACACAAAACAAATACTTGTTTAGCTTTATTAGTGCTAGACAATGTTAGATATGTTGAAAACTTTTTTTATAATATATCATCTGTCCTTTTAGAATTGATTTTTGTATGTAATGGAAGTAATACATATACATAAAAATATTCATTTTTGAGACAAATTATACTCTGATTGCTTCTTTCTTATACATTTCTATCTTTTCCTGAAATTAAACTTACCCTATGTATTAGTTTCCCAGGGCTGCCCTAACAAATTACTACAACCATGGTGGCTTAAAACAACAGAAATTCATGCTCTCCCAGTTCTAGAGGCTAGAAGTCTGAAATCGAGGCAGGACAGCACTTCCTTCAAAGGCTCCCAGGGAGTAGCTCCAGGCTGATCTTACCTGGAGATCCTTAATTTAAGTATTTCTGCCTAGACCCTTTTTCCACATTCACAGGCTCCTGGGGTTAGGACATGAATGCATTTTTCAAAGGCCACCATTCAACTCACTCTTACTTCATTATTTTTATTGTTTATTTTCTAGGGATTTATTACCATTTTAAAAAATGCTCCCTAGAGCTTTCCAATACTCATTGGTATTTTCCCAGTGCTCTCTATGTTGTGTTTTTCTCCTTGGAGCCTGTCTTCGGCCTTCCTTCTCTTGGAGGGACAGTCCCCAGCCTGGATCCCAGCTGTGTGCTGGTTCTTGCTGTCACTGCTCCCAGGTGTGGATCCCTGTTGTCCAGATCCCAGACTATCATCTTCTGTCTATGATAGAAAATGTCCCTCTTCTACCTTCACATGAGATTGGCAGGAGATATCAAAATCTACGTTGAAAATAACTTTCCCAACTAGTACAACCTTGGTGGACAGCAATATGGAGATACCTCAAAGAGATACAAGTAGAATTACCATTTGATCCAGCAATCCTATTACTGGGCATCTACCCAAAAGAACAAAAGACATTCTATAAAAAAAAATCTGCACTAGAATGTTTATAGCAGCACAATTCACAATTGCAAAGATGTGGAAACAACCCAAGTGCCCTTCATTACATGAGTGGATTAATAAAATGTGGTATATGTATACCATGGAGTTATACCCAGCCACAAAAAACAATGGTGATCTAGCACCTCTTGTATTATTTTGGGTAGAGCTGGAACCCATTCTACTAAGTGAAGTATCACAAGAATGGAAAAGCAAGCACCACACATGTACTCACTATCAAATTAGTTTTAACTGATCAACATTTAAGTGCACATATAGTAATAACATTCATCGGGTGTCGGGCAGGTGGGAGGGGGGAGGAGGAGATGGGTATATACACACGTAATGGGTGTGGTGTGCACTGTCTGGGGGATGGACATGCTTGAAGCTCTGACTCAGGTGGGGCAAGGGCAATATATGTAACCTAAACATTTGTACCCCTGTAATATGCTGAAATAAAAAAAAAAAAAGAAAAGAACTTTCCCATAGAACACTGAAGTTATCGTGGCTTTGTCTTTGTCTTCTAGTACTCAGTGGCATCTAGGAGTTTGGTGCTGTTCTGACTTCTGTTCTTGATAGATGACTTTGTTTCTCCTCAAGTGCTAAGATTTTACCTTTACCTCTGATGGTCTAAATTTCATAGTGAAAATTTTTATTCATTGGCCTGGGCATATTCAATTTGGGATTTTGAATTTCTTTGACAATTTCTTCCCATTTGTTTTCTCTCTCCTTCCTTCCTTCCTTCCTTCCTTCCTTCCTTCCTTCCTTCCTTCCTTCCTTCCTTCCTTCTTTCTTTCTTTCTTTCTTTCTTTCTTTCTTTCTTTCTTTCTTTCTTTCTTTCTTTCTTTCTTTCTTTCTTTCCTGTATGTATAAGCTTTCTTTTATTTATGGGAGAATCCTCAGTGGTACATGGTGCGTACAGAGCCAAGTGAGACTATGGTATTAAGAACCCCTCAGGTTCCCACCTGTTCCGAGCTGCCCCCATGCCCAGGGAGGCCTGAAGGGGCCCTACAGAGGGAAGGCCGTGCTGTCTCTACCTCTGCCAGGAGGAAATGCAACTCCACTTTTTTTTTCTTTTGAGATGGAGTCTCCCACTGTCACCTTGGGCTGGAGAGCCATGGCGTCAGCCTAGCTCACAGCAACCTCAAACTCCTGGGCTCAAGCAATCCTCCTGCCTCAGCCTCCCAGAGTGCTAGGATTACAGGCGTGAACCACCACGCCCCGCCTTTGTCTGGTTTTTGATTTGTTTTCTTCTTGAATTCTGACCTGTAAGGTGCTAGAGCTTCTGGTTTGAACTTTCTGTTACTATTATTATTATTTTAATCTTTTCTCTTGTATAGTTCATCTCTTTTTTCCCCCTCCCTACTTTGTGGGAGATTTCTTCAACTTTCTAAGCAGCCTTTCTCCTGAATTTTTTGTCTTGGTTATCTTTCGTTTCCAAGAGCTCTTGGTTGTTCCCCAATTGTTAATTTTAAAATCACATCCTGTGCTTGTTTCACGAATATAATGCTTCCTTCTGACTCTTTCAGGCTATAAAATATAAGGGTAATTTTATTTTTGTTCATAATTTTCCTTTGCTCTCTATTTTGCCCGGTTTTTTCCCCAGGATTTTCCCCCCACTATGATCTTGTTTTGTTCTCCCTGTTAATTGCTGCCAGCTCTCTTCAATGCCTGGTGGCTCTCGGTGGTTCATCCATGTTGATGGAGGAGGCAGAGCAGGGCTGATTAGCAGTTCTGCACACAGCCCCAGTGGGTGGCAGTTGTGGGGGACAGGCATCACCATAGGGTGATCCTGTGGCAAAGTGGCATGTTTCGTTGGAAGTCTCCTGAATGTCAGTTTCTGCAGGTCTCTCCTCTGGTGCAGTTGGTGTTCTCTAGAGTAGAGCTCTCCAGCCTCCTTCCAGGGACATGCCTGGCTGCCCAGTTCTGGGAGCAGAGCGGAGGATGGGGAAGGGGCTGGGGGCCTCACAGCCAGAGCGTGGACTTTCATTAGTCTGATATTTTTCACTCAGCACATCCTTCCTTCCCCTGGGTCCCTCTGTCTCAAGCCGTCTCCCTCTGCCATCCTCTCTCTGTGTCACGTCTCCCATTTCATCTCCAAACTTCCTGTAACAGTGGGTCTTCCTCATCGCCCCCATTTCCTCACCTCCCGGCTCCTCAGCCCGCAGGGTGGCAGCCTGGGCCCCTCTTCCTTTCTCCACGTCCTGTCCTCCTAAAACAAGCTTCATTGCACAAGGCTCTGGGAAGACACGGAGCTTCATTACTGTAAAAGCTAAATAGCATGACAACTTAATTTAAACAAGACACTCTCAAGCATTTGTTTGGCTTAAAGCTCCTAAAATGCCATTTTGTTGGCTCATATTTTCATTTATGTAAGATGAGTGTCATGCCAAAACGATCTTATTGCCACAGAAGTCAGGCAAATATAGAGAAAATACATTTTAGAAAATAAAGTAACATGTGGTACATTTGAATTCTATGTTCTGCATTTAAAAATGAAATCATGCATCTCCAAGCTTAATTTTTTTGTTCTCTAGGAAGACGGTGGCCTGGCCTCTCTCTGTAGTACCCTCACATGGCCCACTGTGCCCTGCTGTGGCACTCTGCCACCCGTGCACAGCAGGGCCAGGCACGGGTCCAGCTCACGCTGAATCCAGCAGGTGGGCGCTGCTTCTGCTGGCTGAGAGAGGGGCTCGTGCTTGGCTGTAAGGCCAAGGTCACTGCCCAGGAGCTATAAAGGGGGTGGAGCAAACATGCCTGCCTCTCCCTCTGCTGCCGCCTGCAAGATTGCTCTATCTGAGGTCCCAGTGACCCTCCATCTCCAAATCCAGGGAATTTACTCATTTCTTATACTTGACACCTTTTGTCCCGTTGACCATCTATGCTGATTTGAAATCATCTACTCTTATTACTTCTGTGACAGGACACTCTCTTGGCTCTTTTCTTGGTCTTCCTTTCCCCTCTGTGGGCATGGGGTGGGGGGCCAAGGTTTAGTCCTCTGCTGATGTCTTTCAGTGATGACTTTCTGCCCCTCTGTTCACAGATAGCCTTCCACCACCCCTGTGCCCTAGTGGCTCTCCTCTGCCCCGCCAGCGTTCTGGAACTTAGCTCCTATATCGCCAGACTCTTGCTGGCTCTCTACCTGGCTGTCTGGGCACCATCCCGAACTAAAGACAAGCAAAGCTAAAGTCCTCAATTTCTCCCTTCTCCCTTTACTTACCCTCTTCTCCCCTGATCCCCATCCCTACCCTCAAATAATCAATGAACAAATAATTAGCTTGTCTTCTGAATGCCTGTCACCATTTCCCTAAGCCTGGAAAACTTGGAAAGTGACTTTTATTTCTCTATCCAGCTTAGGCGCTCTTGTCCTTTCAGTTCCACGGCTCTCATCTTCCATCTGCAGATGTCACTTCTTCTGTGGCCACTCAGATGACTTCCAAATATCAATTTATCCTTTGAGGATCTTCCCTCTGGTTGGCCCCACTATCTCCTAAGGGTGACCAAAACCTGTACACCAAAGCCAGATCACTTTTCCTAAAACAGTGCTTTGTTTCTGTCTCTCCCCAGCTTAAACATCTTCAGTGGCTTTTTATTGCTATAGGACGGAATCCAAACCCATTTGGTTTTCATTCACTGAGCTTCATGGTCCATTCCAAAATTACCGGTTTAGTTTTATCTCCAACTCTGCTCCTTTCTGAGCAATTTTCTCCTCCCAAAAGTGTCTGCTCACTGATTTATGAATACGTATGAATACAGCCCTGCTTCTACTTCTGGAATTCTCTTCACCATGTTCTGTTGGACCTAAGTTCTTGCTCTTGGATGAAGTAGTTTGTGAGAATTGCACATGAAGAAGACATGGTCTAAAACCCAGGATTTCTGTGTGGTCTCTAGCAATCTTAGATATTCTGAGTCTCAGTTTTCTCATCAGTGAAAACGAGGATAAAAATCATATTTACGTCTCCCGGTTACCTTCCTGTGGCGTGGCAGCCAGGCCCGTGCAGGCCCCGTCAGTGAGGGCATTTGAGACTCTGGTTCCTTGTTAAAAGTTTTCAAAATGTACTGATGGAATATTCAAATATACAGGAAAATAATATAGCAGATACCCATTTATTCACCAGCCAAATATAATGGGTCATATTTTGCCAGTTTTGCTTCAGAGCTCTATTAAAAACAAAAATAAATAGAGCATTAACAGATACCATTCAAGTCCTACTTTTACCTCCCCCTCCTCTCCCCTGTCCTGAGGCTGATCCTCCCATGTTTTTTTTATTTTTCTACCACAATGTCTACTATTGTTTCGTGTTTGAGAATTTTACATACATTTTGTCATACTTCATGGGTCCTTTCATTTGATAAATATCTGAAGGGCGAATGAATGAACAATTTTGCGATCTGCTTTTCTCACCCAATGTATTTTTGAGATTTATCCAGGTTACTACATGCCGTGGTGTTTCATTCACTTTAACTGCTCCTAGTGTACAGAGACACAGACAAGTTACTGCGTGGTGGCAAGTGGTGTGACAGGGGTTTGCACAGGGTGCCTGGGGCTCTCTGGGGCTGTCAGTGCAGAGAGGCTTTCCAGAGAGATGCGTCTGCGCTGAGTGCGGAGGGCAGGATTTAGCAGAGGAAGGAGGGGGAGCAGCTATGCAAAGACCTGAGGGAGCTCGGGGTGTGAGGAGACTTACACAGAGGCGGGCAGAGCCAGCTCGTGGTAGCCCTTGTTGGCCTTGCTGAGGGGCTCGGCTTCGTCTTGGGTCAGTAGGAGACCTCACGTCAGTGTTATGGCTCAGGCCTCAGTGTGGAAAATGACTTGGGATGGGGATGAAGAATGGAGGCAGGAGAGTCATTTGAGAGGCTGCCGTGGTGACCCAGGAGAGCCATGGGGTGGGGTGGGTGGGGAGGAGGCTGACACCAGGCCTGGGGGCCGAGAAGGCCTCTGCAGTCGGATGAGAGTAGGGAGACCCCATCGAGGCCAGGGGAGGGCGTGAGCAGGGTCCAAGCAGAGATGGCTTGGAGATGGACCGGGGCTCCGCGGTGCAGTAGGGGTGGAGATGAAGTCACTCGCGTGCTGTGGGAGCCGGTGAAGCCCTGGGATGGGCTGAGCATGTGGGGACAGTGTGCTGATTTGGAAGCAGAAGAGCCATATTTGTTAAGATGGAATTTAATTCACCAGAAGAGGTATTTTTCACTGTTATATATATATATATTTTTTAAAACCTCTGACAAAATTCCAAGCATACAAAGTGGGTGAGCTAAAAATTAATATTCTGTACCTAGGAGCACACCCAGACTCTCCTCAGGTGGCTGTCCCTGTTCAGGATGTCATGAGCACCCACGTGTTCGCGCTGCTCAGCGGGAACTGCCAGCCGGCCTGCACGTGGGCCGGGCGCTGGGCCCTCCCGGCCTGCGCGGCGCGGCACACAGGGGCGCTCAGCAGATACTCGTGCAGGAGTGGAAGGCGGGGATGCCGGGCTGCATGGCCCCTTCTGCCCCAGCGCCCCCACCGTGGAACATCTGCCCGGGTCCCTTTCCCAGGGGCGCCGTTCTCCTCCTGACGTGAGGACAGCAGTCTAACTGCCACCATGATGGTGTAGAATCTTCTTCCCAGCCGGCGTCTTCCTGAGCCTTCCTCACCTCGTGGCTCCCTTCCCCCGCGGGGGGCGGCATCTCCGCCTGGCTCTGACGGGCAGGGTGCTCCAGCGCGGTGAGTTAGGCAGTGCCCAGAACGGCCTCTGTGTGGAGTCGTGATTCTGACTTTGTTGTCTGGCCTCTGAGGGCTGCAGAGCCCTGTCCCGGGACTGGTGGCTCAACCCTTCCTGTCTGCCACGGAGGTCCTGGGAGGAGACACGAACTCCTTTGTGTGGAGCGGTCTGTGGTGTCCTGGCATTTGTGTTTCACTTGTGGGGCGGTGGCGTGCTGTACAGCAAGGACTCTCGCATTCGCTCTCACCCCTGCGAGGAAGCCTGGCAGGGCTGTTTTCCCCACTCACAGCTGCAGGAACAGCAACCTAGACAGGTGAAGTTGGTTGCAAGAAGCCAGGCCCCACTCTCAAGTCTCCTTCCTGGTCCAGCAAAGAGAAGCGAAGTCTCAGAGTAGCTGATGAACGCTTTAAGTGAGGGCCCAGCCCCTCACCCAGCCTCTGTTCCTGGGGTTCTTAGCCCTGTCTGCATGTCAGAAGCACCAAGGGAGCCTCAGGGGGAAAAAAAGGAATCCTAAGCTCTTAAGTCAGTACCTCTGGGGCGGGCCATGGTGGTCTATATTTTAAAGAGCCCCAGGTGGTCCCACTGTGCAGCCAGGGCTAGGATGCCTGGACTGGCACCCTCCCCTCCTGTGGCCCCTGCTCTGTCATCTGCAGAGATGGGCACTCAGGCTCACTAAAGGACAAACCAAAATGGGGTGAGGCCAGGCATCTCAGCTTGCAGGCTGGCAGAACTCAGGGAACAAGACTGTCAACCCTGCCACACAGGGGGCAGGCTCAGGGCAGGGCCTGGAACTCTTCAGTTAGCCCCAATGCAAGGGCTCCGCTTTGCTCTGTACCTCTCAGTTGCCTGCTCTCAGCTGCAGGCCACCTGTGCAGCACACACCTGCTGTTTGGCTGCATGGATGCAGGAGAAGCAATGTAATGGAGCACCAACTCTGTGTCAGGCACTTTGCATATGTCATTCTGTTTATCCTTGAAACAACCCAGTGGGGTGGGTGAAGTGATTATTCCAATTTTTCAGGCAAGGAAGTTGAAGCCCCAAAGAGGTAATGCAACTTTTCCAAAGTTACACAGTAAGTGGCTCAGCCAAGATGTGAACCCAGAGGCACCTGACTCCAAAGCGCTGTTCCCTGGTGCTCCCAGGCACTGCCTGGCTCCGGCATGCCCTGGGAAGAAGGCGGTGGATCTCTTGCTACCTTTCTCCTTTCAGATCAAGGGGCTCTGAGAACCAGCCAGTCTCCACGGGCCCTCTCATACCTGGTTAGAACATGTGGGTCAGAGCTGAGCCTTTGATGGGGAGGCAGGAGAGGAGATGAGGTCTGTGAGGACCAGGTACCGAGGTGACTGAAACACGATTCCCCAGTGCCACCAGGAAGAGAGGCTGGAGACAAGCTTAGCTGGCCAGGACCAAATCCAAGTCCCAAGTCAGGTGGGGAACGGTACCGAGCAGCATGGGCCACTCCCCTCCGGGTCCTCAGGTGGCACCCTCTTCCTGGAGAACACAGGGGTGAGGCTAGTTGGGCAGCAGGCTGCTCAGCCCTCGGCCGCCACCTTGCTGGCCACAGGCAGCCTGACCCCAGCATGGCTAAGCATTGCTGCCGCTTTCTTGGATGGTTCTTGGAAAGTTGTGTTAATTCAGAAATACCTAGGGATCCCAGGACCCCTGGTGGGGGCAGCAAACCTACTAGAATTTTTAGCCACGGTAAAAGAAACGGGAAGCAGCAAGTAAAATTTAATGCCTCTTTCAGACTTCTCCTGTCTTCTTTTTTTCTTCCTTGCCATCTCTTTCTGACTCCTTTTCCCCCCTTCCTCATTTTCTGGGTCTGATCTCTTTCCCCCTTTCTCTCTTTCTCTATCTGTGGCTGGATCCTTGGGATGAGCTACTGTAGGGGCGTTTCTGGTCCGGTCTGGGGTCCTTCCTGTTGCTGCCCTCATACCTCTTAGTAAAACAAAATTTTTTCCCTTATATATATATAAGTTAGTTGCTGTCTAGTTAAATACTTGTTACATGGCAGACCTTGGTAATGAGCAGATTTCTGGAGGATCCAGAAGTGGGCAGCATAGATGCCTTAGTCTTGCAAAGTTTATTCATTTGCTAGATCCAAGCTCAACATATGCCAGTTACCAACTGGCTGTGATAAGACAAGTTCTTGAGACCCAAAACTGGACCCGAATCTGGAAGCGCTTGCTGATGCTAAGGGAGAGATGGAGCTGAGATGGAACTGGGCTGGGTGGGTCCGCTGCCCGGTCCCCTGGCGTACACCCTCCATTGGCTTTTGTGATGATGTGATCTAAGGGATCCTATTAGTGGGATCAGGGCTGGGATTACAGAGAGGTGGTTTCACTGGGGATTCCAGGAGTCTCAGGTGCCAGGTTGCCCCCCAAGTGGCCTATGGCAACCACAGGAATGCCCTGAGGACAAGGATTTATCTCCTTCACCTTGTGTCCCCCCATCACCAGCATGGGGTTCGCTATGGGTGGGTGCTCAATATGTTTAAGTGAGTGAATGAAGAATGAGTCAAACAGAATGAAGAGAGAACAAGAGAAAGGCTCTGGAGCCTCAGTGGAGGTGCGGGAAGCCCTAGCCCCTTCCCTTCTTTCCGCAGTCGCCTGGGCGACGGACACTCCCCAGGCCTCCCTCCGGAGAGGCGCCTACCTTCCTGTTTTGGCAGCGGTTCTCAGGTATTCTGTCTGCACACGCGGCTAGCTGGCAAGGGATCGCACAATGCCTGCCTGGAGCGCCCAGCCAGGGTGGGGCAGGTTGCAAGTTCAGTCAGACCTTCTTGGGAAGAAGGAAGGAAGGAAGGGTTGCAGCCAAAAAGAAACTGGGGCTTTGAAAGTTTTCCTCCTGGATTCTTTTTTTGTTGTTGTTTGCAAGGAATGGAGTTGCTCAGGGAGGCGTTATATACTTGAAAGGAGTGTGGATGAATCAGTGGCACAATTAGAGTGCATGTCTTACCTGCAGCAGGTCTGCAGGGATAGTTTTGTCTGTGAATGCCTGTGTGCTGGGAAGATATCACAGCCTCTGGTAATAATGGCTCTGTGTTCCTTAGACTCTTTCTTTTTTTTGAGAAAAGTACATGTGCTTCATATTATCCATATCCACTGAGCATATGTGAGTAAAATTAAACAAGAATCAGATAGCCGGGACAAGGAGTCTCCTGATCTGTTCTTTCCAACTGTGCAGGTTTGCGAGAAAAACCAAGGATCCGACAATGGTAGCCAGAAATTCCTGCAGATCAGCTGGAATCTGCTTGGGAGTTTGCTGATGTGAAACATGCATGGACGGTCACATACGAAACATATGGGGGCCAAAGAGCAAAACCACTTGACCTGAACTAAATCTCCCTTTGCTCCTGAGCCACACACCAAGAAGGACAAATTTAGGGTTGTGGAAATATGGATTTCTATTTGCTAGAGACGAGGCAATTGTTTCTCGTCAGGCTTTTCTAGTTATAGCACATAAGATTACAGTGACCTCATGTTTGATCAGTGGCCAATGCATTCAACTGTCTGGTAGAATAATCTATTAACTGGGCACCTGCCAATTGTCTGGAATAGGAACTAGTTTAGGCATATGTTTTAAAAAGTGATAACATTGTTATGGGTCCTGCTTCGACAAGGGGATGGGAAACCCAGGCAGGTCAGCACTAACACTGAAGTCAGCTTTGGAAGACGGGCTGTGTTTTCAGGAGACTCATTGCCCTTCCTCTGACCTCCCTTTCCCCCTGCATTAATTATATGGTATATGAGAGTCCTGGAAACTGGGCATGTGGAATCTGGGTGATGTGTTTAATTCTGTGGCTGAAGAATTTAGGCACAGAGAGGTTGAGTCGCCTTTGCAGGGTTACACAGAGCCACTGTTGGAACCCAGTTCTCCCAGTGCTCCTTGCCCTGTACCACCATGCACCCCCGAGCCCCAGGCGACCAGCTATGTCTGCAGTGAGGCATCACCGACCTACTGCAAGGGGGCCCCTAGGATGCTGGCTGGTGAAGGAGGCAGCTGTGCTGTTTGACAGCCTGCCAGCAAGCTAAGTTTGCTGCTTTTAGGGACCCATGTCTTAATCCTGAGTGTGAAAGGACTTAAATGAGTTGTTAGAAACACACCTGCTTCATCCAAACTTGCATCTGCAACTAGTGACTGATTGAGAGATGGAAATAGCTGTGGGCACCAGGAGGAGAAGGGCTGACCACAGCAAGGCCACTGAACCAGCAAGTGGACCTGGTTTTTAGGTGTTTTTTAGAGCAGGGTCTCACTCTGTCACCCTGGCTAGAGTGCAGTGGTGTGATCACAGCTCACTGTAGCCTGGAACCCCTGGGCTCAAGCAATCCTCCTACCTCAGCTTCCCAAGTAGCTGGGACTACAAGCACATGCCACCATGCCTGGTTAATTTTTTTATTTTGTGTAGAGATGGGGTCTTGCTGTGTTGCCCAGGCTAGTCTCAGACTCCTGGGCTCAAGTGATCCTCCCTTCCTCAGCTTCCTACAGTTCTGGGATTACAGGCATGAGCCACTGCACCTGGCCCTTTGGATGGAAAGAACTTCACTTGCAGAAAGACAGTTATTGTGTTGTTAGACACTTATCTATAATAGTGCAAATAATAACAGCTAGCCCTTATCGAGCACTTCTGTATGCCAAGCACTGTTTTATGTGCTTTACATATTTTAATTCATTTAATTCTTACAAATTGAAGTAGATACTATGATTATTCCCACTTTATATATGGGTAAATTGAGGTGGTGAGAGTAAGTACCTGTTTCCCATGGGGAGAGTTGGCAATCAGATCACCCAAGCTCTTACCCATTACATTTCATCACCTCTTGAGGGACTGATGGCCCCAGACCTCAGCCATAGCCAGAGATGTGGGACTTCTAACCTTGACTTAATTTAATCTGGTCTTCGTGTCAGTTTTTTAGAGGTGATACAATTTATGCCTGAAATTGTAAAAAATGCAAAGGAGATTCTCAAAGTCTATACTGACACTATACCGAAATCTTACAAAATGGTGATACGACTTCATGAAGGTAAACAATGTTTTTCTCTGTCAAATGAAGTACAACACTTTGAAGAAAAAGAACACAGGATGGGGTTCACCCCTAAACCTGGAGAATAACATTAGTGCTTCCAAAATTTAGAATTAATCTCTTAAGTTATGTTACTCTAGAACATGTCTTTACTATGGAAGAATGTGCACAACACATGTACTGGTTAAAGAATCACCATTTCATCTGGATGCCCAGGCTAAGAGTGAGAACGTTGTCTGTATGGCTTCTGCTCCCCACAGAAGCAGTCTGACCTGCTCCTTTATGTCCCTGCTTCTGCCTGCGGAGTCAGCAACTCTGTATATTGTTTAGGAGAAATCTGAGTTACAAGCTTTGCAAGGGAAGGCAAGTGTCAGGGCAGCTGGAGGGGCTGCAAGAGGTGCTGGGCTCCAGACGTGTGGGGGGAACGCATTGTGGAGTGAGCGCCCTGTAATTCCACTTCTAAGCTCCCCACTGCCTACCTCTAGCCCGCAGAGGTAGGTCCAAGAACAATACTTCGTGGGTGAAGCAGGGTAAGATGAGGAGAGCAGCAACTTCGTCAGCTCGTGGTCACACGAACCTGAGATGGGCTCACCCCGGTGTCCTGACCTCATGGTTTCTCCCCATTAGAAACTATGTCTGGGGACTGTAGGGACCTTGGCCACGATAGCCCTCAGCACGTCCTTGGTCACACTGCTTCAGTCGGGGTAGTTACCCTCGACGTCTGTGCACATTTACTTTTTAGTTTCCAAATTTTGTTGCTGTTTTCCCTTCTTCTGTTTTCCTGTTTTTATGGATTTAGGTCCTTTTAACAACTTCTTTGGTGTATATTAGTGGGATTTGGAGAGGGAACAAAATTAGGAACATGTATTCAGTCTGCCGCCTTAACCGAGAAGTCTGGTGTTAATATTTTTAAATAACAAGCTAACCATGTTGAAAAATTTTTAAAAATTTTTCTCCTCCCCAAAGTAGCATTTTTTTCATCTATAAAGGGGTATTTGTGTATCTTTTTGTGAGAGATTAATGTCTCTTTTGCTCTTGCAAACTCTAAGGTCCTGTGTTGAGGACTGTAACCACTGTGTGGATTATACCTCCAATTCTGAGGACCATTTGTGAAACCCAAATAATGCTTTGTAAACAGAAGGTTTCTCGGTATTGTAGTAGAGATTTTTAGAAGGCATTTCTCTTGTGGGATTGCTGCGGTATGATTTCTAACTTGGTGTCATGATAAATATTTGCAACTGCTTGCTATCTTCAGTAGGTGTAACCTTAAGGGTTGACACTTAATCATAACAGTCAGAAACTGTGAATTAACATTGTGAAAACCTTTCAAAGTGACACTAAGAACTTTCCTCCGTGACTTTTGAGGTTTTGCAGGCTACAGAGAAACAAGTTTTAGACATTGCTCTGGGGAAAACAGTGGTTCCGTGCTTGAAGTGTGTGGGAATAGCGTCTAAGGGAAAAGCTTGTCTAAAGAGGATTCTAGGATACTTACAATGAGGAAAGCCCATTGGGCATCAAGGCTCACTAGGGCGAAAAATAAGCTGAGAAATGGTCTACATAGAAGTGAAACCTTCGACTTAAGTGGGAAAATGTACTTATTCCTGAAAAGACTTTCCATGGTGCACTTAGGCTTTGTTTTGCTAACATGCTTTCCCTGTCTGTGCCTTGCTACCTTGTCCTTCCTCAGCCCTTGAGTCTCCTTATCTCTGCCTCTCATGGTCCCTTCCCCGCCTCAATTTCCCTCCCTCCCCTACTCTAGCCAATTAACCAAAAAGCTTTTCCTATGTGCAGAGCCAAAGCTAGAAGTCTAAAATATGTGCAAGAATAAGGAATAGTCTTTCTCCTGACCAAATAATCACCACTCCCTGGTCAAATGTTATGAAGGAAAATACGCACATTGCTGGTGGAGGAAGGTGCAAGGACCTTGACCTGGGATATCAGGCAGGTCTTCAAGGAGAGGGTGACGTGTGAGTGCACTCTGGAGGTCACACAGCAGTTCACTTGGTGATGAACTGGGGAAGGTAATCCCACAGAAAGGGAAGAGAATGTGTGAAGGCTCAGAGGTGAGAAAGTGCATGGAAAATTTCAGAGAGTGCAGAAAGATGGGTGTGTTGGGCTCAGGGCTCTGAGCAGAGTATGGGTGAGGTGGGCGGGAAGGGAATAAGGCTCTGTCAGGTTCCAGGAAGAGTCATGCCCTGAGGTGATAGTGTTTGATGTGAGGAGACAGAGGGATGCTCAGGACGTTCTCTGCAGCTGTGTAGCGCCCACTGCTTCCAGGGCTTCCAAGATTGGCTGGTATCACACCCTTAGTGAAGAACGGAACATGAACTTGTCTCTGTTCAGATGACAGCCAGAGCTGATACCTGCTGTCCCCTGCTGCCCCCTCCAAGACTCTCCCCTCTATTCTCGCCCAGAGAGAGGCCTGGCTGGACAGGGGCTCGTGGGAAATCTCTTGGACAATGAACTCCTTTGGGACCAGCCTCTGCATGGTCACCTTTGGCTCAGGCACCCATCTCTGGTCTAGAGACTGTGTCCAGGGAAGCAGGGTCATAGGGCACAAGGAGATCTTGGGGTAGAAATAAATTCTCATGTCCTCAAAAGGTGTTGTAAGCATGGCAGGCATCAAGGGTTTCCTTGATTGTACAGGAAAAAGTATAGACAGGTCAAGTACATCCTATGGGCCAGGTGGAGCTAGCCAATTTGAAAAATGGAATAAAGTTTGCTTTTTCCCTAATAAAACAATACATGTTCATCCTAGAAAGTCAGAAAAATTTTTAAAAAAGGAAGAAAAAATGCATGCATAATCTCATCATTCAGAGACAACTTACGATGGTTTGAGTTATGATTTTTTTGACTTTATGATGGGTTTATCAGAGTATTAAATGCATTTTTGACTTAATGATATTTTCCACTTATAATGGGTGTATCTGGATGAGGCCTCTTCTTAAGTCAAGAAGCATCTGTATTTATATTAGTACACTTCCTTCCAATATTTGTGTCTTGCAATTTGTATTCATATTTGTGATGAGATAGTTCATACAAAATTATAATTTTAATTAATTTTTATTAAGAATAATACGTGCTTAATTTAAAAATATGAAGTCTAAAGACTATTTCCTTACAGGCTTTTTTCTATCCTTTTTTGTTTTAAAACATAATTGAGCTCACATTGCATATAGTATTTTTGAGTTAAAATGAATGTAGCAACATTCAGAAGTCCCAGATGGGATGTAATATAAACAGAGGCTTGGTGACAGAGCTTGAGAATTTTCTTAGTCTTTCTAGTTAGAAAGGCAAACAAACAAACAAAACAACCAGGGATAACTTTAAAATTCAACATGCATTTTAAAGATGCAGAAATCAGAAGAGCCAAGTAAAAAGACGGTTAGATTTTTCTTTCAAGTAGGGAAATGGTCGAGTCAGGGTTGTTCTTTGGAGTCTTGCCTGGGGTTGGCGTGGGCACACGTGGAGAGAGCCACAGGGCAGGGGTGCCACTCTCCAGCCGAGAGAGGACACAGCATTTGGGGTGGGGGTGGAGATGAAGACCAGATGCAACTTGGGAAACAATTTTGTGATCTCATTCTCTTGGTTCGTTTCTAAATACTACTTTATTTTTTCCATTCCCACCCTTCTCGCCCTGCCTCGCATCCTGTCTGCCGTCCACCACCACCATGGGGAACATACACGCACCCCTTACACTCAAGCAAAATTTATTTTAACCAATGAGGCCGTCGATTGATATTTTCTCTTGTTAGTTTACGATCCGAAATGGTAATAATAATAAAAGGTTCCAAGCTCCTGCTGTTGGTGTTCGCACTGCCCCTGCCACTGGCTGCGTGCGGGTGGTCACGCACGCGGGCGGCCACCTGAGAGGCTGTGCACGAAGCACCTGGCGCCATGTCTGGCACATGAGCTCCAACACTTCACTTCTTCTGATAAATCTTGGCCAGCCCCATCCATACATGATTCAGTGACTAATGCCTTCTCACTCTGAACTACATCATTTGCATGGTTTCTATCGTGCTTTGTATTTTTAGCCTTTTTTCACACAAAGCCTCTCCCACTGGACACAGGGCTGCAGCTCACTCACATGCACCGCGAGAGCATGACGAGGCAGCCGGCCGGGTCTCTGCCTGGCCGGGGCCTGGGTCATCTTTGTATGTGGCTATCATGTGCATGTGAAAATAATGTCTGGTTCACAATGTCTGTGGCCCAAACAACAGTCTCTTTCACCCTGAGCATAGGGTCTAGGAATGTGAAGGAAATTTCCCCTGCTTCTCTGGGGAATTTGTGTCACTTTTCAGAAAAATTTAAAATATTGGGTTATGAAGTTGAGTTTTTTTTTTTTTTTTT
>VBSM01000272.1:49306038-49321601 GCA_008086735.1 Cheirogaleus medius
AGACGGGGTCTTGCTCTTGCTCAGGCTGGCTTTGAACTCCTGACCTTGAGCGATCCGCCTGTCTCGGCCTCCCAGAGACCTAGGATTACAGGCGTGAGCCACCGCGCCTGGCCAAAATTAATACTTTTTGAAACACTAAGTATATTTCTGTTTATAAATAGAGAAAGTAAAGTGGAATAATTTATTAAGAAGAGAAAAAAGTTGCCAGTCAATTCACATTGCTCTGCATTTCTTGAATTGAAGGATTAAAGATGGTCTAGTAGCCAAGGAAGGTAGTACACTCGTCTCCCCCATCCCGAGGTTTCGGTTGCCCACAGTCAACAGCAGTCCAAAAATATTAAATGGGAAATTCCAGAAATAAACAGTTCATACATTTTAAATTACGCGCCGTTCTGAATAGCGTGATGACATCTCGAGCCGTCCCGCTCCGCCCTGCCCAGGATGTGAATCATCCCTTTGTCTGACGTATCCACACTGTGAATTCGGCCTGCCCTTTAGTCACTTACTACTCAGCTCCATTATCAGATCGAGTACACAGCGCTTGTGCTCAAGGTCAGTAGTAGCCTAACGCTATGTCACAATGCCTACGTCATTCACCTCACTTCCTCTCATCGTGCGGGCATTTTGCCATCTCACATTATCACAAGAAGGGTGGATACAGTATAAGATACTTTGAGAGAAAGAGACCATATTCACATAATTTTTGTTACAGTATATTGTTATAATTATTTTATTATTAGCTATTGTTATTAATCTCTTACCGTGTCCAATTTAGAAATTAAACTTTATCAAAGGCATATATGTATAGGAAAAACCTAATGTGTATAGGGTTTGATACCATCTATAGTTTCATCCACTGGGGGTCTCGTAATGTATCCTCCATGGATAAGGGTGGGGGCTACTCTAATAATTAATGTTTGATGAGCATTCTCTGTTTGCCAAACATTGTGCTAAGCATTGTCCATCTTATTTTTTTTTTTCTTTTTTTTGAGATAGGGTCTTGCTCTGTCACCTGGACTAGCATGCAGTGGTGTCATCATAGCTCACTGCAACCTCAAACTCCTGGGCTCAAGTGATCCTCCTGCCTTAGCCTCCCAAGTAGCTGGGACCACAGGTGTGTGCTACCACACCTGGTTAATTTTTTAAGTTTTTTTGTAGGGATGGGCTCTTGCTATATTGCCCAGGCTGGTCTTGAACTCCTGGGCTCAAGAGATCCTTCCACCTCAGCCTCCCAAAGTGCTATGATTACAGGCATGAGTGACCACACCCAGCCCCCTGTGTTATTACTGTCCCTATGATAAAGATGAGGAAGCTGAGGTTCAGAGAGGTTATCTTGCCCAAGGTCACACTGCTAGTAAACAGTGGAGCCAGAATTTGAGCTGTCTGACTTCAGGGTCCACATATTTCTTAACTATCAAGCTCACATTGCTCCTAGCTACTGGAGCCACCATGCTATTTACTGATGGAATTACAAAACAAACAGTACACGTAGGGCATGGTATTTAAAATGCATTTTGAGAAGTTGCTAAATAGTGAAGTGCAAGTATTTTGCATGGGGACACTTAAAGCCAGAGTCCTCTCTACCACTGTCTGTGGGACTCTGAGCCAGGACCCTAACATCTGTGCATCTTGGTTGCTTCATGATAAAACTGGACTTTAAAATTCATTCTGTGTTAGAAGTCAGCGGGCTGCAGTCCCTTCTCCCTCTAACCCTTCATCCCTTGGTGTGCAGAGTGGGTGTCATGGAAGAACTCTGGAAGCCAACTTAACAGTGATTTGGGGGCAACTTTACCTTCCGTTTCTTCACCTGTGATACCAAGATGGTTCTTCCAGCAGTCACAGCCATTTCGCACCGCAGGGGCAGAGCCAGTGTGACAGCACCTGCCTCGCTCCTCCTGCTTGTCTGTGCTTCCCAGCAGGGAGCCATTCGGGAGGTGGTGGTGGGGAGCAGGTGCCTGCCATTGAGCAGAGCATCTGAATTAGGGCCACTCTTTGTTGTCTCTGAAAGTGACAAACAAGGCATCAGAAACAGCAGAAAGAAGCACTGGTGGTAGGTAAGAGAGCTTGGTGGGCAGCTGCAGAAAAGCCCCCACACCTTGGACTTTGCGGGCACACCCTGCCGAGCAGGAGGTCCTATGCAGGGCATTGTCTTTTAGGCTGTAAGAGCCTCAAGCACAAGAATCACATCTTATTGCCTTTTATCCCAGCCTCTTAGAAAGTACCGGGCACATGGCTGGCACTCAGCGACACTTTGCTGAGTGACTGCCTGGGAAACAAACCAGAGTGGATCAGGATCCAGTGAGGCAGATGGACGCAGACCTAGAAACATAATCTGAGCCGCTGTGGAAGTGTGATGAGAAACGTAGGAGAATGCAGCCAATGACACAGATTGTCAGAGCACAGTCTCCCAAGAAGTGGTCTGGGGTGGGTGGTGGACAGAGCGCCTGTCTGTGCATACACCTCCCTGCTGCCAAGGGGGCAGTCGCTGGAGCCCCAGGGAGCCAGGAGAGCAAGATAGTGATGGTCCTTGCCCTCATGAAACAGGGGATCAATGACAATAATATGTGCGTTTGTGATTAGTCCTATCAGAACACATGCTCCTTACTAGCTGTGTGACTGTGGCCAAGTCACCAAACCTGTCTGAGTTTGTTCATCTGTCTAATGGAAAGAAATGCCTCCCTGGGAGGGCATTTTTTAAAGGATTAGAAATAATATTTCAAAAGTAGTTGTTTTTTCTTTGGGTTTTGGTGGGAGGGGAGGTTCTCTTTTTTTCCCTCCTGGCTGCTTTCCAAATGAGCACTTACTGGATATTGTAGAGAATAACTTTTCGGTTTTATTATTTTGGTGATGATTTCTTCTGTCAAACTTCTGCCTGACTCCTCTTAAACTGGCAGAAACTGAAATGCTAGATCTCTTAAAGTACAATACCTTATAACCTCAATTGCCAGAAATGAAGAACATTCGAAAGTAAATAAAATAATAAATCCAAACAGTAAATCTGTAATTACTGTCCAAACAAACACCATTTTAAACTTACAGATGCCAGATGTGATCATCGTGTGAGTGTTTATGCATGGCACCTTCTTAAGTTCCTAAAGCAATAAAGGAACAAACAACAGCAACCAAACAAACCCTGTATATGTTTCTATTTTTTTTCAAATTTCTATCTGGAGCAAAAGGAAAATCCCTTTTTGCCTTCTCCATCCCAGTAACTCAGGGTGGAAGCCACTTTTCAGTTCAGTTCTGCCAGAGCAATCACGCCACAATCCCAAGTTCCAACTGTAGGAACAAATCTGCTCTCACACTGCCCGGGAAGAAATCCTGAAACAGGGATTTTAGTCCTGGCTCTGCCATTTCCTCACTCCGTGATCCTGGGAAAATCTTCTGTCTAAGCTGCAGTTTCCTCATCTGGAAAACAGAGAGTAATAATGCCTGCCTCACGGATTGTTTAGAGATTAAAGGAGGTAATGAAACTTACTGCCTCGATTCTAAGATACCATAAAATTTAAGATGCCAAATTTTCAGGTGGAAAAAAACCACCTGACTTTAAATCTTCATGTTGATTGTAAGACTTCCAAATTTCAGAAAACTAGAATGTTTAAAAAAATTATACTTGAAATGAGGAACCATGATAAATAAGCTTGCTTTGGAAAGGGAAGATTCTAGACAAACGTACTGTGGGCATTCTCACACTGGTGGAGGATCTGTGACCTGTGCCCAGCCTTTCCTGTGGCCTCCGCTCTGCCAAGCGGTTGACGTGGGGCTGCCTCTTTGGCATTCCTCGTGACACCTCCCCCACAGCCCCGTCAGATGCCGAGCCCCGTCAGATGCCGAGCCCCGTCAGATGCCGAGCCCCGTCAGATGCCGAGCCCCGTGTGGACAGGTTTGGGCACATAATAGTGTCCTTTTGTGTGGAAGTTCCACCTTGTAGAGAATCAGAAAATAGCTCCACAGTCTCTTCTAGACTGAGCTGTTCCAACTTTTCTATGGCTTTCTTTTACACCTGACCTAGTGCCTCTCAACCGTCCTCGTGTACTGCACAGCCAGACAGGGATTCCATTTGTGCGGCACTCCAGGGTAAAGGGAAGGACAGTCGGGCCGAGAGTCAGTCGGGCTTCACCATCTGGAACCCATTCAGGCACTCCTGTGTGGCCTGCCTTCTGCAACTGGTCTCTTCAGGGAAAAAGGAAAAGGAGGAGGAAGGGGAAGAGAAAAGAAGAAAACCTTGATAATATTCACTGTTTTTTTCTGGATAATTTTAAGGGTAGTTTAGTTTTTCAAAGCATCTTTGTAATAATGGTCTAGTATCTTGATAAAAATAACTTGGGCCTGTGAGTGCCATAAACAAACAAGTTCTGATACCTGCCTGTGTATCAGAATCGCTGTAAAAACTTGTCACTAGCTTGTGTGTGTGTGTGTGTGTGTGTATTTCCTAATAGCCTGAAGCCTGGGAGTGTGGACTGTAAGAAGTACTCCAGGTATTTTTTTGTGTCGTTGGTCGTATCTGGGAGCTACTGCCTTAAAGGCCCTTGGAAGGTTTCACCTGTTCATTCTTTTTTAGCCTATAAAGGTAGCCTTTCTGTTACAGTGGTCCGAACCTGTCTCCCAGCACCCCTGTGTGTGTGCCTACTCCTGCCCCCTGGTGTACGAGGAGGACACTACAAGGAGTAGGAATCAGCGGATCTGCTGGGCCAGAAGCTTGGCTTCCCAGGCTTACAATTTGTTAAAAGAACAGTATGTGTCTGAGTTCGATGTGGGGAGTGCCTGTATCAGAGTCACCTAGAGGATCATTAGAAAAACAGTCTGTTCCAGACTCTGAAATTTTGGACGAGTAATCTGCATTTTAAACAAGCATAGTGGTGATTCTTCTGCACATTCAGATTTGGGAGCTACTGTAAATGCGAGACTGAATAATCCCATCGATCTGGAAAGGATGAATTTCAGGGTAAGGCAGCCCTTTTACTGCATAATAACCATCCACACACACAAGTGGCCCCTTGGAGCCACCAGCCTTGCTTCTAGCACTGCTGTTGGGAGAGTAACTAGGGAAAGGTGCTTAGGCCCACAATTCTATCAGTGAAGCCAATGGTATGATTGAAGCTTGGTGATGATGGTTTAAACACAAGTAAGACTCAACAACTGCCGGTGTCATCTGGCAGGTGAGGCGTTTCTGTTTTGGCCGTTTTGTGCTTTCCAGTCAGAGTGGAGTTTCCAGAATAGGTAGTTTTAACATCGGGTCCGTGAGCCCCTGAACGTGCATGCATGATTTTATGTGGATAAGTCTATTTTTCTAGGAGGGGGTCCAGAGCTACTGCCAGATTCTCAAAGGCATCCTTGACTCTGAAAGGGGAAAGACTCTAGGATTGGAACAGAGGCATTTTAAAGGATTAGAACAGGGAAGAATTGCAAACAAAGGCCTGTGTCCAGTAAGGATTTCTGAACTTCTGCAGGCCAAGCCAACAGCAAATTGTGATCTCCGGCATTCCTCACAACCTGCCTGCTTTCTCTCTTTTATCCCCTTCTGTTTGTCTCTCTCTGTTTTCTTCCCCACTCTTCTAGTTTCTCTTCCCTCTTCCTGTCCCCACCTCACCATCCCCCATCTCTCCTTGCCTTCTGTTTCCCTCCTCCTCTCTCTTACTGGCCTGAATAGGAAGCAAAGCATGTTCTTTTATTTGTTCTATCTATGGAATAACAGCTTATGTTGGTGGCTCTTGTTTTTAAAAGTAGGTGAGTTGCACATGTATTATTTCTCTGGTCGGGTGAGAAAACCATACTTTAGGTACCCTACTCCCTGGCTGCTTGGATCCAGCCCTGGGTGGAAGGTCTTCTGTGGGCGGCAGTCCCCAATCACCCCCAGCTAGGGGAGGGTCAGGAGCAGGTGCGCCCCATGCCGGCCTCTTGTTCTGAGTTTGATTCTGATGAAGAAAGAAGGACTGACCAGAATCCTAGACCCCTGGCTCCAAGCCCCTCCCCAGCCCCCGCAGCTGGGATGTGTCCATTGGATTGTTTCCATCTGCTGGCTTTGGTTCCGCACTCCAGAGAAAGGAGCCCCAGCTGGGGAGGCTGCGGGACCCCAGCAAGGCTGCAGAAGGAAGTGGGAGCTCGCACCACCCAGCTTCGACCCCGCTGTCTGCTCCAGCTCTGTGAGCAGGAGGGGCCTGATTGGCCCGCGCCCTGGCCAGTGACCCAGGATGGATGCTTGACGCATGCAGTCACCGGCTGGGGAGGGCCCGTTCACACTACCTCGCCCACCTCAGCCCTGAGCAGCTGGGAGTTCCAAGGAAGTGGAGGGTGACACCCTGAGCGACCGGCTGACATATCCTGCCTGTGCCCTGGCTTCTGGCCGGAGGGCTTGTGTTCCTCTCACTGCGTGTGGAAGATGTCCTCCGGCTGGGGGAGTTTGCAGAATGCTTGCCTTGTGGCTCTGGAAGGGCCAGTGATGGCACTTTCTGGCTCAGCCATTTTGGGGGCACCTATGGGGGTGGGAGGCATGATGGTGGGTCTGTGTGGGACACGAGGTCAGGGGAGATGTGCCCTCAAGTCACTTACATTTGGGTGGGGAGTGAGGCGACCTGTTATAGACTCAGAGGGTCAGGTACACAGTCCCGGGCCGAGAGTGGGTGTTCAGCATCCACCGAAGGAGGAGCTCTGTGAGGCTGGGCCAGGCTTGTGGCCCGAGGAGCCTATGGGTGCTCGCTGGGGCTGGGGGCCAGGGAGCTGACCCACAGGTGGAGCTGGCAGGAGAGTGCTACCTCCTGGGGTTGGCTGTAGATGATGCTCTGATCATAAATTCGAAAGTTAAATAATGTCAAGAGGACCTGTGGGGGCCCGCCCTGCTTTTCTCCCCTGTACCTTCACTCCGGGGCCCAGACAAGGCCAGGGCTAGAGACTCCTGAGCCAGGCCTGCTCACCCTCCAGCTCATGTGTCACTCTAGTCCCTGGACCTTAATGCTCCCGGGGGCAGGGCATGCAGTTCATCTCCAGGGACACACTCTGAAGAAATATCGAGGCCTGTGCCACAGGGTTAGCCTAACCCCAGCGCATGGGTACCGACAGCCCAGCCCAGCGCTAGGCAATGGGGCAGCCTCTAGAATACCTCACTGAGGGTTGCATTTGCCAGTGGATTTCGGGCCCTGCAGTTAGCAAGTGGCTGTACCTGCTGGCCCAATTTGAAGGACTGTATATCATACTTACCACAGTTGTCAGACCTCTGGGTTCAAGCTCCAGCTCTGCTATAATTTGTTGCACGGACTTGATCAAATTAGGTAACCTCTCTGACCTGCTCCCTTCCTTTCTGAAAAGCAGGTAATAATGCCTACCTTGCTGGGTTGCCAAAGCTTAAACGAAGACAATGTTTATAGGAGGCCTAGTGTCGTACTTGGCACAAAGTAGGTTCTCAGTAAATAATTATCATCATCATCATTGTTTTTCCTGGACGAATAGGTCCTGGAGTCCCCGGGGTTACTCTAAGACAGTGCTTCTCAAACTTCAAGATCTGGGGCTCTTGTTATTAATAAAATGAAGATTCTAATGCCGCAGGTACGGGGTGAGGAGAGAGCGGAGATTCTGCCTTTCTGAGCAGCTCTCAGGCGATGCTGGTACTCCTGGTTCCATGAGGATACTTTGGATAACAAGGGAGGTTCCTGGGGCCCCCAAATCAAGCCAAGAGGAACATCACTGGTCCTCGACCTTGAGGAGGCCTAATCTGATGGGGAGATGGTGCAACACACCTCGTCTCCACGAGCACCTGCAGAGAAGGCACACAAGGGCTTGCACAGGGACACACAGAGGCATAGGCAGGTGCCACTTCTGGTTTCTTCCTCTCAGAGCCAGAGGCCTGTGGGTGCTGAGAACAGAGTCGGGAGCAGGCACAGCATAAGGCTGCAAGGCCAGTGTGCTATTGCGCTGGCCCCGGGAAGCCCAGGTTAAAGGCACACTCATTCAAAGCCAGCTCTCACTTAGTGGGACCCTGTGTTCAACACTCCTCCCAGGCCTCAGGTCCCAGTGACCGTGAGTTTCGAAAATGGGAACATGTACAACAACATGTACAACAACAAGTGGGACCGGGACAACAGTGCCCTTGACTTTACTGAAGTTTAACACTGTTTTGCAACCATCATAACCATCTGCTTCCAAAACTTTGTCATCGGCCCAAACAAAACTCTGTTATGTATTGAGCAATAATTCCCCATTCCTCCCCTCTGCCCCTGGTAACCTCTATTCTACTTTACGCCTCTGTGAATTTGCCTGTTCCAGATATTTCATATAGAGCAGTCCCCCCTTGCGCACAGTTTTGCTTTCCAAGGTTTCAGTTATCAACCACCGTCCAAAAATAGGTGAGCATAGTACAATAAGATATTTTTAGAGAGAGAGTGAGACCATTCACATAACTTTTATTGTAGAATGTTGTTATAATTGTTCTATTTTATTATTAGTTATTGTTATTCTCTTACTGTGCCTAATTTATAAATTAAGCCTTCTCATAGGTATGTATATATAGGAAAAACATAGTATGTACAGGGTTCAATACTGTATCAGCCCTTTTTGCATTGCTATAAAGGAATGCCTGAGGCTGGGTAATTGATAAAGAAAAGAGGTTTATGTGGATCGGGGTTCTGCAGGCTGTACAGAAGTGTGGAGCCAGCATCTGCTTCTGGTGAGGGCTTCAGGGAGCTTCCAGTCAAGGTGGAAGGTGAAGGGGGAGCCGGTGTGTCATGTGGTGAGAGCAGGAGCAAGAGAGGGAGGGGAGGTGCCGGGACTCTTCTAAACTTCCAGCTCTCTATGAACTAATAAAGGAGCACTCACTCATCATCTCAAGGAGGGCACCAGGCAATCCGTGAGGGATCTGCCCCCATGACCCAAACACCTCCCATCAGGCCCCACTTCCAACACCAGGGATTGAATTTCAACGTGAGATTTGGAGGCGACAGACATCCAAACCATACTGAGTACTATCCATGGTTTCAGACATCTACTGGGGGGCCTGGAACATATACCCTGTCTATAAGGGGGGAGCTACTGTAAGTGGAATCATATAATATTTGTCCTTTCATGTCTGGCTTCTTTCATTTAGCATAATGCTTTCAAAGTTCATCCCTGTAGCATGGATCAGAAATTGATTCTTTTTTATAGCTAAATCATAGTCCATTGTGTGGATAATACCACATTTTCTTTATTCATTCATCTGTTGATGGACACGTTGGTTGTTTCCTTTATTTATTATTAATAATGTTTTCTATTTTTGGCTTGTCCCCTGGGGCTAGGTACTAGAGGTACCCCAGGAAATAAGACAGCATGGTCCCTGCCCCCACCTGGCTCATACTCTAGTGGAAAAGCCGGCAGGTAGCCAGGCAGTGACAACAGAGAGATGAACGCCGTCACAGGGCCTGTGCAGACCCACAGGACACATTGGACAAAGGCTTGGCCACACTGTGTTCTGGTCTTACCTGACCAGCTGCTAACTTTGTGATGTGGGAGTCTCCTTTCTTGGGCCTCAGCCTTCCCATCCGTAAAATGGGTTTGAGGCCTATGACACTAGCATCTGTGGTTCTATGATACTGTATCTTTAGCCATGGGATTCTAAGAGAGCTTCTGCTTTGTTTTTTGGGCAGGACTTGAGTGGGGAGAGCTGTCCAAGGCTACAGAACTGGAGGTGGAGTCTGAGTGTTGAATGTTTTCAGTCTAGTGCTTGGCAGGAGGGTGGCCCTGCATCCACACCCTGAGTGTTGATGCTGACACCCCCCCCTGCAGGCGCCCCCCCTCACCCCGCCTGCCTGAAGAGGCTGTCCAGGCATAAGTGGGGCAGGGAGTGCACCCCAGGTCAGAACTCTTGACCCACATGGCGTTGTGCAGGGGCAGCTGATTGGGGTGGGGGCACATGATTTGGCTTAGGATTATTTTGGAGGTGTTGGGGGTCAGGAGTTTAAGCATGGGAAGTGGGATGCCAGAGCCCGGGACAGCCAGAAGGAGTGAGTGGTGGCTGGGAGGAACCCACAGCCAGGGTGGAGACTTCCTATCAAAACAGCCCCTTATCCTGGCGGGAGAGTGCATTCCTTTCCCCCAGGAGATAAGAAGGCCAGATTTTCCTTTCTCAGGGCTCCTTTGAGCTGAGAGCAGCTAGGGCAGGCGGGTGTGGGCTCTGTGGGCTGAGTCAGGGTGGAGCCTTTTTAGTCCCCTCTGCAGGGCGCCAGCCGGGCCAGCTTGAGCTCCTGGCTCCCCTCCAAAGTCCCTGCATCCTGGGGTGAGCACCAGCCCCAGCACTAGCAGCACAAGGTTTGAATCCAGCTGCCTCTGTGCCTCAGTTTCCTTACCTGAAAAAATGCATCTACCTCATAGGGTGGTTGTGAGGCTTAAATGAGTTAATACAGTAAAGCATTTGGAACAGCGCCCTGTGTAAAACTCTTGCTCAGTGTAAGTGGCCATCACTGTCCTCCTCCCAAGATGCCTCATTTCCTGGGCCCAAGGGGAGCCCCACAAGCCCTGTCAGGCTCTTTTCACGTTCTTGGACATTTGACAGCTCTTTCCGCTCTAGGCCTCTCAAGGCAAAAATCTCTTCTCATCTCAACCTACTGACTCCAAGGCCATTATAAAAAAATGTTTATTAAGCATTTAAAATAGAGCCCATGTTAGCAGATGGAACAACTTCTTGGATATTAGAAATCATTCTTCATGAAGAAAAGGTTCATCTTTCCTTTCACAAGTGAGAAATCTCTGGCTCAGAAAGAGCCCAGGTCTGTCCTCTTAGGTCAGGGCTTGGCAGGAGCAGCTCTTATTAGGGGACACTTTCATCGAGTCCCCTCCCAGGCGTGGGAGACTGCCCTGACATCCCCCCAAACCTGAGCACTTCATTCTGTGGGTGGTTGCCCGGCCCTGGGGGCTTTTCCAGCTGTTTCCTGACAGCCAGTCTTCCACAGGGTGGAGGCCCTCCCCAGGGCCAGGCAAGGCTCGGAGCTGGGTGGGACTCCCACAGCCCTCGGGGCAGGCCCAGCCCCACTTCACATTTCCCTTCTGGCCACTGCTGGAATGCCCAGCCCTCCTCTGTGTATTTGCTCTCTGGGTGGGGGCTCAGGGCTGGAAACCCTGCTCACATCCTCTCCCCACCCTCTGTAGAGCCAGAGTCACCAGGGCTGAAGCCAGGGAGGAGATTGTGGTCTCGGGAAGGCTCCTAGCTTACTGCCCAGAACTCCCTTGGAGTCTTCTCCAAACCTATCATTTCCTCTTCCCTGTCTCCAGGCCATGATCAATACAGTCCAAATTAACACAGCCCAATTCAGTTCAATTTCGAAACAATTTACAGTGCACCTATAGTTGAACTGGGATTGTTATGACCCAGTTCTATGGGACAGCCCAGCACATTGGGACTTGGTACTATCTGGGCTCCAAACTGGACTCTGAATCAGGGTTGCTGATTCACTTCCTACTCTCCATGCCTTTTGAACAACTGGCTTCCAACTCTGCACGCCAGTTTCCTCAGTTGTTAAAATGAGCCAATGAATTAGCCCATCAAGGTTTCCTCCTCTCTCCTTCCCTCTCTTTGAGCTTTCATTGTTTGCGCTAATGAGGGCACCAATGGCACTCCTGATCCAAAACAGCAGAAAACGAAAACAACATAAGACCCGTGGCAGGCATTGTCATCCACAATCGGTTTGTTTTATTCACAGATGAAAAACGTGGCAGTGAGCTTGTTTCACAGTTCTGGAGCACATATTGTATTGACAACCACAGAGCGAGGGGAGTAGGGACACGTTCTGGAAGCTAGTTCAAGGCTTTATTAATACATCTGCCATTGGAAATCAGCTGTGCATTTGGACGATGTATCCTGAGTCCTGATCATGGGCTTCTGGTCGGGCAGATTTCGGAATTAGAAGGGTCCTGAAAAATCATCTAGTACCCAGCTACTGGGAGTATGATCTGCAGGTGGGAACTTGGCATCATCTGGGAGCTCATTAGAAATGTAGACTTTCTGGCCCATCCCAGACTGGCTGGCTCAGAGTTTCCTTTCAAATCTCCTAGGGAAAAGGGCTCACCCGCAGTTCTGCTGTGAGTGGCCAGTCTGTGGCAGAACCCGCACCTGGACCTACGTGTCCTAACTCCTGGTCTTGCCACAGCTCTCGCCGTCCTCCCTAGAGATCTTTAGGGTCCTTGTGCCGGGAAGAGGCGCCCGTGCCCCGTGCCCAGGGAGGATGGGCGTCGCGGAGACTTCTGATAACCTACAGCTCCCAGGAGCCATCACCAAGGCTCAGAGGAGAAACTCCACCTACCACCCAGGCAGGCGGGGGTATGCTGGGTTTAATGGCTCGTCTTTGTCCCATCTCAGCCCATGTGGGGCTGGACAGTATCTGTGTAAGTGTCGGGGTGAGGGTGGCCGGAACTCTTGGCAGGAACTCTTGAGGACGACTGAAGTGGCAGGATGGGGCCCGTGGACACGCCCTTTCCCCCCTTTCGCGGAGCCCTCTCTGTCAGACCATTTCGGATTTGCTGCCCATCTGTGTCCCCGAGGCGGTGAAAGCCGGGGCGGGCGCCCGCGCAGGGTCCGGAGGAGCCGTCGCACGAGGCCCGCGGGCCGGTCCGGCCGCGCTGTGCTGTGTCCCCGGCCCGGGCCTCGCTCGCTCTGCGCGTCCGTCCCCAGCGCCCCAGCCCGGCGGCGTCGCGGCGCGCCCTTCCAAGCCCGCTGCTCTCCTCGTCCTGCCGCCGCTCCCGCTCCCCGTGGCCCTGACCTGCCCACCGCCCGCGCCCGCGGCCTCCCTCCTTCCTCTCTCCCTGCCGGCCCTTGCTCCGCTCTTTCTATTCTCGGTTGGACCAGCCTCTCCCATTGTCCGTTCCCAGGAAAGCGCCGTCTGGCTGGTGGCCGGTCGGGCGGGGGACCGACCCTGGAGAAAGCCCGCGCGCCGGAAGCCCCAGCAGCAGCTGCAGCCGCGCCCCGGCATCATTTTTAGAAACCTCGCTTTCTAAGTTAGTCAGCAGGCTCCATCCGACACCCACAAGCGGGGCGATGACTTCCCGACTGCTCTGCTAATTTCCGCACCCCCACGGCGGGGGCGGGGACACCGCAGGTGCCACACGGGCTCCCAGGCGGCCACCTTGCCCGGGCGGGGTTGAGCGCGGCTGCGGGGCCCAGCCTGGCCCTGCCACAGCAGCTCTCTGTCACCCTTAGCAGCAGCTTTGGCCAGGGTAGGAGGGTGGGCTCCCACCAGCACCCCTTGGGACCCTGCGACAGCCACAACCCACTGGCCACATCACAAGCAGCCTGAGTTACCCAAATTCTTGGTGGAAAGGTCAAGCCTTTCTGCACACAGGGCTTCAAGGACTTTTCCCTCTGCCTGTTCCTGCCTGGGTCCTGTCATTTGTCCTCCTCTTCACCCACCCCCACACCCACCCGGGGCTCTGTTTTTCTTCCTGAGAGCACACAGCTCAAACAGGACCAAAGTATTTTTATTCCGTGGATGCAGAAACAGATGTTCAGGTCAAACCCAGATGCATTCACACGCTGCAGCTGCAGGCCCCGGGCATCCCAGGCCTTTCAGAGTTGGAAGATGTCAGATGACAGGACCCCAGCCCAGCGACCTCCTTTTCCCAGCAGAGGAGCTGAAGGGCCCACAGAGGAAAAGAGACCCCTTGAGATCAAGAAATGGGCTTTAAGTATCCCTGGGGAAATGGTTTCGGCATGAATTATGGAGGGACAGCATGGTAGATGGAAAACTGAATGCAGACAGAGCTGGGGACCAGGCTGGGCTGTGTGCCCTCCCCGATGTGCAAGCCCCAGCCAGCCACATACTCCTCAGGGTGGATAGGACCCCTGCCTGCCCTGCACAGCTGGAGGGGAGGGAGATGCCATGGTCTCGCAGGTGTGTTTCCTGGGGCTGAGAGGGAAACCACGATTTGGGCATCGCTCTATGAGGACAGCACTGGGGCCTGGGGACCCACCTCCTGGAGAGAGAGACCCGGCCTCTGCCCCTGGGAGAGGCAGTGGGTGAAGTACAGGCAGGTCTTGCCTACGTGACCTTGGACAGGATTCCTCACCTCCCTTATCTTGCAGGGAGGCTGTGAGGATCGAGGATGACATTGTGAGGACCTGGTGCTCAGTGACTGGCACACAGGAAGTACTCAATTAATGGTTGCTCAGCATTGTTTCCAGAAGCAAGGTTGCCCTGTGATGTCCTTGGGGGGACCTGCACAATCTCTGTGAACACAGTCTTGTCGTTGCGTGGCAAGGACTGCAGTACAACAGTGTTATTGGCTCCGTCACTCTCAAGGCTGCTGTCAACTCTGAGGCTGGACATGGTGGCCCACAGGGTTGGGAAGTTGTAGGCGCCTCAGGGCCTGGCAGGACAGTCTGAGGTGCAGAGGAGTCCCTAGAGTAGAGGCCTTGAACCTCAGGGTCCATGGCCTCCAGAGAGGCTTCTGAGAACTGGGCCCCTCCAAATGGTATGCAGAATGTGCTGTCTGGGGACAGGGACCACAGCTTTCAGCAGACTCTCAAACAGGGCCATGACTAAAAGCATTAGGAACCTCTGGTCTGAACATCAGCAAGGCAGGCATTAGCAGCCACTGTGGGAGGGAATGGCAGGTAGTGCGGGCCTCAGGCATGATCCTCTGACCTCACGCCATCCCTCAGCTAGCCAGTGGCAGCCAGCCAGAGGCTCAGTGTCTCCCCTAGGCAGCCACTCTGCATAGGCTCCAGATCTGGCTGAACCACCAAGGACAGAGGCCTGGGCCCCAGCAAGCAGGGTGAGGACCAGTGAGCAAGACTCCTTGAGGCTGGCTCAGGACTGGGGACCATGAGGTGGGGTGGTGACAGGCGGGGGGTGGAAGTCATAAAGGCCTGAGAATGTAAAGGCAGAGAAAATGAAGGTCCACTGTGCCAGCCTTGGGGGCTCCTTCTTGTCCACTGGAAAGTGGCACATGTGAGGGACGGGCCACCAGGTGCAATGCCCTGCCAGAGTGGGCTTGGTCTAAACAGGACCTCCAAGCCCTATGCAGAGGCCTCAGATGGCGTCATGGAGCACAACAGTGGGCTCTGGTCCTCTCTCACTTGCTCAATTTCTTTCTTGTCTTGGTCCTTATTTTATTTGCCCTATCTTATTTATGTTTTTCTCATAAGCCACTCAAATCATTTGGGAAAACAGGTAGAGTATAAATGGAAATGAAAAAAAAAAAAAGAAAGAAAAGATACCCATATATAGAAAAGCTGCCTGGAGAGAGTGAGCTTTCAGTTGTGGGATGTTTTGTTTGTTTTCCTAAAAGATATTATTTTTTTGGTGACAAGTAGATTATGTTCATTTAAAAAAATGTGGAAGCTTAGTAGAAATAAAAAAATAAAGAAAAAGAATTGCTCATAATTGCACTATGCAGACAATCACAGTTAGTATTTTGGTATGCTTTCTTCTAGAATTTTCTTACATGTATAAATTAAAACATGTGGCCAGGTACAGTGGCTCACACCTGTAATGCTAGCACTCTGGGAGGCCAAGGTGGGAGGATTGCTTGAGGCCAGAGTTCAAGACCAGCCTGGGGGGGGGCGGAGCAAGATGGCGGACGAGAAACACCGCCAGTTAGAGCGTCTC
>VBSM01000272.1:49321701-49351217 GCA_008086735.1 Cheirogaleus medius
AAAAAAAAAAAAAAAAAGACCAGCCTGGGCAACATAGTGAGATCCCATCTCTACAAAAAATTTAAAAATCTTTAAAAAGACTTTTTTTTATATTTGTACTATAAATGGTATCCAGAATTCTAACATAATCTATATCCTATGTAACATGGACAGTTTTATATCATACTAAAAACTCTTTATAAACATGTAAAATATTTCAGTCCCCCATAGTTAGACATTTAGATCCTCCCCCAGTTTTACATTATTATAAATAAAGCATTGAAAAATATTTTTATCCATGGAGTTCAAAGTTCAGATGATTTCACTGAGAAAGATTCAGAACTGGACTTGCGTCCAGCTCAGAGCAGGCCGGGCCAGCAGTAGCCTGAGTGTGTGAGTGAGAGGGTGCTTGTGAGCGTGTCGGGGCTGCCTTTCTCATTGGCCCTGCAAGAGAGGGCAACTGAGGCAGGCTCTTCCCCGGCCCCATGCGGGAGCCAAGTGACTATTCTCGAAGCCTTGTTGAGGGGAAGGAAGTAGAGAAAAGGCTTCCCAGTGACTCGTCTACTGGGCCTGAAATCCCTCTGAACCTTCAGGCTGACCAGGGCAAAGCCCTTCAGGCCTGGTGACCACATGCCCCCTGCGTCAGGGTCACCTTTGGGACTGTTGAGATGAACGCGTCTGACAAAGTGTCTACGTCCTGCGTGGCTGGCCTGCCCCGCACGCCTAGCCCCCCGCTCACATGTGCGGTCCGACCTGTGCATCCTTCCCGCCTGGCGGGGTTCAGTTCCAAGGCAGGCGGGGCTGGTTTTCTCCTCAGAAGGACTCGCCGGTGGGGTCAGCCAGCGGATAAGCTAAAGTTAACTTAGCTATTATTGCTTTTTTGTTAATGAGGGGAGGACCAGCTCTGAAGGTGCCAAACCATTCAGAAATGCTGTGCAGTACTCGGGATTTAATATGCCAGAAAAAATCCCGTGTTCAGGCAAAAGAAAGCAATTGACAATGATTTAAGTTCTGTCTGGGCTCTCAAGGGTCCCTTGTGCTTCACTGAGCTTTCCTTTTATTATTTTTTTGAAAAATATTTTTCCTATGAAGTGATGAATCTTGGAGGCTGAGAGAAGCGCGAGCGACCTCGTTGGACTCATCAGCGTGGCAGGAGCTCTCTTTTGTGGCTGGAAGCTCGGGCTGTAACTAAGCCTGAGCGGGGAGGACGAGGCTTACAGGGATTCTGTACTTGACCCTTGGGTTGGCCGTAGAGTGGTGGCTGAACACCCATCCCACGGGGCTTCAGGGAAAGGGAGCAGGGGTTGGCTTCTCTTGGGCTATATCGTCAGTAGGAACAAACCAGCTCGTTCCCAGAGGTGAGATTCAAAGCAGAGGCTGAATATCTTGGGTGTTCCTGAGCCCAAGAACACTTGACTTATGTCTTAAAACCCCACAGCCCACCGGCATATTCACAGATGCTGTTCAAAGTGACCTCCTCTGACAAAGAAACGACGAGCCTGTACGATTGAAACCACTTGAAAAACGTTGTTAAAGTCAATGCACAAAAATGTTTAAAATGCTTTGAAGAAATCAGATCTGAGATGTTCCTGCTGTAGTCTGTGAACAAGTTGAATTGAAAGCTTGGATGCGAGATGTGCCCACAAGCTGAGAGATCTAAGAGAAGGCTTCTTTTCAGTGTGACCCATATTTGCAACCTACCTACTATGCACCAGGTGCAGTGCTTGGCTCTGGGGGACAGAGATGTGTAAGACTGGATTTCTTGCCTCGGAGAGTCTGGTCGGGGAAAGACCTGCTGTGGCCATGGTGCCAGGGGCAGGTAGGAGGGAGCAGGAGATCTCGATTAGGGAGTGGTCAGAAAACCCAAGGGGAGCAGCACTGGAGCTGGGCTTCAAGAGTTAGCACACTATCGATGCTTAACGACATGGGAGAAGGATCTGGAAGGTCGGGTCACTTGCCTGAGTGAAGGCATAGGGATGGGTCTGAGGGGTGTGCTTGGGAAGAGTGACTGTGACGGGGAGGAAAAGGCGAAGGAGGAACTGGAAAGGGTGGGCTGTTGCCAAGTTGTGGAGGGCTTTGATATTCACCTTAAGGAGTTCAGACTTGATTCTGTAGCTACTAGGGACTCATGGAAGGTTTCTGACCCAGGAAGTAGCTTGCAAATATCAGTGAATTTCTTTAACAATGAAAAGCAAACCCATAAATACATGCATGTTGAAAAATATTTCAGCTATACGGAAGTCTATAAAGCAAAAAATGAAAGTGCTCCCCTTCCCGGAGGTAACCACTGTTCCATTTGGCTCATTTTTCTCTTCTTTGTATTATTTCAGAGCATGGTTTTATTGGATATTCACCAGAACTGCTACAGAACAACACTCTGCCAGATTACAGCCCTGGGGAGTCTTTTTTCACTGTCTTTGGGGTTTTCTTCCCAGCAGCTACAGGTATTGTAATCTGAGTTCTTTTTCACTCTCAAATTAGGCGTCTAAATGCTTGGTTCCCAAAATTCAGCATCATAATTAGCCTGCATGTGCTCTTACCATGTACATTCGACTTTAGAGCTGGGCTTAGTTTTGACTCAAAATCTATTATTTTAACAGAGAGTGTACTTGTTCATAACTCCTGAAGGCCCCAACATGATTTAATCCTCCTGTATTTCTTGATCCTCTTTATACTTACACACTGACACCCCTGGGCCAGGCTTGTAGAGGGGACATATTTCTCTTAATGCCAAACAGGATGGATTCCTCAGCAGGACGAGCTGCTCTCTTCACACCTGGAACAAGTGCACACTTGGTCTAGAAACTCCCCTCACCCCTACGCCAGGGAGAAATGCTATTATCTCTTCTTTTCTTTCGGTGTTCAGTGTGGTCCAAACCAGGATCCCACAGGCGATGAGTGAATCTCCTTACCCCACCCTTCCCCACCTTCCTGCCCTGTAGTGGCCATGGAAAACCTTCCAAAGCCAAGCGCCCTGTAGGATTCTCGCCTCATGCTTAGGTCTCTGGCCTGATTCACCAACTGATCCATAGGAAATAGCATCTGCTAGGGCCTGGGCTGGTCCCCAGGGCACACACTCAGAAAAGCACTTCACTCTGGATCAAGGTAGTGTTGGTGGCCTGGAGTGTCCCCTGTGTCCCTGCCCTTCCCCTCTGCCTTCCTACACATGGCCATTTCCTTACTCATTCTCCTCTCCCCAGATAGGATAGGGGTAGGAAAAGGAGAGGCTACGAGAATGTCTAAGATTAAGAAGATTGTTCACATGAATGTTGGCAAGGATGTGGAGACACTCAAACTCTCATATGCTGCTGATGGGAACATAGATAGTGCGACCACTTTGGAAAAAAGTTTGACAGTTTCTTAAAAAGTAGACCACACCCAGCCATTCCACTCCCAGTTCTCTACTGTAGAGGTCAAAGGCATGTGTTCATAGAAAGGCTTGTGCATGAAAGTTCAAATAGCTTAATTTTCCCAGACTGGAAGCAGCTCAAATGTTCATCAGCCGGTGAGTGGACGAACAAATCATGGGACAGCCGTACCCTAGAGAGCTACTAAGCAATAAAAAGGAATGAGCTATTGATACATGCAGCAATATAGATGCATCTCAAAATAGTTACGCTGAGTGAAAGAAGTCAGAGGGAAAAAGAGTACCTTTAAAAAATGATATAAAACAATGTTTATACAAAATTCTAGAAAATTCAAGCTAAAGTGACAGAAAGCAGATCAGTGGGTGCCTGGGAATGGGGGCCGGGGAGCAGGAGGGAGGGATTTCTAAGGGACAGGAGGAAATTTGGGGAGATGAAAAATATATTCCTGTTTATGGTGATGGCTTCCCTGGTATGTTCATATGCCAAAGTTGTTCAGGTGGTTACATTTTAAATTTATGCAGCTTAGTGAGTTAGTTATACCTCAGTAAGCTGTTAAAATGGAAAAAATTAACAACTTTAATAACCTTTAATCAGCTTTCCTGAGTCCCACTTCTCCTATAGCAGTGGCCTTTCCTCCCCTCTGCACAGCCACACGGCACGGCTCCCTGATCAACTCCACTCTCCTGCAATCCCAAGCCCGTCTCTCCAATGACATGGTTCTTTCCAAGGTCATCAGTGGCTTCCTTGTTACTAAATTCAGTGGGCATTTTTAGTTTCTCCCTTTATTTGACCTCTCGGCCGCAACCCACTTCCTCTTTCCTTTCTCGTGCCTTCCACCATGCAGCGGGCTCCTCATCTCCCTCCTGCCCTCAGGTTGCCTTCGTTGGTGCTCCCTCTCCCACCTGCCCCCAGTGTTGGGGTTCTTCAGGCTATTCCTAGGCCCTCGTCTCTTCTTTCTCTGCCGTCTTCCTTGGAATCTCATCCATCCCCACTGCTCAAAGCTGACGCCTCTCATATGTATCACTCCAGCCCAGACTTCTCCCCCCAGCTCCACATCATACCTTCAGTTGGCTATGAGTCGTCTTCTCGTGGGTATCTTGGACTTCACAAGCTCTGAACCAAACCCATCTCCCCAGCCCTCGACCGGTTCTCCTCCTTCCTGGTCTCAGTGATGGCACCCTCGCCCAGCCTATTGCTCGTGCTATGATGGGGGGTTATTCACGATGCCTCCTTCCTTCTTCCCATACTCTCCAAGTCCTGTCGATTTTACCTCCTAAATATCACTGAATTCTCTCTCCTTCTCTTCGTCTCTACCGCCTGACCCCTCTGGTCCGAGCTTCATCTCTCACTGGGATCACTGCAGCCTCTTCCTGCCTGACCTGCTGTGAGGCTTGGCGTGGGAGTGAGCCGGAACTCGGGCTCAGTCGTGGCAGGTAGAATCCCAGCCCACACATCCAGATTTGCCAGATATAGTGCACCTCCCTCATTTTTATAAAATGAAAGGAGCATCAATCTCTGACTCTAAGCCTTCGTTCTGCCAGGGTGACTGAAAATTAATATAAATCATTCATGGTGCCTCTGCTTGGTCCCGCCGCGCTGTGCACTAGTCCCAGGGCCTCGGGGGGCTTACAGGGTACCAAGTTAGGGCGCCGGCATTCCTCATCAGTGTCCTGTCTGCAGGGCCCTTTAGGTTTGTGCTGTCTCAGAGCCACTTTAGGAGACCAGAAGTCTGCTGAGCTTGGGAACCTTATGCTTAGGGTCTATGTGCCCCCCAGACCTTCCTTCCCGGGGTCTTACTGGATCCCCACCAGCACCTCCACGGACCAGGTGGGTCTCAGGTCCCCATTGCTTCAGAACCTATGGGCAGCCATTCCCTCGTCATCCCCAACTCCAGGGCCAATCTTCTGTTCAAATATGGGGGACACTTCTGTCCAGGACCAGCTTCCCAGGAATATGACCCATGCATTCACCCTGGGCCCCGTGCTGAGAAGAGCCCCATGCTGGTTTTAATGCTTTGCTGTTGCTAAAATCCTTTTGCACAAGAGACCGTGTATTTTTATTTGTGCAGGGCTCCAAAACTGTGTGGCAGTTTCTGTTCTTGTCCCCCTTGCTTTCCCCACTCTGCCGCTGCTCTGTTTCCCTGATCCCCCTAAATCGCCTAACCTCCTCGGCTTTTGAGAAACAGAAGCCAAGACAGTGTGCGGACCGGTTCTGCTTCCTCTGCCACATATCTCCCCCAAGGCAGTAAAATATAGGTCAGCTTCCTCTTGAATGGACAGAAAAGGAAAGGGGAAAAATAAAGGGAATAAAAAAAAGTTAACATCTGAAAATATGTTCCGGCCCCTCTCCCCCCTCCACACACCCAAATTGAACACACGTTCAAGGGGCTTTCTGTCTGAGTGTTCCCTGGGGCCTGGCAGTGAGTCCCCATGGAGCGAGACCCCTGGGCTGAGGTGCCAGGTTAGCGGTTACACCTGAGCCGGGGCTGTGGGCACCCTCGGCTGGTGGCACTCCACAGGCAGTTGTCCCAGGTGTCCTCAGGCACACAGGAAGTTGTCTAAGTAGCATGGCCTGAGGTCCCCCCTCCACACTGCCCCCGTGGCTTTCCTCCTGTGCCCCTCTGGGCCCTGAGAGGGGGCAGGCCTGGCCCGCGCTGGGGGGCAGAAGGCGGTGAGCCTCCCCCTCTGGTTCTTCTCCCTCCAGACAGGAATTCACTGCGGCCTGAGGCTTGAAGATGGCAACCAATAGCCCAGAGTGTGAGCTGGATCAATATTTGAGATCAGCTGGTCCAGCACCTCTCAACTTTTGTCTTTTAAATCTGTATTCCTTTTTGATACTCAAAACCCCACAGATACTGCAAAATCTGGATTGGATGGGGAGGGTGTCTTTGTCCTTCCTTTGAGAAAGATAGAGCTACCTAAGAATATTAGTCAAGATTTATTTTCTGTGGTTTAATTTAGGAACATATTATTAATATTTTGTAATATTCCAAATATAAAATTCTGATATTGAGTAGACTATAACTACATAGGCTTCTGTACCCCACCCCTCTTGGGACGTGCTTTCCTGTCCCTCCCACTCTCCCTGGGCCAACCAAGGTTAAGAATCACTGACCTAATCCTTTATTTACCAAGTGGAGAAGGAGCGACACAGAGCTGAGTAAGGTCACCCAGAGTTGGGCCATCATCCCACTGTGGAGGTCGCCCTCCCCCGGTTCTCCCTCTGTTTACCGGGGCCAAGTGTAAACACGGTAGGCAGGATGAATGATTAGTGCTACTTGCTCTCTCCTGGCAGATGTTCAGTTAAGCTATGAAAAGCATGGATGATTGGCAGTTTCCATGGTGATGGATTTGCCAAGGATTAGCTCTGAGTGAGTCATGACTGGGGCTCCCTCCAACGCCATCCTCTTCTGGAACAAGAGAACCTCCAGGCTGTGGTGAGGGGAGAGTTCTGAAGAACAAACACTTCTGTCCCCCAGCCCCCCAACCTCTCGTCAGAGATATGTTATTTAAGTTACTTCAGATATTTTATCCCTAGGCCAGGCGGCTTCCTGGGAAGAGCAGCTGGAGATTTGATTTCGGTGGTGGCTCTGGATTTAGGAAGCGGTCTTCCTGCCCCCTCCTGCCCTCTCTACCACACCCTGTGGTGGTGGCTGCAGGGTGGGGGGGCATTGGAGTAGATTCTGCACTTGCCTTGTTTCTTAAAGTGCTTCCCTTCTCCAACCTACACCACCAAACTTTCCCTGAAAAACAAACATCTCTCCCTACAGGGTTTGCACACACACACACACACACACACACACTCCAGAGACCCAGGAGCACAATTCGTGGAGAACTAGGAAATGGAAATTCACTGAGAATAATATCAGTCCTGTGAAGTCATATGACCCTTGTCCTCAGATTCCAAACTCTTACTGGAAGGGATAAGGGCCTCTTTGGCCATAGTCACCACTTGGGCCTGTGGTTGACCACACCCAGCATAAAAATGTGGTGGGAAACCAACAGCCTTTACCAGAATGTCCACAGTCACCTTCCTTGTCTGGGACTCTATTTTTTTTGTGATGCCCTTTGACCTTCCTGGGCCGGACTTCTCCTCCCCACTCACACACGCACCTTGGGAAGCTCTGGGGGTCTGCTGGGCCCCTTGGACTGGCTGGCTATCTCCTGGCCCCTCCTCAGCCCCAGCTGCCTGGATCAGGATGTCCTGAGGACACTCCCCTCCCTCTGCCCACCTCCCCCCTTCTTCCCTTCCCAAGCCATCCCCTGGGTCTCCTCACAAGTTATGTGTCTTATGGGTGAGTGGACAAGGACCTCCCGGACCAGAATGGGGTCCCCGGGCTTAGGAATAGAGGGCTCAAGTAAGGACAGCCTGAAGACAGGCTGCCCACTTCATTCTGATGGACTTGTGAGCAGGAACAGGAGAGAAGAAGGAAGCTTTATCATTATTATACATATTTATTTTTGTAACTTTATGTATAGACTTAATTTAAAATTTTATCAAAATTATTATAAACATCTGTGATCATTATTATCATTACAGTAGCCTATTGTGTCCGGCACTGTGCTGAGAGCACTTTACATATTCATTGAAACATCTCGGCAGCCTCACTGGTTCCTTCAGACACATGCCATGGAGCTAGTGCAGCCCTAGGCTTCAAGGTCCCTCACTTCCATGAGCTCCTTCCAAAGCCCTGTTCCTAATTTCATATTCATAATTTTGTGCTTGTAAAAAATTCCAGGCCCCATAGAACCTGAGTCCTTCCACGGGTTTTATTATTTACCCGTTTTGCAGAGGAAGAAACAGAGACACAGAGAGATTATTTCAGCAACAGCACCCAGACAGTAGGTGGTGAACCCCATTGCTCCCCTCGTGAAAGTCCTATTATTTGGCACTGTCTGTCCCAGCAGAATCTCTAAAACATTGAGAGGTTAGGGGACTCACAAGTTCTGCCTCCAAGAGGAGATGAAAGATTTCTGCAGGAACAGTTAGACAAACAAACCAATAAGCCAGGTGTGGGAAGGAGGGGTCTGGAAATTGGGAGGAAGGTCAGGAACAGCAGACCAGTCTTTAGGAACGCCAGGGATTTCTGAGTGAGGGGTGGAGTCCATCTTTCCTGGGTGGGCACTTTTTTGGCACTATGCTGGGTGCCTTATAAATGTTTATTCTGACTCTGCCATAGTCCTGCAAAGTAAATAGTATCATCTCCATTTGTGGATGAGAAAACCAAGGCTCAAAGCCACACTGCCTCCAAACAGTAACAGATTCATCTTTTTTCAACCAAAGGAAGGCAGCAAATGAGACTTGGGCACTTTAGTGCATGTGTAGTCTACCTTAATAAAAGAGAAAAAAAATAAATTTATGAACTTAAAAAAAGAAAATAAGCAGCAGAGAAACGATTAAGGTATAAATGGAAAAAGAAAATGGAAGAATATCTAAGGACACAGATTTGGATTGAAAAGTCCCCCAGGAGGAAGCTTGGAAGTTCCTTCAGAAAGAGTAACTAGTCCTTTAATGAAATGACAGGAACCAGAACAACCTAGAAACTAACTGTCAGGCTTTTTTTCTTACTAATCCTCATTTTCAGGAACCAAAGAGAAAATTGGGGTGGGAAGTAGGTTTGTGACCACTGGCAATATGTGAAGACTTGGATCTATGTTGATTTAGGGGGCACAGAGAGAGAGGAGTTGGCCTGCTATCTTGCAGATGATGGTAAGTGGTCACTTGAATTTATACTGGTTACTTTATCCAAGGACCTTTTTTTTTTTTTAACTTTTTGAGACAGGATTTCACTCTGTTGCCCAGACTGGAGTGCAGTGGCTCTATCATAGCTCACTGCAACCTCAAACTCCTGGGCTCAAGTGATCCTCCTGTGTCAGCCTCTAGAGTAGCTGGGACTAAGGCACAAGCCACCATACTCAGCTGATTTAAAAATAATTTTTGTAAGGATGAGGTCTCTCTGCATTGTCCAGGCTGGGCTTAAACTCCTGGGTTCAAGTGATCCTCCTGCCTTAGCCTCTCAAGCAGCTGGGGCTATAGGCATGTGCCACTAAGCCCAGCTAATTTTTCTATTTTGTATAGAGACAAGGTCTGGCGGTGTTGCCCAGCCTGCCAAGGACGCATTCCCAAGACCTACAAGGGATTGGTTCCTCTTCTGGATTTCATGTCTGTTGTCAGACCAGACTTCAGAACCAGGGTGCTAATCCCAAACCCCCTGTTTACCTGGTGCCATCCACCCAAACTGTAGATACAACGCCAATGCCCAGGAGGCTAAGGATGGTGTGGGAGGTGCAGCCTCCTAAACCTGAGCTGGTCGAGGGCGGCCCATACTGTTATACTCACATTAAAGCTGAGACAATAAACATATGCCTGACGGCTTTAGGACTGGGGTGGAAAACCAAGCCAGGAGGTTTTTTTTTTTTTTTTACCATATTAAGGAAGCTGTTTACCTAAGTCACATGGTAACAATGTGCAGACCAGATCATCATCCTGATACAGGGAGAAAATGTGCTTTTGCATAAGGTTGGTTAACTGCTTCCTGGAACTGGCAGTTTAAAGCCACGAGGAGGGGAAATGCCATCAGCCAGGCACAGACTAGCGATGTGGAACTGATGATGCAAGTACCCATGTGTAAACCCACTCGTGGTGCCAGTTATAACTGATAAGTTTGTCCTTCTTGTGGGGGATGTAACCCCAAATTAGTCATGCAATTACTCTGCTTTAGAAAGAGAAATCTGAGAAAAGCATGGGTGTTAGAATGAAATGAAGAGGAAGAGGCTGTATGATGTAGTGGAAAGAACCCTGACTTGGAATCAGGAAACTTGAGGATTAGTGCTGGTTCTGTTAGCAATTAGCTTGAAAACTTGAACAAAATTGCTTCCCCTCTGTAGGTCCCAGTTTCCTCATCTGTAAAATAAAAGTTGGAATAGATGATCTCTAGGATACCTTCCAGCTTTAAGAATCATTGATTCTAAATGGCTATTGTAAACAATTGGTGGAAGCCTGCCAAGAAATGTGCAGAGACCACCATGGTAATTACAAAATGGATACTTAGTGTTTCCCAAACTTCTCTCTGAAACTATAATAATGAATGAAGTGTTTCTTTAAAAAAAAAAGTGTTCAATGTCCAAAAGATTTTGGGAAACACTGTATGCTGCTGTATTTCTCTTCATAGAGATGGACAGTGGATGTTGGCACATTGCAAGTAGTGGTAAGTCCAGCAGTAAAAACCTTTCTAATTAAGATTTTTCCAACCTTTTTTCAAGTGTGAAACTTTTTTTTAAATGTAATATTTGTAAACCATCTGCACACTAATGCCCTGGGAAATAGTATCTGTTCTACTGTACCAACCCTAAATCTATCTCTAACATTAATGATAATATTTTTAAATTGCACTGAAAGGAGAAAGAAAGCAAACTAGGGAATCTCTATAACGCTTGACAAGGATGGGTGAAACTGTAATAAATCAAAATGATTTTCTAGACCTAACTGGCAAGCAAGACATTTATAATTCACCAGAACTAGGGAACGTCTGCCTAAGAATCGTGTGGTAACATGAGGGTAAAACTCTGGAAGTGACAGTCACGATGCGCAAGCCCATGTGACAAGTGTGCGCTTTGCCATCGGAACCGCAGTCACCGCACTGCCCACAGGCGTCACCCACCAGGCTTCCTGTCTGGAGTACAGGTTGCCTCTGTCCCCTCCCGTCTCTGGCCCTTTGTGTCCATGACACTGACTGTACCTTCTGGCTTCTCCACTCTGTCCCTGAATGGCCATGTCTGGGTCTGGCTCATTCCCGAGCGTGGCCCTTGTCGGAATCAGTCCTTTCTCCTCCCACTGAGCAGGATCCCAGTGTGCTGCAGCCCAGGCCAGTGGGCACAGGTACATAGGACCTGTGAAAAGAATGTTGGAGAGGAAAGGACATTTCTGTGTATATAGAACGTGTTGGGAAATGGGACGCAATTGGAATGAATCAGTTACTTTCCTCCATAGAAGCATATATAGCCGTGGGGTTTTTAAGGGTCTCCATGTCTCAAGTTTTGTAAGTAATCTGAAGGAAGGCGTACAAACGGCAAGACAAACTATAGGAGGTACTAAAATGGCGAGGAATAAAGAGCAGTATGTAATCTCTCAGAGCTGAATGAATGGGTACACGATTGCCAGGGGCTGGGGGGCACACTGAGGCCCTTGCAGAGGCTGGGAGGCATGCGTTCCAGCAGGTGTGGCTCAGCATCCAGGAAGCCTGGAGGTCAGGAAGGGGTGGTGTTAGTGGATGGAGCTGGAGTCTGATAAACATGAAGACACAGCCAGGGATGCTCTTGGCATCAGATTGTTCTTGCAGCAGGCAGTGGTGCCCAGCCCTTGAGCAGACCCTCAGCAATAGGCCCTGGTCCCAGGGCCACTGGGGAGGGTAAGGCAGGCCCTGGGTGTTCTTATTTTCCATCCAGGTAAGAGCTGTACATGATGAAAAAATAAAACACACTCTGGGAAGCCGAGGTGGGAGGATTGCTTGAGGTCAGCAGTTCGAGACCAGGCTGAGCAAGAGTGAGACCCCGTTTCTACTAAAAATAGAAAGAAATTAATTGGCCAACTAAAAATATATAGAACAAATTAGCCAGGCATGGTGGCACATGCCTGTAGTCTCAGCTACTCGGGAGGCTGAGGCAGGAGGATCGCTTGAGCCCAGGAGTTTGAGGTTGCTGTGAGCTAGGCTGATGCCATGGCACTCTAGCCCAGGCAACAGAGCAAGATGCTGTCTCAAAAAAAAATAATAATAAATAAATAAAACAGTGCAGAGGAGCTTGAAATATGAAGCAATAGTCTCCTGCTCCACCCTTCACTACCCCAAATACCCCTCCACAGGGGCAACCACTTTTAATTTTTTTAATCACTTTTAGTACTTTGGGAGCTGTGTATCACCAAGCAATATGCTGTACCTATAACTGGATTCATCAAAGTCAGACATTATCTACCCACTCCATGCTAGGAAATAGAGTTTAGCTGACTTAGTGGTCCCCCAGTCTCTTCCCAATTTTTGACAGTTACATTTTTATTTTTAGTTATTTTGATGATTACCTTGATAACTTTAAAGAATGTACTTAAATCTCTGTTATTTTATCAATTCTAGGCTACATCCCTGTACTCCTTACTGTTTGTGTGGGAAATTGAGATTCTGTGTTATGTTTTAAGATTAATGTATTAGAGATACATTTATTTTATGTATATCTTTATTTTTATAAAGAATGCCTTAGTTATTGTCCAAATTTTAAGGGAATCTATATAATCCTTTCCTATTCAAGTTTTTAGAGCATTATCAGGAAAGCTATAGCAAGTCGATTATTAGCAGGTGAGTGGGAAAAATCCTCCGAATAATGTGGTTTACAATTTTAAGCGAACAGTCTCTATCTTTGACACACACACTCACCTATTAAAAACATTTTTGTCTTAAGGCTACAAGTCAACAGTCTTTGAAACTATGAAGACAAACTGCTCCATATTATTTAGAAATTCTTTGCTCTTCTTAGCAAATACTTAGAAACAACTGTATGATGACAAGAAACAGAATAAGTATAGAATTAAAATGTATTAACTGGTATATACATATTTGCTAGTCTTTTCCTTATCTACTTAAGAAATTTAATGAGCAGCTCAAAAGGAGTTGCCTGAATCTCCTTTCAAATTTTCTTATTAAACTAACTGAAGCTTGTAACACTCAAGCCAGGCCTGAGTGAAAAATCATAGGACTTATGTTTTTGTTTTCCACATTACTATGATGAATATATTAGTGCTTTTTCTCTTCCCTCTCCTTCTCTTTCCTCTTTCCTCTAGTATTCGTTAGCTATAGCCTTACTTTTACATTGTGAAGATAGATAATATTCATATTCTGTTTATAACTATAGTCATGTCCTGGTGCTTTGCCTGTAAGTCAATTTTAGAAGTTAAAAACCAATAAACATCTACACCATTCTGACTACGTCACTGTTGTTCATTGACGAGCAAAGTAGTGGGCTAGAACTCCATTTCCTTCCCCATGATTCTGATACGGTCTTTGTGCCATTTAGGAGAGAATGTTCCTAATATCATGGTCAAATGTGTTAATTTTTCTTACATTTTATTAGTCGTTTAAAATCATGTCACCTTTTAAATAGTTTGCTTAATATTAAGACCTTAACTTTCTTGTTCACTTTTTCTGGGATTTCAATAACATTTCTTTTTTGTTGTTGCCACCAAAATGTGTAGTCGGCATATTCTTAAAATCATGTATTAAATAGTTTGTCAATTATACTGTCCATTGTGTTGCATGCCTACCCAGAGGCATCCCACTTGGGGGCCTCTATTTTTCTGCTTTAACCCCAGTGGTTTCTCTGCTGCACAACTGTTATTGTGAGACTTCACTTCATTCCTGAGTTATCGCCACTGATTTCTGAATCTCATGTTTTCTACACCCTCATTTTGTTGGAGTCATACTTTAGTATCTTCCTCAGAAAGATACTAAATTTTCAGAGCTCTTGCCTGTTTAACTATACTCTCACTTAATTGGTAATGTGGTTATAATTCCAGCTTCAAAATATTGTTCCCTCAGAGTTTTTAAGTCAGTGCTCCATCATTTTCTAGCAGTCAGTGTTGCTGATGGGAAGTCTGATGTCTGTCTAATTTTTGTTCCTTGGTAAATGTTTGGTTTTAATTCTTGGAGGCATTTAGGATTTCTCCTGAAATTGTACAATGTTACATTTAGGTATGGATTTTTTTTCCTTTCATTTTTTGTGCTGGTTACTTGGTGGAATATTTCAATCTGAAAACTTGTGTCTTCAGTTTGGGAAAATTTCTATTGTCTATCTGGTTATTTTCTTTTATTTTCTGTGTTCTCTATTTCTGGGTCTCCTGTTAATTGGTTGTTGTAACTCCAATATTTCTCCTCTATTTCAGTCAAATTTTCTACCTCTTAATTTTCCTGTTCTAAATACTGGGATATTTACTTACCTTTATCTTTCAGATCTATTGCATTTTTAAGTTTAGTGATTATAGTGATTATATTTTTAATTTCCAAAAGTTCTTTCTTGTTCTTGGATTTTTTTTTTCATAGCATCTTGTTTTCTAGATAGAATATTCTTCTTGGGTGTGTCTGGAGCTATTAATTAGTGCTTTCTTCAAAATTCTCTTCTGTATCTCAATTTATATGTTTCTTCTAGCCCAGGTTGTTCCATTTCTGTTTATGCACGTGTTTGTTCATTTGTTGCTGGTTTTCATCACATATTTGGTGAGCCTTGGTCGCTGTCGTGGGTTCCCCTGATATAGTGTATTTCAGTCTGTTTCCCTGCTGGGGCCCTTCCTTGATGGGAAGGGTTTGTGAGTGCGGCTGATTCTCGAGCAGCTTCATTTGGGGTGTAGACATCACACTAACAGCCCTGGGCTCCCCAGGCAGGGTCTTCAGATCCCCTAGAGAAGCATCCCAAAGTTTTCTTTTCTTCCCTTTCACTCTATATCATTTTCTCCATTTTCTATATTCCAGACATTTATGGAAACCTTTCCTCTACTCAGGGCCCCCTCTCCAATTTTCTTTGCCTATAGTCATTTGTTCACTTTCCCCCTTTACCACCCTTTTAATAGGATCTTGTGGAGAAAGGGAATGAGAGGAAAGAAAATTGCCTAACATGCCATTTTAAACTAAAAACTGTTTAAAAATTAGTTTTCCCACATTTCAAAATGATCATTGTAGAAAATTGAGAAAATATAAATAATCAAATAAAAAACAATCTGTTCTTCTATCACTCAGAAATAACATTGTTAATGTTTTAAAACATGTTCTAGTTCCTTTTTCTATGCATCTATCTTTTTTTACAATGGGATCATACCATCTGTCCTGTTTTCTAATATGCCTCTTAAAACTAAACAATAGCTTTTAAATATCTTTCTATGTCACAACATATCCCTGACAATATTCTGAGACTTGGTATGTATTGAAAGATATATCATCATTTATTTAGCCAATCCCCTATTTTTAGACATTAGGTTGTTTCTAATTTTCACTACTGTAAACAAGCATTTATAAAGATTTTGGGCTAAATCTTCACTCATATCCTTGGGTAAAATCCTCGTATTTACTTTGGGTAAAATTCTAGTAGTGGAATTGCTGGGTTAAAGTATCTGCAGACCCCATTCTTAGTCCAACAGTCAGGGTTCTCTTTGAGTTAGCTCCACAGTAACTTCCTGGCCCCAAACTTTCACTTCACTCCACTTCACTTGGATTCTCTGAAGCATTACAGGCATTAAAAGCATAATTTTCAGAGTCATAACAACCAGGGTTGTATCCTAGCTTTGCCACTTATTGTGTGACCTTAGGCTGTTTTAATTAACCTCTTTGAGCACTTTTCTATAAAATGGGGAAATAATTCTACTTTTCTGATATGGTGGTTGTGAGAATTAAACAAGATAAGAAATGCATGTAAAGCTCTTAACACACACAGGCCCTGATAGGTTGAAAATGTTCTTCAATTATGGTGTTATAGACCCATTCCTATTCCTCAGCCTATTCAAATCCCTTTTTTCAAGGCTGCATTCAAGATGGACCCCCTTTGTAAAGCCAGGTCAGTCCATCCCTTGAGCTGTTAGACCCTCAATGTGGGCTGGACCCTTGTTTGATGTCCAGAACACATTGTCTTGCTACCTTCATTCATTTGTATGTATGGGAAGAGGCAACATTTTTCTCCTCACCATCCAGCACTGGTTGGTTCCTCACCATCGTGGGTTAATTTATTTTCATTAATGTTCTTGAGGAATAGAGGTGAGGATGAAAAGGAGCTTGTGACTTAATGTTGGTAGCATCGGGATTGTTTTTTGGAGTTTGTTGAGAGCCCTTTGGCAGCTCAGGAGCCTTGAGGATGGCACCTGACCCCAAGGACACTGGAAGCCCCGGTGGACTCAGTAGGCAGTGGAGGCAAGGCAATCTGCTGAGCCTCTCCAGGGCATGGCCCAGCTGGGAAGGCAGGGCTCAGCATGCAGCCTCAGGACCTTGGTGTGACTTGCAAGATGCCATCCTCATCCCAGTTACTTTGCGCTGGGCTGTAAGATGCTTCTGGAGCTGGAAGGGCTTTCCTCCTAAGCATCACCCGACCCACAAAGCTCCCTTTCAGGGCCACAAGGATGCCTCCCTAGTTGCCAGGGGAGATTGAAAAGCATCCTGTTAGCAGAGCTGCAGATGGGAGGGCTTGATGTGGAATAGCTTCCAGAAGAGGGCCCAAGGAGGGGAAGGGGCAGCCCTGGGGGAGGTGATCTGTGCAGTAAGTACACTGCGTCACCCCATACCCTGTCTGGTGTCTTTCAGGAGTCATGGCCGGCTTCAACATGGGGGGCGACCTCAGGGAGCCCGCCGCCAGCATCCCCCTGGGCTCCTTAGCAGCTGTTGGCATCTCGTAAGTTCCCTCATGGCAATCAGTCTGAGCTGGAGAGTGGGAGAGAAAAACCCCAGGCAAGAGGGGATTGCCTCTTTTGTTCTAAGAGTGCCCCGACTGTGACCAGCTTATTTCATATTCTGATTCTCCCTTTAACACTCGGTGGGCTGGAAAATCCACGTCTGGTGGGTTCAGACATTGCCCTTTCATAGCCCGGCCTGGGAATGCTGCCCAGGAGGAGTGTCATTGTCCCAGATCACAGATCAAACCCTTTCTTCCCTTCTTCCTCAGCCTCATACCCCTTTCCTCCCCACTCCCATCTTGAACTTGGGGATTTTTTTAACCATTGAGTTTCCAGCATCACTGGAGGAGCATAAAGGTGAAGAGTTTTGCAGTCAGAGAGAGGAAGGTTTGCATCCCAGCTTTGCCGCTGAGTGGCTGTGTCACTTTGGGCAATTTACCCAGCTCCATGAGCCTCTGTTTCCTGTTCTGTAACATGGGGGTAATGACAGTGTGTGTGCTCTCTAGACTCTGTTTCCTGTTCTGTAACGTGGGGGTAATGACAGTGTGTGTGCTTCCTAGACTCTGTTTCCTGTCCTGTAACGTGGGGGTAATGACAATGTGTGTGCTTCCAAGACGGAGGTGGAGGTGCTGTGTGTTGTGGCACACAGTGAAGCTCAGAGACCAGCTCTCCTTCCCCACTCGCCTCCCCCAAGGCCATTGGGCCAGTCGGGTTTTAGCTCACACTGTCCTGCCCATACTGGCAGGCCAGGCAGCCTTGGGTCTATTTCTGACCTTTTAGGATCTTCTGTTTTTCTCTCCTTACCGTGGGAAGAAGTCTCTCTGCCCTTTATTGGGTTGGTGTGAAGAGGCAATGAGATCATAGGCATGACAATGACAGGCAGTTAAGAGTGCCTGTATTATTCTGTGATATTTAAAAAATACTTTTCTGCCAGAGTTACCACTAAAATAAATGAATAAATAAATAAATAAAACAAAAACTACTAATATATCTGATCCACAAACACTGAATTTGCTCTTATCTTATTGCAATGGCACCGTTGCTACCAGCCAGACATGCGGCACCAGGGTATTTTATGCAAAATAAGGCAATAGCTTTGGCAAGAAAATGAAGACAATAGAGGTAGAGTTGAGTGTTGCGAAGGAAAGAAAAGAGAGCTCTGTATGAGAACCCCATCTTGTTTCTGGGAGCTGGGAGCTCCCGAGAGGAACCTCTGGCCCACCTGCTCATGCCCAGGTGGGAATGAGGAGATGGCAGGGATCCTGTGACTTGTTCAGGGTTACAGGGATCTTGGGCCTTGGCTCTCTCTCTATTACTTATGATCCAAAGACCAGCAGGAGCTGGAGGCCTGGGGCCCAGCAGCTTGTCCTTCTGTGGAGAGGACAGGGTGTGGGGCTGCAGAGCCACCCTGGCGGCATCCTGGCTGCCTGTGGCAGCCGGGCCTCCCACTTCCTGAGGCCCAACACCCTTTGTGTGTTTTTGTCTTTAATATAAGAAAGAGACAAAACAATATCTTTTTTTTTTTAAAGAAATATGCTAGCGGAAAATTGTAGAAAAAGCTGGCTCCCATGCCAGCTGGGGAGGCTTCAAGACTGGCCTTTCTCTTTAGTTTTGAGGCAGCTCCCAGAGGAAACCCACGGGTGAGTGGGCAGGGCTGGGATGGGCTTGGGCGAGGCAGGGGTGGGGGCAGCTCTGCCCTGCTCTTGGGTTTTGCAGGTGGTTTTTGTACATTGTCTTCGTCTTCCTGCTTGGCGCCATCTGCACCCGCGAGGCCCTTCGTTATGACTTCCTGATAGCTGAAAAGGTAAGTGAGTCCTGCACTGTCCAAAGGGCTCAGTCTGCCGGGGTCATTGACTTGTTCCCATCAACAAACGGCCGCCTTCCCCTCGCAGTCCTATCTGGAATCCATACAGTCTTGAGTCCAAGACTGAGTGGCAAGGGTGCAGGGGGGCGGCCGAAATAATGGAAAGGTTCTGCTTAGGGATCCCTAGAAACCTGTGACAATACCCAGAGAGGCATGTCAATGCAGGTGACATCTCTCAGAAATCAGGACAGAAACAGAAGAATCTGGTCACCCCAGATTCCCAGCTAAACAAGCCCTTCGTTTTTTGCCAATGGCTTCATCTTCCCCCACAAGCAGGGTGTGCTGCTCAGAAGCAGCGAGAAGAAGGAGGCGGCTGACCGACAGAGAAGTGGGCAGGGAGGCCCAGGAAGAGGGAGGCAGGGCAGGCGGCCCGCCTTGTCCCTGAGGACCTGACCCCTTTGGCTTTCCTGAGAAGCTCAGAAACTCCAAGTCGATTTGGCTGCAACATCTTTGTTTCTAGAGTCCGCACCCTGCCAGGAGAAGATTACTGAATTCCTTGCGTTCCGCAGCCTCTGTCAGCAGACTGGAGGTCCTGTGACATCAAGGACATTTATTTGGCATCAGTAGAACCCACATGAATAAGATTTTCAGACTTTTTTTTCTGGAAATCCCCCCAAACTCCTACCTTCCCTTAAGTTACTGGGGAAAAAGTGGACCCTGAGATTCTCATTGTTCTCCAGAGACATGTAGTTGCTTAGGGAGTTTTTTTACTGCACCCTCCTGAGTATCGCTGCTTACATTTTAGGAGCGGGTAGCGTTTTCTCTTGCTAGGAATCCTTGGGATCTTCATAGAGGGTCAGTGCCTGGGGCAACCCGGTGCAGGAAACTCTGAATTGAATTTTGAGAGATACATTTGGGCTGGGTTTTCACATTAGCACAGGTTTCTTTTTAAGGCATGCAGACATTCATGCAAAGGCGATGTGTGTTTTCAGGGGTCTTGACCTTGGTGTGAAAGCCGGTTTGGAAAGGGGGTGCAGTTCAGGTAGTGACAGAGCTGATACCCACCCTCCAGCGCCCAAGATCTCAGACCCCCAAGAGCAAGGTTTGCTGTCAGGGAAGGAATCTGGGTCCCTCATTTATATCTACACACATGCGTCTGTCTGGACTTTCATCTCCCAAGGGCCTTTTCTCTAGGTGTGGGATGAAAGGCTTGGCTGCATTAAAGGAATGGAGGGCCTCAGGGAGCAGCGGGGACTGCTTCCTGCTTGTCTGCAACTTGCCCCTGGCCGCCAGCTCTGCCTGCTTCTGAAGCTGGTTCCTGTCTGCTGGTTTCCTTCACAGATCTTTTCAACCTTTAGAGACTCTGATCTCGATGGATTGAGGCAAATCATCCTGGGCCTGGGGCACCTCTCTCCTCTCCTTCCCTTGCTTTGCAGGGAAAGGGTGTGGGGTGGGGGGCAGGGGGAGGCAGCTCCTATCCAAGGAAGGCCACAAATAGTGATGGGGGGAAACATCCCCAGAGACAGCACAGTAGAGCCTTTGTGGGTGGAAATTCCACACCTAAAATAGACACATGAACAGAGTGGAGCCTTCTTTGGAATGCCACCTGTCCCAGACAGTGACACAGGTAGGCAAGCACTTAGCCAACTGGGGGCACCTGCTACACCAGGCCCTGCAGTAGTATGTGGGAGTGTGATTATGCACACACTGGGATGGAAGCTGGAAATTTCGTTTTCGGAGAGGACAAGAGACCGTTTCCTGGAATAGGCAATTGTAAGGGCTACAAAGAAGGAAAAGCTACTGCTCTTCTCAGTGACAAACAGGGGCTGAGGAATAAGTAGGTGAACCAACCACAGCAGCTTTAAAACAGCAGCACCTTGGTGTTCTGCTGATTCCCAAAGGGGACCACACAGGATTTCCTCACAAAGCTTTTCTGCTTTTCTGCTCTCTGGTGTCCCTCCTTGGGACTGACTCGGCTGCAGTCGCAGGCACCGTGCTGGGGCGGTGAGTTGGGCCACAGATGTTTCCACTGCAGCACCTGGAGCATGGGAGGTGGGGACGTGCAGGTGCAGAGTCTCTGTACCTGGTCACTGGCGCAATCTCCCACCCTGATGGGGCTTTAATAATTCGTTCATCTGGGCTTCGTGTCTTAGCCATGGCCTAGCTCTGAGCCAGCCCGTCTCTGAGCTTTCCTGGGCCTCTGCCGTCTGTCGTGTGCCCTGCGTATCACCTCTGGACACTGCCCTGGGGCCGTTCTCCGCCAGACCCCCTTGCTGTCGTCACGGGAGCGCCTCAGCGGCTTCTCTCTTTCTCTCCAGTGCTTTCTGCGAGGACAGCAAGCTCCTCTCTACTGATCTACAGCTGCTCAGTGAGTCTGTTTCTTTCTGGTATCCTGCAACTTCTCTGATCTAGTTCTAATTATCTAGCTCCTCAACCCACAGTTTCTCTACCAAATGTCTTTTTACTTCTTATTCCTACCCTGGGGGAACTTTGTCCCAGCTTTCAGAAACGTCAGGCTGTCTTAAAAATCTTGTATGTTGCAATGGCTCTGAGGTCATCTATGAAAGCACAATAGCTGGCACGTAGTAGGTGCTAATTAAATTTCAACTCCCCTCCACACTCATTATGGGCACACCCTTACAGATAGAGACATTTATTTTAGGAGCACATTTCCCCCCCCTCCCCACAGATCCAACATGTTTAAATGAATAGGAGAAGCCAAAATAGTCTGTCCCAATATTATTCAGTTACAGAGAAAGGAATTGTGTCAAGAGCAGTGAAGAGGGGTGAAATTAAGTAGATTAAATAAGTGTTTCAAAATAAACTTGTATACCGTCCAGAAAATAGATGTTTATTGCAGATTAAAAAGACCAGTTCCTTAGGAGCCCTGGGGTTTCCTAACTAGCAAAATAAGGGCAAACTAAGTAGGAAAAATGCCCCCAAAAGCATCCTTGTAAAAAGTGGGGAGTCCCACAGGGTAAACTCTAATCATCCCTGGATTTAATAGTCATGGTTTTATGTATTCAAGAGGGACCTTGAAAGTCTATGACACAGCTGTGCCTGGCGAGGTGGGGTTGGGACCGGGCTTGGAGCTGGCAAGTGGGCTCTGCCAGCCACTTAGCACCTGCAGCCGGGCCAGCCTAGCTGTCCTCTGCTCTCTAGCATGGACACATTGGTGCCTCTCAGGAAGGGATCAGACTTGATCTCTTTATGGGAAATGGCTTTAAAGTGAGAGGTGAAACTTGACTGAAAGTTGAGATGTTGGTTAATGTGTGGAAGGGGGAGAGTATTGGAAAACTCGAGTGTCTGTGGAACTATGATAGGGGAGAAAACCAAGGGCTGTGGAGACATTGCCTTATCAATAAATCTGGGTTTATTTGTGAGGGTTTCAGGATATACTCCTCAGTGATGTCAAGGGGCCACCGGGATTAGGTGAGGCAGAAACAGTCCCTTGCCAATGACTTTAAACCAAGTCCTTCGAGAGCAAGCAGCCAGCGAATTGGTGTAGTCCCTCAGTGACTGAAGCCCAAAATGGGAGCTGGGATAAGATACGAAGAGCAGAGAGATGGAATTAATTTTCATCAGTAGTTACTGAAAAAGAAATTAAGGTAGTTCATATCCCATATAGTATTTTGGAAAGATAGAGGGCTTTTGGTGATGACTCAAACTGGTGTATGCCAGAAGGGCACTTTAAAAAAAACAGTGTTGACACATACCTGCTTACGTAAATCTTCACTTCCGCTTCCACCAGCACATTTAGCAAGTTTTTAGTTCAATATGAATAGAGAAAATGCTTAAGTTCTGGGAGGGCTAGGGCAAAGCTGCATGGCTTTCTGTTGTATCCATGAAGCCTTGCCCTGTGCCTAGCTTCATGCAGAAATATAACCCGTCCTCAGCTAATGCTTCCTAAATGGATGGATGGATGACCAACAGAAAGAGAGATAGGATTTAGACAGGAGAGGGAAGGAACAGAGTTCTATAATTTATCTAGACATGGGGACCACCATTTCATATATTAATATTTTTCAGAAAATAGACTGAATAATAGTTTTTTTTAAAAAGTGGTAAGTGAGCAGACCATTCTAAACCCAATTGACAAACTGGACACAAGCAAGTTTTTATAGCTGGACAATCGCCCGCCTGACCTGCAGACCCCAGGAGGAAGCCCAGGGCGGGTCTGTGGGAAGGCTGGCCAAAGACAGGGGCCACCGTGTCATGTACTCATGGTGCCAGAGACTCACCAAGTTCCCGAGGTCAATCCAACATCACTAGAAGGACGCCAGCCTGGGCAGTCTCATTCCCACTCTGAGAAAATGGAAGGCTTTAAGTTAAAAAAAACATTTTTTTTAAACACAGACATACATAACCTTTTGAGTAAGAAGCAGTAAAGTTTCCACAAGGAGATGCTATGCCCGACTCTCCCAAAGGATTTTTGAGGGGGAAATGCAGTGACTACAAAGCATTATGCCCCGTGGTCCTCCCTGCCGCACATGAAAATCACCTAGAAGAATCTACCACATCTGTGTCCTACTCCATACTAATTAAACCAGAATCTCTGGGGTGGTTCTTATGTGTAGCCAGAGTGGAGAACTACTGAGTTAAATTTTCAAAAAGCTTTTGATAAAATTTCATCATAGAGTCTATTTTTTTTTTAGACCAGTCAACATAGGATACATTTAGTAGAGAAAATAGGAGCAAAGGTTATGGATGAATGATCACATCTCAGAATGGGTCAAGGATTGATGATGAGACCACTTTATCCAATAATTTGTAAGGCATCTAAGCCATACATCACAGTGAAGTCGCGAAGCTTCGTTAATTCAGCTGCTGAGCGATGTTTGCCAGGTGTATGGGGAGGGGGCCAGGGAGGCATGTTACAGACTTACCCTTAAGGAGTTCTCGGTGTGCTGGCAAGATCAGCCATGAGCATAATTACCTATCCTGCAGGATAAAAAAATAACAAAATGCCATCAGAACACACAAGGTGATGGGAAACGCTAGATGACATTAATTTCTTGTAGAAATAAAATGGTAAGTGAAGAGTGGGAGGCAGGACAAACCCAACAAACCTGCGACATTGAAAAAAAGAGACAGGTGAGAGTCCCTGGGGACAAGAGTGAGAGAATGCACTTAGGGAAAAGCAATCTACATGGAATGGAAGACAAGATGGGCTCGCTGGTGGACCTTCGTCTTGTCCATCAAGCCTCTGACCTCCCGGCCCGTTTGGGGGCTATTCCACCGTAAGCATGGTCCTGCAGGGAGTGAGTGCCCCCATTTTGTGTTATGGAAGCCCCGTGGATCAGGCCTCTCTTGCCTGTCCTTTTGCAGCCCTGGTAGGGCACATGGCCTAGGTTAGGCCATTGCTGCTCAAATTATAATGAATAAGGCAAAGATAAGAAGATGGCGAGAATTCGTCCCCAGGGCAGCAGGGGTGCTGGTGGCATCTGGCCAAGCTGTTCCTGTGGAGGAGTCTGGGTGTGCCTCCAGGCTTGGGTACTGCCCTTTTCCAAGCATGATCTTTTAGCCTCCTGATGCTTCTTGAACCTCCAGTGTCTCACAGATACATTCTTGAACAAAAAAAGATGTTTCCAGTCCAGATCCCTGACTGATGCAGGAGTCATCAGTCAAATTATTCCAGTGATATTCTGGCTCCTTATGAGCCAGGAGAGAGGTGTAGCCAGCGGCTTGTGTTCAGTGCAGCTTGATGACACAGACCCAGTGCATTGCCGAAGCACAGAAGTAAAAAATGGGGCGAGGCATCAAGAAGGGTGTAAGTGACAAAGCTGAAAATCAAATCTAACTTATCTGTATTCATTAGACAAATGAGCACCTGGAACGCACAGCTCTGGCCACGGTGCCTAAAGTAAAACAGAATGGAGAGGGCACCTCAAATAGTCAAGAAAGCAGAGGGGCTCCCCTGCGGGTGCCGATGAGGTCCGACTCAGGGCCGTGAGGCAAACTCATGACTGACAGCTGGGGACACAGCTGACGGCAAGCAGTACCGATCTTTTGCCAGCTGACACCAAGGAGCACGGCTGTCCCCTCTCTCGTTCTATCTGCTGGTGCCTGTGGGCCATGTGGGTCATGGGTCTCATCCATTCCTTTAGCATTTATCTTTCTATGTTGGACACCAAGAATTCCAGGGTGAACAAGACAGAGACCTACCTAAGTGAAGCCTGCAGATTAGTAGAGGAGACAGCATGATAGGTGCCATCCTAATGTCACATCGAGGTGTGCCCACTGTGGTCACCGTGATTGGAGGAGGGGAGGTTTGTGCTGAGTCCTGAAGCACAGTTAGGATTTTAACAGACAGATGGTGAGTAGATTAGGGGGTGTGGACAGAGGGTTCCAGCAGGCAGAGAAATCATGCTGATGAAAGACTCACAGGGTGCAAGGTGTGGGGTTAAAGAAGTCGCAGACTAGGAAGGGCTTCGCATGTCAGGGCAGTGGGGACCCTTGATATGTTTGCAAACGGGCGTTATGATCAGATTTGAGTTTAGAGAGGTCACTCTGCCAGAGGCTTTGGGGGCGATTCAGAGTGGGGAGAGCTTAGAGGCTAAAAGCCAAATAGCATTGTAGTTGGCCAGTTGTAGTTGGTTCTCAAAGTGTGGTCCCCAGACCACCTGGGAACCTGTTGGAAATCCAAATTCTCGGCCCCTACTCCACACTACTAAATTAGAAACTCAGAGGATGGGCCCAGCAATCTGTGTTGTAACAAGCCCTGCAGGTGAGTCTGGTACATGCTCCATTTGAGGACCTCTGTGTAGCCCATACAAGATGTGACGGTGGAGTCAACTGGAATAGTGGCATGAAGTGGGGTGGGGCTGGGGCTGGGGGAACTACGTCCCAGAGACTGACTCTGGAGGGCTCAGTGTGTGGTTAGCCGAGGTGCTGGGGCTGTAGAGAGAAGCAAGAGCAGGCCCTGGCCTTGGATAACGAGCTGCTCTCTCACATAGGTGTCCCTTGTGGGCTTCCTGTTCCTTTTGGGCTTATACATCTCATCCTTGGCGTCCTGCATGGGAGGACTCTACGCAGCCCCCCGGATCCTGCAGTGCATCGCCCAGGAGAAAGTGGTCCCTGCACTTGCCTGTCTGGGGCAAGGGGTAAGTGACCTTCCACCTTTTTTTTTTTCCTTGTGAAACACCTTTTGCCACTAACCCAATTGTTGGCCCATAAATTGCTTAAATTTTTCTGATTAGAGCCTCTGGTCAAGTTCTCTGGGTTGGAACCAACAAGAATGCAGAGGTCATTTCTTTCAGCCCTGTCCTCTGGTTGGCTTAGGTTGGAGCCAACTAGAAGAATCATCATCAATGTCACGGCCACCCAGCCCTTGGCACTGGGTTAGCCAACCAGCCATGGTAACATCTTGGACCCTGAGCAGCAGGGAAATGGAGAGCCCCAACCTTTAATAGAAATGAATTTAGTCTCCTCCGGGTTTAGCTTAGAAGAAAGATTATCTTGGTTAAGAGGGGGGCTGGTACTTGCAGCTCTAACTCTGTCCTCGAGGCTCCCCTCCCTTTGGAGGTCACTGTTTGATCATTTCCCACCCCTCTGGCCTCTGGGGTCCCTGTTAACCATCATGAACCAAACCTTAGCTGATATAGCATAGCTTCATGAGTCATGGCTGGAATGATCAAAAGAGACATTCCTAAAACCTAGGGGATGACAAAAGAGAAACAAACAGAGAGAACCCCACTTCCCAATAATGTGGTCTGCAAGCCATAGTTCCTTTTGTCTTATTGGTGTACCACAGGGCCTTCCCCAACCCCCTTCTGGTTTCCAGCCTCCCTATTGTCTGGGGCACATGTAGTTGCAAATCACCCTTACTTCCTCCCCTTGCCTTCCTCCCTTCTTATCCTCAGCACGGGCTGGGGAGGAGCAGGGACCATCATCTCTGTACCTTCCCTGTGCGGTATGCCTTTTGTTTTATTTTTCTTCCATTTCTTTTATTTTTTATCAGGTAACATGTGCACAGGATTCAAAGCTAAAAATAATATAAATTTTTGCTTCTAACATGAATCTTTCTACCGTTTTTCCGCCCCAACTCTGCCCCTTCATTAGCCATGTTTATTAGCTTTTTAAATGAATCCTTCTCTTTCCCATTTTTATGCAAAAGATAGTGCTCAATATGCATGTCCTATACCTTGCTTCTTTTCATTTCATATAGCCTAGAAATCTCTTTTCATTTGAACACAGAGAGAACTTTCTCATTCTTTTTCCGTTGTGTGGATATACCACAATTTATTTAATCAGTTCCCTAGAGATAGTTAGATATATCTGCTGGATACATTTTCATAAGTGGGATACCTGAGTCAAATGAAACTGTATTTTTAATTTTAATGGATATCGCCAAAACACCTCCATGAGATTTGCATCATTTGTACTCCTACCTACAATGAATGAGCGTGCCTGTGTTCCCACAGCCATGCCGCTCTTAGACTCGAGGCAAAAGATTCTGCTTTGCAAGACTGCCCTGGCCCTCGGGTATACGCAGTTTGTGAGGCCATGGGGACATGCCCACCCGGATCCCATGCCGTCCCCTTCTAGACCATATCCCAGCTGTGCTATATCCTGGAATTCCTTGCCCAGAGGCCCCCAGCCCACTTCCAGGATCTGCAAGGGCCTCTTCCTTTCCAGGCAGGCTGTAGGGTGAGAGACTATGCAGGAGTGTGAGGCTCCCCATGGCATGGTCTGGGAAGAGAAGGGAGTTGGGCTGTGAGCGGGGGTCTGCACGTGGCCATCTTTCAGTGAGAAGTCTGAGGAGTACAAGAATTCTAACCTTGAACCTGGGCTCTTTGTCATCATGAAGGGATATTTGCCCAAGGAAGGAGGCTAGAACACATTTGATTTGACAGTTTGTTAGCTTGTTTATAACCCATTAGCACTCTTACCCAGTGTTGGCAAGGAACCTGTCAAATGTGAATTGTTGCCCAGTGACTATAATCAACAAGTTATGGTATATTTTAAAATAACTAAAAAAGTAGAATTGGAATGTTCCTAACACAAAGAAATGATCAATGCTTGAGATGATGGATTCCCTGATTACCCCGATTTGACTATTACACATTATATGCCTATATCAAAACATCACATGTACCCCAAAATATATACACATATTATGTACCTATAATAATTAAAAATTTTAAAAATGTGAATTGTTGCTAGTATATAATGGGAAATGGCATCTTAGGATACTTGTGATTTGCATTACTCTTAACCACAAATGAAGTTGAACATCTTTTCCTCTATTTAAGAGCTATTTGTAGTTTTTTTCTGTGATTATGAGTTATTTTCTTCTCAATTGATAGGTGCCCTTTTTTTGTTAGGAAAACTAACTGTGTATATGTATTACAAATATTTTTCCTAGTTTGTCATCTTTTTTAACTTTGGGAACTTTTTTTCAAAGGTTCCTTACATATGATTAAATTTTCTCAGCTCATTTTCTTTTTTAATGGGGGAAGAGAAGAAACTTCAAAAAACTTTATTTGAGATATATTCAATATACAGAAAAAGACATAAAACAAACATGAACAGTTTAAAGGAAAACTATAAGTGAACACCCTGGTGACCTGCACCCAGGGACACTGCCAGCCCCTGGAAGCACCCTCCACACGCCCCTCCCTGCTCAGAGAGCCCTTCCCGCTCGCCGCAGAAGTCCCTAGCCTGACCTCCGCAATTGTGATTTCCTTGCTTTATTTATGGTTTTACTCAAGAGTCTGCAAACTTTTTCTGAAAAGCATCAAATAGTGAGTATTTTAGGCATTCCAGGCCATATGGTCTCTATCACAGCTCCTCGGCTCTGCTGCTGTAGCTCCAAAGTTGCCACAGACAACACCTAATACTTTACTTTTGGACACAAATTTGAATTTCATGTAAATTTCATGTGTCCCAAGATTCTTCTTTTGGTTTCTTCACCCAACTGTTTAAAAATGTGAAACCATTCTTAGCCCAGGCCGGATTTGACCCGGGGCCATAGTTTGCAACTCCTGGCTTACTTCCTACTTCTGTATCTCTACACAAAATAGTTTAATGTTGCCTGTACTTGAATGTTAAATAAATGAAGTCATATGTATATTTTTTTGTGGCATGCTTTTTTCACTCAACATTGTGTGCATGAGATTTATGCTTGTTTTTGCTTGTGGCTGCGGCTTGTTTATTACTTGGGATTATTATGGGTAGCGTGATGGACACTGTTGTACTAGCGTCCTAGCACACGTGTGGCGTCCCTCCAGACGATACGCCCATTGCAGGAACTGCTAAATTGTAAGGACGGTATCTTCGTTTACTGCATAACATCAGACTCTTTTCCAAAGTAGTTATGCTAATTTATGCTGCTATCAGCAGTGGGTAAGAGTTCCTGTTCCTCTATATTTTTGCCAATACTTGATATTATCAGATTTTTAGATTTTTGCGAGTCTAACAGTATCTCACTGCAGTTTTAGTTTACATTTGTCTATCCGTACTTTCTCTACAACTTTTCTGTAAACCTAGAACTACTCTAAAAAAATAAAGTCTATTTTTAACAAATCAAAAAAATTTACATTTCTCTAATTACTATTGAGATTGGACATCTTTTCATGTGTTTAACAGGCATTCTTTGGTAAAATACTTGTTAAATCTTTTACTCATTTTTGTAAGTGGGTTGTATTTTTCCAATTATTTTGTGGGAATTCTTTGTATATTCTGGAAACTCTTTGTCAGTTATCTGTGTTGCAATCACAAACCATTCTGTGGCTTGGCTTTGCTTTCTTTCTTTCTTTCTTTCTTTCTTTTTGGTGTCTCTTGGTGAAGAAAAGTTAATGTTTGCCTATTTTAGCACTTCACAGCCCCTTATCAAAATCTTGGCCTGGATACCACTAGTGTTTCTTCAGCTGACCTGAGACCCTTCTTTTAAAGTTTTCTTTAGTTTCTAAGATTTACCTTATTCGTGATAGTTTTGTTGTTAGAGTAGTTTTACT
>VBSM01000272.1:49351317-49408965 GCA_008086735.1 Cheirogaleus medius
AAAAAAAAAAAAAAAAAGACTCCTGCTCGTAGGATGGCACTGCCATTTTCCGAGATGGAGCAGTCATTAATACCAATACAACTAATACCTATGGTACTTTAGGAGCCTACTGTATATCGGTACTGTGTTGAGCATTTTACATGCATTAGCATGATCTCGCAATAATCCCATGAGCTGGACATTATTAACCCAAGTTTATAGGTGAACAGTTACATGGGGAGAAGTGTCTGAGACATTATGAATTGTGTTTCTCATATACCTTCTGAAATTTCTGAAACTTTCTATCTGAAGTTTCATAGTTCTGCATTTTATTTTTGTTTCTGCAGAAAGGGCCAAATAAAACGCCTGTAGCTGCCATCTGCTTGACCAGCTTGGTGACCATGGCCTTTGTCCTTGTGGGTCAGGTGAATGTTCTGGCCCCCATCGTCACCATCAACTTCATGCTGACATACGTCGCGGTGGACTACTCTTACTTCTCCCTGTCCATGGGTCCCTGCAGCCTCCCCCAGGTGCCCGAGCCAGTGCTCAGGGAAGACCCAGAAGCTCTCCACTGCTCCGAGCACCTGCTCTTGGAGAAAGCTCCCAGCTATGGCTCTGAGGGCCCCGCCCAAAGCGTCTCTGAGGGTACGTTGCTAGAATTCACCAAGGACATGGACCAGCTCCTCCAGCTGACCAGGAGGCTGGAGAGTGGCCAGCCCAGGCAAGGAGAGGGTAGCAGGATCTCAGAGAGTCAGAAGAGGAAACACAAGAAGGCCACTAAGCAAAGCCTACAAGACAGCTTCCTCTTGGACCTCAAGTCCCCTGCTTCCTTCCCCATGGAGGGCTCTGACACGTTGCCCACTGCCTCCTGGGAAGCGCAGGAGTCCTGCTGGAACAAGCAGCCTTCCAGGACTGAAGGGACTCAGCCTCGGGACATATATGGAGAACAAGTTGTCCCTGAGCTGTGTAACCAGACAGGGCCGAGTGGAGAAGGTGAGTGCTTTGAAATCACACTGGGGGCTCCTCTTTTGGGGTGATCCATGGTTGTCTCACCTACCCAGTTGCCACAGCTCAGTTGTAGCTGGGTTTTAAATCCTTGTTAATGTTGTTTGATGTTTATTTTGAAACATTTTATCGGATTCAGCTGAGTTATTCATAATTCTACTCTGTTAAATATAGTTAATTTTAAACAAAAAAATTGCTATCTACTCCTGTCTATTAGAGCTGGGGGCCATGGCTAGTAATTGAATATCAATTTCTTTTCACTCAAAAGTCATCTGAGGTATAATGGCAATGTGAGTGAAACCAATTTCTCCTTTCAAGAGAAGTGGAAATGTGTCGTGATAAACTGCCTGGCAAGGACTCAGCATGTTTTCTCTGTGAAGATGAATCTCACAGACCAGGCAAGAGGGGATGGAGAGAAGGCCACTAAAGGGGCACAGCTTTGCTTTCTCAAATCTCCAAACACAGAGACACAGAGAGACACTCTCACAGAGAGGCTTACAGGGCATGAGACATTCTGAGAGAAAGAGAAAACTCTTAGTTTTTTCTTTTTAAATTTATTTTATTTTATTTTTTGTAGAGATGGGGTTTTGCTATGTTGCCCAGGCTGGTCTTGAACCCCTGGCCTCAAGTGATCCTCCCGCCTTCAGCCTCCCAAAGCGCTGGCATTACAGACATGAGCCACCACGCTCAGCTGAGAACTCATAGTTTTTGAGGACCTACCATATTCTAGGTGCTTTACATATATTACTTCATGTAGTATAATAGTTCTTAACATTTTACATTTTACAAATGACAACCCTGTAGTCCCGGTCACAGAGAAGTCTCAGAGCTGATTCTTTGCTCAGTGAGATGTCACCTCTCTCTTGTGTTGCCTGTTTTTGAGGCCCATGTATTTTCCTGTACGTTGTGCCACCCTGGATATCTATACAGACAGGTGTGGGCAAAGAGGAAGAGACAAGGGAGGGACATAGGAGATGTCTAAAAACAAATGCTGTGTGTTTTTTCACAGATCTGTTTTTCTTTCTTCACCTCTAAATTGGTGGGAGGTTTTTAATGGTAAGAGCATAATTAAAATATTTTAAATTATTTTATTTTGACCAAAGAGATAAGTGTACAGTTTAATAAGCCAAATGGTATTAAAAGTGCCATAATCAGAAATAGTAGTTCCTGTTCTTCCAGACCACCCCTTTTACCTGTCTCCATCCTCAGTCCCAATCCCAGAAAATCCTACTTTCAACCAAAAAATTGCTTCTTCTGTTAACCTTTCTGTTACTAAATATTTTTATTGCTACTTCTTGATATGTCAATTTCAGACATCATCTTTTGACTTCCTGTTATGGTAAATGAGGATTTAACTCTTTTATGCCACTCTGGCTTCTTATCTAATACACCCCAGGTAGTTATACCACAGTTTTGATTAAATTAAGAGCTAGCATTTATATTGTCATAACTAAGTAAATACTGCTTAATTCTGAGCCATAGATTGATTGCATTTCATTTTTTGCCCAGTTTTTGCTGTTTCCTGGAGTTAATAATTGTCTCAGTTTTTTATTTGCTTGGTTTTCTTTTTTTTTTAAATTGATTAATTTATTTTTTTCAACGTATTATGCGGGTACAAATGTTAAGGTTATGTATATTGCCCTTGCTCCCCTATTTGCTTGGTTTTCTGTCATCATTTTTCTCTAAATGCTCTGGCATATTTGCCAAATGCCTTTCAATGTTATTTTCTAAATGCTCCAAATTCTTCAGAAATCTATCATATCCATTTTTTCCCCTCTGTCCTATGGCTTCCATCCTCCTGTTCCATTCCAGACTGTTCTCTGGGCCTACTGTAACACTGTTGTCTTAGAATCCTTCTCTACCACACTTCCGTGTCAGATCCAGGGAACAAGAGAGTTCTTGGATACAATACTGTAGAAGACTTTTGTCTTTTTTTGTTATTGTTGTTGCCTGCCCAGCATTGAATGGCCTCCTTATATTAGTATTTGAAGAATTTCCAATGTTATGAATCTTGGTGAGAAGCAAGGCAAGCCTTCCGCACTCAAAGCTGAAAATGCCAGATACTCAGTTTTCTGGCTTCTCCTGCAGCCAGAGTTCAGGCACAATACCAGGGTGGGGAACCTTCGGCCTTCTAGGTCCTTAAGTTTGGCCTTTTGACTGAATCCAAATTTTACAGAGCAAATCTTTTTATTTTTATTAATACATTTTTTGTTCATCTTTTATATTTTTATTTTATTTTTAAAATGAATGTATTCAAAATACCAAAGGATAAAATAAGTTTCAACAAAATAATCCTCCCAGATTGACCAGCACTATTTAGCCATAGGGCTAAACTGACGGCTGCCATGCTCATGATCTAGTTCTGACATCCCCTGCCTGACTGGCGCCACTATTGCACAAGGCTGGGTAGCAAGAATTTATGGGGGTCGAGAGTACGCCAGTCTGTTATCAGCTTTTGACAACAGTGCACTGTGTTTCTGTTTGAAGTGGAATTTGTGAATAGTTGCACAGCTTGACAGTATTTTTTTATTCTGTCTGCCTAAGAGCCCGTCATGTCAAAGGAGTCCAAGAGAACACTGAAGGAAGAAAAAAGATTTTTTAATGAGGAGTGGGAATTGTAATATCTTGTTTCTGCTAAAGATAATATGATTTGCTTGCTTTGTGATACTGCAGTATCAACATTAAATAAATTCAATGCTCATTAGCATTATAACACTCATAAGGACAACAAATATTTTAAATTAGAGGGAGAGGCACAAAAGGTTATATTGTAGAAATTAAAAGATGAAAAGCGAAAGCAAAGACAATTCTTTTAAGCAGCAATAAAACCTGGAAATAATGCCACTGAAGCAACTTATAAAGTAGCTTATATACTCGGGGTGGTGGCGGGGGAGGGAAGGGAAGCCATCCAGTTATGTAGAAATTATGAAAGAATGCATTGTCGAAGTTGTAGAATGCTTAGACCCTGATAACGTTTCAAAGTACAAACAACTGCCTCTTTCAAGGAGAATCATAACTGATCAGCAGCATGAATTTGCCTTAAACTTAACAGAACAACTTCATGCAATACTTCACTTCAAAAGGAAAATATATACTATTTAATCACTTTGATGAATCAACCGATAGATACTACTGACTCGGCACAGATTTTATACATCATTTAGGTCACAACGGAAGATTTTCTTTGCTATGAAGAGTTATTCACTTTGGGCACTCTTGTGAACAGCACGGGAAATAGATATTTTCAACAACATTCAAGATAAATGTCATGAAGTTGGACTGACTTGGGTAAATTTAGCGAATGTATGTACAGACAGTGCACCTTCCATGACAGGAAAACATGAAGAGTTTATTGTACAGACAAAAAAGTATTAATAGACCCAGATGCTGTCATTTCTTTTCATTGTACCTTGCATCAGCAAAATCTCTGTGCTAAAGCTACTATTTTAAATGACACTTTGCAACAAGTTATAAATATTGTTAACTATATTCATGCAAATGCAACATGGCATCGTCAGTTTTGTAACACACTAAAGTTGAAAAATGAGGTATTCAGTGTGGATTTGCCATATAATTCTAAAGTGCATTAGCTGTCACAGGGATAGGTGTTAACCAAAATTTTATCTCTGTGAGAACAGATAGTTACATTTTATGAAGAACAGAATCACCAGTCAGTGTGAATTATTGAAAGAAGATTTCTATAGGAATGCAGCCTTTCTGTGTGATATAGTGTCAAATCAAAATGACTTGAATATTTCTTTACAAGTTAAAACTGAGTCTATATATGATATATGGCAAAAAATCCAAGCATTTTGAAAAAAGCTATCTTTTTTCAAAACACTTCTTTAAAAGGAAATTTCAGATTAATATTTTCCCCAGTAAGCAAAGGTCATTGATGAGCAGGATGATATATGTGAATCATTTGAAGAATACACAGGTGATATAGACCTATTAATTGGAGAATACAATGAAAGGTTCACTGACTTTGAGAATCATGACATCACACTCATTAGCATTTCAGCCTCACCTAGTTGATATCACCAAGGCACCTAAAGAAACACAGATGAAATTGACTGAGCTCTCTGTAGATGACATTTTAAAGTCATTGTTTGACGCTAAGAAAGATCCAGTTGAAATATGGAAAAATGCAGTAGAATACCCATGCCTTTGGCAACATGCCAGAAAAATGCTTTCTTGCTTTTCAACTGTGTATTGCTACAAATTTACACTCTCCCACCTAACCCAAATCAAGATGCCCTTAAGGTCACAAATGACTGATACACCTCTAGAGGATCAACTGAAACTGTGGACCTCCAAGCTGCAACCAAATAATCAAATGCTTCCCAACAAAAAGCAGACATAGCAAAGTCATTAACAGGTTAGTTACCTTTAAACGTAACAAATAGTTTTCATTGTTTGAAATTATTAAGTACCTAGTAGTTAGATTTTTACAAAACAATGTACATTTTTAAGTATATCTAATTGAAGTTTCTTGAATGTAGCATTATTTGATTACAGCTAAATTAATGTAGCCTTCCAACATGAAAAGGTTCCCCACCCCTGCTCAGTGCCAAGGCTCTGCTGATCAGATTAGCCAACCTCATATTTGGAACTGGGAACTGGAAATCTGAAGAAATAGGAGTTTGAGGAACTTTCTGGAAGCATGATGATAGCTGCAGGATGACTACGTTACTGGCTCCCGTGTCCAGATTCTCATGTCTTTCGGTCCTGGTATTTCTGTTGTTGTTGACCTCAGCTGTGGAGGGTTGAGAAAATCACACAACTCAGTTCATGGCATATCATCATCATTTGTTCAAAACACACTTATGTTTATTTACTCTATTGATTTCTTAATACCTCTGGTTTCCCAAGAACAAGACTTGGAATCTTTTGGGATCTCTCTTCCCATCATCCATCATGTTGATATTGTTTATATATTTTTTTCTCTATTCTTAGCTTGTAAATTTTTTAGACAATAACTTTTCCAACTTTTTCAGCTTTCTTTTATATTTAGTTACCCAAATTTGCTTTTTTTTTTTCTTGGCGGGGTGGGGTTACACAAGTAACATGTGAATCATCTACCCTGTCCCCATCCCAGGACACTCAAACGCACGACACACGGACGCAGCCAGCGCTAGGCAGCCTCAGCCACAGCAGGCGTTCCTCATGTTTTTTTCTGTTATTCTTGTTATTCACCAAATTCATGCTTTTTCTTTGATAATCCCCTGCAACCTCCACAGCCTCCATCCCCACTCCATTATCTCTGTTTCTCTGTTTTGTATTATATCTTCTTAAATGGTTCCCTAATTTTCTTTTCTTTTCTCTCTCCTATTGTTCATTTATTTGGTGGGTTTTTTGTTGCTGTTATTGTTCCTTGCTGATATATTTCATGGGCTTCATCTCCCAACTCTTATAATGATTTTTTTTAAATGTTGGTTGTGTATCAGTCATGATTAGGTTCGATTGTGAATAACAAAATTATAACATAATAGTGGCTTAGTCCGGCTCATACAAAAGGAGCCAGGGTGGGCAGTCCAGGGCTGCCGTGGCAACTCCATGGTCCTAAGTGCCTCCATACTCCTTCTGTCATTTTCTCTACCGTCCTTAGCGTATTGTTCCCTGATCCAAGATGTGGCTGCAGGAGGCTTGCCATCACATTCATATTCCAGGGAGCAGAAAAAAGAGAGGGAAGAAAGGCAAAAGGGTGAACCTCTAAACTGAGTTATTTGGGGGAACCTTCTCCAAAGTCCCATTTTGTATTTTTCCTATTTCATTGCCTGGAATTTAGTCACACAATTACAACCAGTTACAAGGGAGGCTGGGAAATGTTTTTTTTAAAGCTGGTCATGTTGCTACTTCACATAAAATTATGGTGGTTGTTTTTTTTCTTTTAAGAAGAAGATGAGATAGGGTAGCAACTATCAGCCTATGTCACAGTTATCCAAATTTCCAAGAGATCTTGTTTGTAATCTGATGTGTCCTTGTCTTTTTTTTCTTTCTTAATTTGAACATCATTCATTCTTGTTTTATGGGTTCACTGGCTTGCCGTATCTCTCTGATAATGTTAATAGTATTTATCCTCCCCCTTGAAAGTCTTTTTCTGCTCCTTTCATTGTTCCTGTTTTCTTTAGAATCGCTTTCCTCCCTTTTTTCTTGGAGGCTTTTACTAAAATATCTGTTGATCTTTTTATTTCTTTTCATACTTCAAAGCGAAGTACTAAAAAGCCGTTTGGAAGACCTGTGCGCGTGGGCAGGGCTTGTTGTTGGGGCGCCTCACTGTAGGATGGTCAGGGTAAGCTAGCCTTTTCCCTGGAGGACCCCCGAATACGAATATCTACAGGTTCTTCTTTGGGACTCTTCAGTTCCTCTAGAGAAGAGTCCTTTAATCCCTTGCACAGATGGCCGCTTGCATTCTGGAAGCAGGGTGAGATGAGAGAGTTGGGGGGTCCCACTGTCTAAGGCATAGACATTCGTTTAATTCCCTGGCTTTGAGTTCCAACTACCCCCTCCCCTTTGCTGTGCCTGGAGTGCCAAGTCTAGGCACTCTCCATTTGGCTTCTTCAGAGGAAAGCCCCCTTGTGGACGGGATTGGGCAAGAGAAAGGGCTGGTACCTGGCTGCATGGGCACAGGAAAGGATCTTGGTATACAACAAATATAGATGACTTGCCACCAAGTCCCTGTACCTCACCACTGCATGGGACATGGTGCTTCCTGGGCCTCCTCTTCGCTGGGGTCTTCCAGGATGAATTGGGCTGCTCCTTGTCAGCCCCCTCTCTGTGGGTCCCACAGTTCATCCTTCTCTGTTCTGCCCAGTCTGTCACCGCCGTCCCCTTTCCATCTTCTAAGACTTGTTTTATTTTTCTTCTCTCATTCTCTTTGTGTTCATGGCTTTTTGCCTATTTGATTCCTTTTCTGTCTTCTTAGTGGGTCTTCAGGGTCTTGTGGTCAGCCTGCAATGTTTAATCAGTGACGGGTTACTACCCAGTTGCCCAGTCTTAGAAACGTCGTAGCTATCATTGAGCAACCCCCCCCTCCTGTTGCCTTTACCTTGGTGCAGACCCTCAGCATGTTGTACCTGGACTCTTGCTAAATCTCCAAACTCGTCAGTCTCCTGCCTAGAGACTCTCCCCATCCCATTTCTCCTTCACACTGCCCACTGAATGGTCTTTCTGAAATAAAACTCTCATCATGTCTCTCTCACTTAGAAACCTTGCTAGAATCTAATCCCTTCCATCTGAAGTCCCAGGTCTATGTGATATGCAAGGTTCTTCACGACCCTGCCCTAACCCGCCTTCCCAGCCACTTTTCTCGTGACAACCATGCACTGTACGTTCCAGCTCCGCCCAAACTGGTGTCTTAAACATTTCATGTTCTTTCTTCCCTCCTGCTTTCATATATCCTGTTCTGCCTCTTTGAATTGCAACCCCTGACTTCTCCATCTGGAAAACTCCAACTTATTTAAAATCCATCTGACTTTTAAGACCCACTTTCACCTCTCCTGAGAAGGATTCCTTGATTTCCTCCACTGTGCAACCAGAACGTTGCATTTGTACTAGTAATATAAAGTATTATCCCATGTTTACATCACATTTGTTTACACATTTGTCTTCAAGCCTATTTGTCTCTCTTAAGGAAAATAAATATTAGTTTCATTCGTTTGCCACAAGACTGTGAGCTTCCTTTGGTCACAAACCATGCCTTTTCACCTTGGTATTTATCAAACACTCCCACACAGCACCCAGAATGTAGCAAACTCTTGGTAAAGCTTAGTTAAATTGATGAGTAATTGAACACATAATGGCTAAGAAACGGAAACATTGATCAGTTTTTAATCTATTCAGTAGAATAGAAAGAGTTAAACTATTATAAGAACCTAATATTTGACAAACCAGATGCCATAAAATAGTAAGAATCAAGTCACAATTGAATAAATATTCTTGAGAGTAAATGGATTTAAAAAATTAACTTGGGGCTACATTTTATACCTTATATACACATGAATTCCTTATTCATAACAGCTGTGCAAGAGAGATATTTCTGACTATTGTAGACATCATCAAAGTCAAAAAGGATCTGATTAAATAGAAATAAAAAACATTTGCACAACACAGTGTCACAGAAGGAAACAATTATTCTGACAAACACAACTGATAAAAGCATACCTTCTAAAGCATATTATTTTTAAAAACAGGAAGGTCAAAATCCAGATTTTACTAAAAAGAGGTCAAGAGAGATGGTTATGCAGTTTGCATTTGAAAAATCAATGCCCAGACTCATTCATGTCCATTCTGCAAATAAGCTTTTATTGTTCAGTGTTAAATACTGTTAGTAACTAAAAAGCCAACATTTATTGAGCCTGTCCTATGTGCTTGGCATTTAACTAGGCATTTAATATTGATTGTTTCATCGAAGCCCAGAGTTAGGCATTGTTATTGTCTTTTTACAGATGATAAAACTGAGGCTTAGAGAATTTGGATGCTTGCTCAAGATGTGAGACAGTCAGAATTTGAACCCAGGTCTATCTGACTTTAAAACCCGTGCTCTTAACCACTACGCAAAGTGCATGCTGCTTGCTGTGAGTGTCTATTTTGAACTAGGCCATGGTATTGGTTAATGAACACAAATTACACCACCTTTAAGATATCATTGCATATCTATTAAGCTATAAGAATTTAAATAAAAAATAGTAGATCTGTGATAACTAGGTATATGTGCACATCGCTGGAGGCAATATCAGTTGATTAATTCCTCCTGGACCTGTCGATTAAGGTTTTTCATCAGATTTGGGAAGTCTTTGGCCATTATTTCTTCAAATAGTTTTTCTGCCCTTTCTTTTTCTCTTATCCCTATGGGACTCTCCTTACATATTTGTTGGTGCACTTGACATTGTCCCACACGTCTCTGAGGCTCTCTTCCTTTGTCTTCCACCTTTCCCCTCTGCTCTTCACTTTGGATAATTTATATCTTCAAGTTCACTGATTCCTTCTTCTGCCATCTCAGATCTGCTGTTGAGCCCATCTAATAAATTTTTAATTTCTGTTTTTGTGCCTTTTAATTGTAGAATTTTCATTTTTTTATAGTTTATATTTCTCTGTTGATAATTCCTAATTTTTAAAGTCATTGCCATCCTATTTTCCTTAAGTCATTGAGGTTATAGTTTTCTTTAATTCTTTGAACATGTTTATAATAGCTGCTTTGAAGTCTTTGTCTACTAAATCCAACATATGGACCTACTCAATCAGTTTCTTCTGATGGATTTTTTTTTTCCCCTGAGCATGGGTCATAGTTTCCTATTTCTTTGCATGTCTTGTAATTTTTGGTTGACAACTGGGCAATGTCACATGATTTATCATAGCAACTCTTGATTTTTATGTATATTTCTGAGTTTTCATTTGTTTGCTGTAGTAAAATTGCCTGGATCTGAACTGTGGAATCTGTCTTCCCTGTGGCTGCTGAGGTCTTTAGTCAGTTTTTTATTTTTATTTTTGTAACCTGGCTTCCTGGGAGGGTGCCCTGTGCCTGCACAGCACGTACAGCTTCTGCTCTCTGCCAGTGGATCTGTGCGAAGATCCTGGGACGTGCAGTCAAAGTTGCAGCCCGTTAGTCCTCCAGTCTCCCCTGGCTTTTACTTTTTGCCAGGTTCTCTCAGGTCGCTCCAGGTGTGGGCATAGTTTTCCAGGCATCTAGGGAAATGTGGGGAAGTTATCTAGTCCTTCTACGGTTCTCTCATTTTCAAGATCTCCTCCATTAACTTCCTGCTGGTCTACTACTCACTCTACCTGGGACTGCACCCTCCGTCTAGCAAGGCTGAGGATTTCCTCGTTCGTTTTTCTACTGTGCTCACCATGCTTAGCTTATAAAGCCACAGGCTTTTCCCCTGGCTTCAAATCAAGTTTACCCCCCCCCCCCAGCAGCAAAACTGCTGGTTTCTTACTGGCTCCGTGTTGGTGAGGACTGGGGCAGGGCTAGGAGCAGCCCAGCTAGAAGGACATGACTCTTGCTGTCTCAGCTCTAGCAGTTTTTGAAAAATAAATGCTTCTCAATGTGTGGTCTCCATTTGGTAAATTTCTGGAGCCGTGAAGTGGCTGTTTTTAACTAGTTTGTGTAGTTTTATGCGTATTTTTTTGTGAAGAAGATACACTGACCTATTCATATTACCAAAGCTGGAAATCCCGCTGGTTCATTCCTTCTGGAGAAGGACTTTTCGAGATATAACAAGAAATATAAAACTGTTTAATTGCCATGATTTAGTAAATGTATTTGGGGGAATTGTATATTAAAAAAAAACCCCAAACTGAATGACAAGCCAAAAAATGTATACCAGATTATCATAGTTGCATTGTTTGTGCTAATGACAAATTAGAAATAACTGAAATGCCCAGTATTTGGAAAGTGGTTGAGCAAATTGCAGTATCAGCATGACAAAATACCACATGGATTTTAAACATGATTCTTTGTGGACTATAGCATTACACATCCCCAGTTTATACATTCTAATTAGAATTATGTGTTTATTTATTCTGACGAAGACATGAAGTAGATTTTCAGAGAGGGTTTAATGTTTATTTTAAATAATTTGTATAAAATTACCTTGATTCATGATTTAAGAAATTAACGCAATTGGTTTTCCCCCTTCATGGTTAAAGTGTTTATATCTGCATGAGTTTTGTGAACATAGAACTTGTTAGACACATCATTAAATTTTAAAAGTCAATTTACATTATGCATTGTGTTTATTATATTTGATATTTTTTAACATGCATGATGCATGATTTTGTTTGTTTTATGACCAGAGGCTGGAGAAAGTTGCCTTCCTAATTATTACTGCCTAGTATTTCAAGCATAAGAAACTGTTCTTGTAAAATTCTTACAAGTTTGTAAGAATTGCTTCTTCCAGCAAAATCCTAGACAAGAGAAAAAATTCCTTTAGTCATTTTGGACGGGTTTTGAAACCACAGCTATTTGGAATTATGAATAATTGTCTGCCTGTGTTGTACCTCTTCAAAGTCATTGAGCATCCCCGCATAAATTCCCCCTTGCATTACTGATGTGTAAAACTACATCATGCTTGCCTGGTGAACAAACCCCTTTCTACCACTTCCCCTCAAGTTTCTCAGAAAACACACACACACACACACACACACAATTCCTTTTAGGTTCAGTATAATTGAGGTTGTAGAAGATCAAATGTTGTGAAAGGGTAAGCTTAACATTTGGCAAATCTCAGAGACGCAAAAATATAAGTTCTTAACCAATAGGGTTCTTTCTTAATGGCCAACTGTATTTAGTAAGCCTGTGATTTAAAAAAGGTCATACAATGGGCACGTTAAAATTATGCAATTTAATTAATGGCAATCATAACAGAATTCCTGCTTTAAAAAGCACAGTAGAGCCATCCATTCAAATCAATCATAAATCTTGGCAGATTTTATTTTAATCCACAATTAATAAGGAGATTTTTATCAAGCACTTCCTGTACACAAAATTCAGAATGCCTAGAGCTGGTATTTAGAATATAAAAGATGGTCCTTGCCCTCCAGGTATAAATGTATAAAAAAGATAAGTATAATAGTTGGAAGCACATTATGAATGCGAATTGATGTTGAGGGGACAAAGACTTCTCGGGGGATAGGATGATTTATTTATTCATTCAACCACACGTGTAGAGCATCTCCTACATTCCAGACACTATTCTAAGTGCTGGGGGAACATGTTGAATAGACATAGAAGGTCTTTGCTGTCATAGTTTACATCCTAGTAGGGGAAGAGACATAATAAATAAGCAAATATATACTGTAATGTCAATAGTGATTAGTATTATGAAGAATAATAAAGTGGGGTGATGGGATTGAGAGAGACCAGGGTGGGGAAGGGGCACTATTTCAGATCAGATCAGAAAAGAACTTGCTGGGAAGAGAATATTTTAATGGAGAACTGAATTACATGAAGCAGTGAGCCATGCAGAGAGGTGATGAGTTCCAGGTAAAGGAAATGACATGTATGAGGCACAGATAGGAATTGGATGGGCAGGTTCCAAGAACAGCAGAGGTCTGGTGGCGACTGGTGAGTAGTGAGCCCAGGGAGAATGGTCGGAGAGGAATCCAGTGAGGAAGGCAGGCAGTGCTGTGTAGGGCCATGCGGGCCACTGTGTGTGTGACAGAGGCCACGAAGGTTCTAGCTAGTCCGTGGTGTGATCAGATTCAGGCTTTAAGAACATCACTGGCTTTTTTTTTTTTTTTTTTTTTTTTTTGAGACAGAGTCTCACTCTGTTGCCCAGGCTAGAGTGCTGTGGCGTCAGCCTAGCTCACAGCAACCTCAAACTCCTGGCTTTAAGCAATCCTTCTACCTCAGCCTCCCTAGTAGCTGGGACTACAGGCATGCGCCACCATACCCGGCTAATTTTTTCTATATATTTTTAGTTGGCCAATTAATTTCTTTCTATTTTTTAGTAGAGACGAGGTCTCGCTCTTGCTCAGGCTGGTCTCGAACTCCTGAGCTTTAGTGATCCACCTGCCTCGGCCTCCCAGAACACCACTGGCTTTGAGAGGAATGTGTTCTATAGAGGTAGAGAGAGAACCAAAGCCAATTTGGGGGTGTATTAATTAGGGTAGGCTAAACTGTGGTAGCAACCAAAAGTGCAGTGGCTCAAACACAATATGAATTTATTTCTCACTTGCTTTAACAGTCTAGGAAGGGGGCTCAGAATCAGTGGGAACTCTCTTCCATGCATTGACTCAGGGCTCCTTCCATTTGCGTGACTTCACCATCCCCTAGGACCTTGTCATGTGCAAAGAAAGTTGAAACTGAGATACCAGATTCCAGGCAGAGGAAAGAGAAGGTACGTAGAGGAGAGGCATCGTTCTCTTAAAGACATTGGCCCAGAAGTGGCACTCACCATTTCTGTTCACATTCTGTTAGCGAGAACTTAGCCACGTGGCCACACTCACCTGCAAGAAATCCTGGGAAATGTACTGTAGCTGTGGTCTGTACCACAGGAGCCCACTGTAGGAAGTGGATGAAAGATGAAAGGCTTGGATGAGGATGGGAGCCGTGGAAGTGGTGAGGGGTGATCATATTCAGGACATATTTTGACGGTAGAATCAACAGGACTTCCTGATGGGATAGATGCAGGTGTGAGAGAAAGAGAGGAGTCAGGATTCGCTTACATGTTTGTATACATGGTGGTGTCACTTACTCAGATGAAGAAGACTTAGGGGATAGATTTCTGTTTTAATTAGGTTAAGTTTGAGGTGTTTATTAGTCAACTAAGGGGAAATATTGAGAAGACAATGAGATATTCAAAACTTAAGTTCAAGAGAGAGGTCCAGGATGATGTAAACTTGGAGTCATCAGCATATCAACAGTATTTAAAGCCATGGACTAGATGAGATCTCTTAGGAGTGGGCACACATGGAAAAAAGAAGAGTGCTGAGGACCGGTTGTTGGGATACTACAATATTTTCAGGTTGGAAGGAGGAGGTAGCCAGCAAGAGGAGACCGAGAAAGAGCAGGCAGTGAGATAGGAGAGAAACCAGGAAAGTGAAGAGCCTTAGAGAAGAAAGTGTTTCAAGAAGGAGGAAGTGACTGTGTGTGTCAGATGCTATCTGAAAGGTCAAGTGGGATGAGGACTGGGAGTTGACCATTTTAATTTGAAAAGATTCAAATGATTGGCAACTTCAGTTAGAGTAGTTCTAGTGGAATGATGTCTACAATCTTAAGAGTGGGTTGAGGAAATAACAGAACATAGAGATTGCACAGCAATTCTTTTGAGGAAGTTTACTGTAAGGGAGACAAAGAAATAGGACAATAACTGGGGCATGACCTGGAGTCATTTAGGTGGAAGAAATTACAGTGTGCTTGTGTTTGTTGGAAATGATTCAGTAGGGGACAGAAAAATTGATGATGTGAGAGCAAAGTCCTTGAACAGACCAGAGGGGATGGGATCCAGGGCACAAGGGCAGGGACAGGCCTTAGGTAGGAGCAGGGCTGCTCACCCACTGTAAAAGGAGGGAAGGCAGAACAGAGTGTACAGATGCAAGTGAGTCGGCAGATTTGGTGATGAGAGGCTACGAAGTTCTCTTTGGAGAGGAGAGCTTGTAGATGTGTTACATCAGACAGTAGGAGAATTCGTTGCCAGGGTATGAGACTGCTGAGGAATGCCGAAGTGTGGAAGCAGACGCATATGTAAGGGAATGCTGATAATCTTGGACCATGGAGCCTAAGCTAGGTAAGAGAGTAGTGAAAACAAGAGGTAGGTGATGGAAAGCAAGAACACAGTAGGGCAAATCGTCTAAAGGTCCTTCTGTAGACCTATGAATAGTTGTAGTGAGGAACAGCAGAGCAGATGAGCTAAAAAAAATTTTTTTTTAAGGAGGTTATAGGGTGAGAGTAGATTGCTTAAAATTATGATTTAGGAAGTGTAAGCTTATTGGTAATAACAAACCTCAAGTGTGGCTAAGAGAGTTGATAGTTAAAGTGAATAAAAGAAAAGATTGTCAGAGTGAGAATTTCAAGGAACTGCAAAAGCAGGGCATTGAATGAGTTGTTTGTGTAGAAGTCACTGTGAAGTCACCAGAATGATGATGGGTGGTGGTAGAAAGATGGTGAGCCAGGGGCTGAAATCTTTAACAAGAGGGAGGGTGACCACGAAGTTGGTAAAGGACTTTAATGGTAAAGGAGAGGGCGTGAAATACTCTGATGGCCTGCACTTCAGAGGGGCCAGGTCATGAAGCCACAGTGACCAGAGAGGATGGAAGGTTTGGACCAGGAATACTGAGTGAGTCCCATTGCATACCAAGCCTTACACTCAAGATGGGTGTGGGCCTTGCTCTCATAAAGCACATTATCCAGTGGGTGTAGAAACACATAAATAAATATACACCTACAAATAATGGTAAGTGCTATGAAGGAAAGGAAACAGGTCATAAGGAAACAAAGTTAGGTTTTGTTGTGGGACTGATTTCTGTGAGGAAGTGCTGCTATCTGAGCTGAGACCTGAGCGGTGAGTAGGAGCTAGACAAGCAGAGGGCTAGAGGATCCATGAGAAGTGGGTCCCAGCTACCTTCTGGGGGCCAACAAAATCTCAGAAGTGGCTGAGATGGGGGAGGAGACTGGCATATGGGACAGGGTCTGGACACGTAGTGAAGAGGGAGGAGCTGACGCAGTCAAGGCAGTTTGGCTGAAGCAGCAATTTGGTATCGGAGAATAGAGACAGCGCCAGTTAGGGAGCTGTCAACCACATTTCCTGAGCAACAAACGATGAAGGCGGAGGACACCTGAAGGTTTAGTGTTGAAATGAAGCAACAACATACAGCAAAGTTAATCCAACATATCATTTGTTTGAAACACTATTGTTGGGTTCATGGTAATTAGACCATATCGTTAAACAATCTAGATGCATTTTCATGGCTAAATTGAGCATTTCTGGAACCAGCTGTAAACCAGGAAGGCAGAGCTGAGAAGCCTGCATGTGCCTGAAATCCGTGGAGGACAAGGTGGAGCCACACATGTGTTTATTGTCTGAGCCCTTTCCCGCCAGCCACCTTAACTGCCAGACGAAGGAATCAAAGGAACTATTCTCCCTCCCTCTCTCTCTCTCTTTCATCAGTTATGGTCTACACCTGAGACCAGGCTAACTTGAGCAACCTTCACAGCCAGAAGGTAGCAAAGACCATCTCACAGTTAGAAAGAAACCAGTGTGCCCCGACAGTCCTAGTGGTCATACCGGGGAGCCAAGAATACCCAATGTCCAATTTCCCCTGGTACCCCATTACGTCTAAAAAAAGGGGGAGATCTGAAGTTCCCATTCCCCAGATGACAGACCTGGACAGACGTGCAGTGGGTTTTATAGGAGCTTTCCTCTCCTCTCTGCTCTTCCCTTGCCTTCTTTCTCAGATCCTTGGCTGGTGGGAGGCCTTAAAAACTTTTTTCTTCCTTCTCCAAAGCAAATACTAGCAGTTGTCCTTTAGACTAAGCTACAAAATTGGGGAAGAGGAGCTCATAAATACTTGCTCATAAAAACAGAAGATGGTTTGTTAGCAAATTGATAGCCAAGGATTTGGCTAATTTATTTTTTAGATTTCTTCCTGAAGTCCAGGCTCCAGGAACAAGATATCCAGAGGAGAACAACTTCTTTCTATAGCCACATGTGTAACCCCTGGGTCTCCCTGTTGGGGGTGAGTAACTTCATCTTGATTTTGATTGTCCTTGGGACATAATTCAGGTGGAGATGTGTCATGTTGGTGGGGTTGGCAGGAGAAGGAAAGAGGGAGAGCTTAATTAGAAGCAATATGATTTAATTACTTGTTGCATTAGAATTTAGATGAGACTAATATGGCAAGATTACATTTATTTAATGAACCACTGATTTTAACCAATGATTTACTTTTTAAATAATTAATAGTCTCTGATAACCTCTGTGTTAATAAATTTCTAGGCCCATCAAATTAGCATAATTTCATCCTATTTGTTTCTTGTAGGGAGAAATGGGACAAGGAGCTAGGATAGAATATCTATTTGTTGATAGCTTTGATTAAAGGGTTACTTTTGGAGGGTGTCTTCCCAAATATCTGCTTAAGTGAGGTTCTTTAAATTATGAGTGAATGTCAATTATTCAGACTTTTACAGTCATTAGAAATTGATGAGAGGGACTACTGTTTCTTAAGGCCCTAGCCTATGGCTTGCCTACCATGTGGAAAGCCATTAGGTGACTTGCCTTTCCTACTCTGTTTCTACAGGCTGTTGGGTCCCTTCTCATCATGTTTGTGATCCAGTGGGTCTATACCCTCGTTAACATGGGTGTTGCTGCCATTGTGTATTTCTACATTGGCCGGGCCAGTCCAGGGCTTCCCCTTGGTAAGCAGCAGAGCCTTTTTGCCACCCCTTCCCTCCTTCTCTTTAGCATTCACTGAAAAAAAAGTTTTGAACACTTATTACATGCCAACATAGACTCAGATATGAATCCCATTTTCAAGTAGTTTATAGTCTGGAAGGAGAACTATGACATACACATAAATGATTACAATGAAAAATAATAACTTATTGTAAGGTTTATAAGATATGTAGAAATACAATGGATAATAGCACAAGGGCTAGCTTGAAGGAATGAAATGGAAGTATACTGTTATACATTTCTTGTACTATATATTAAGTACTATAATATCACCTAAACATAGATTGTGGTAAGTTTAGGATGTATACTATAAACCCTAAATCAACCACTAAAATAACACAACGAAGAATTATAGCTAAGCCAATAAAGGAGATGAAGTTGAATGAAAAAGTACTCAAATCAAAATAAAGCAGAAAAAGATATTAAAGGACATATGGTACAAATAAAAACAAATAGCAAGATGGTTTATATATATAAACCTAATCATATCATACTAAATATAGATGGTCTAAACAATTAAATGTCAAAGATTGTCAGATTGAATAAAAAAAGCATGATCCAATTATATGCTGCCTCTTTTAACTATAAAGACACAAACAGGTTAAAAGTAAAAGGATGGAAAAAGATATACCAGGCTAATACTAATCAAAAGAAAGCTAGAAGGGGTGAGGGGGGCATGGGCAATATACATAACCGTAATATTTGTACCCCCATAATATGCTGAAATAAAAAAAAACAATGGATAATACAAATGAAAAAAAAAGAAAGCTAGAGTGGCTATGTTAACATCAAAGTGATTTTAGAGAAAATGTTACAAGGATAAAGATGGTCATTTTATAAAGATAAAGGGAAAAATTCATCAGGAGGACATAATGAGGCTTAACAGTTAGATGCTTTAAAACAGAACATTGAACTACATAAAGCAAAATCTGATTGACTACAAGAAGAAATAGAAAAGTTAACAATCACAGTCAGAAATTTCAAAATCTCTCTCCCAATAATTGATAAAACAAGTAGGCAAAAAATCAGTAAGGCTATAGAAGACTTGAATAATGCTATCAACAAACCTGACCTGACATTTATAGAACACTGCACCCAACAAGAGCAGAATATATATTCTTTTTAGGCATACATGAAACATTTACCAGGATAGACCATATTCTAGGACATAAAAAATGTTTCAATAAATTAAAAGATATTCAAGTCAATTTAAGAACAAAGTATGTTCTCTGACCAAAAGGGGAAGTAATTAGAAATAAATAACAGAAAAATATCAGAAAATACCCAACTTTTTAGAAACTAAAGAACACAAAATAACATTTAAAAAACCTACAGAAACTAAATAACCCATGGTTCAAAAAAGAAAGCAGAAATGAAATTACAAAGCATTTTGAATTGAATAAAAATGAAAATACAGTATATCAAAATTATAGGATATAGCTAACTTAGTATATAAATGAAATTTATAGTATCAAATGCTTATATTGGAAAAGAATAAGCCAGGCATGGTTGACTCACTCCTATAGTCCCAGCTACTGGGGAGGCTGAGGCAGGAGGACAGTTTGAGCCCAGGAGGTTGAGGTTGCAGCGAGCTATGATAGTGCCACTGCATGCCAGCCTGAGCAGCAGAGCAAGAGAAAGACCCTGTCTCAAAAAAAAAAGAAGTTGCAGTGATGACACCACTGCACTCTAGTCAGGGTAACAGAGCCAGCAGCAAGACTGTATCAAGAAAGAAAGAAAGAGAGTTCTCAAATCAGTGACCCCAGCTTCCAACTTAAGAAACTAGAAAAAGAAGTACAAATTAAATATAAAATAAGGAAAAAAAAAGAAACCATAAAGATCAGCATAGAAATCAATAAAAATATAGAACAGAAAAAAATAGAGAATGCCAATGCAACAATAAACTGGTTACATGAGAAGATCGATAAAATTGATTAACCTCCAGCCAAACTGATCAGAATAAAAGGAGGCACATATTACCAATACCAAGAACGAATGAGATGACATCACTAGAGATTCCACAGATATTAAAAGTGAAATAAAGGAATATTATGAACAGCTTTATGTCAATAAATTTGACAACTTAGATTAATTGGAAAAATAGCATGAAATGCACAGACTACCAAAGCTCACTCAAGAAGAAATAGATATAGGGCTATTCAGGTAATCTATTAACAAATTAAATTGGTCATTAGAAACCTCACAAAGAAAACTTTAGGCCTAAACTCTTTGAAAAACTACAAACTGACATATCTTATAAAAATAGATGCACAAAGCCTTAACAGAATTTTAAAAAATTGAATTTAACAATATATAAAAAGAATAATACATCATGACCAAGTGGGTTTATCTCAGCAAAGCAAAGTTGTTTTAACATTTGAGATTAATCAGTGTAATTCACCATCTTTACAGCTGAGAAAAGAAAAACTACAAAACATTTTGAACAAGAAAACAAAGACTAAATTAAAGAAATAAATGAAGAGATATTCATGAATTGGAAGACTCATTATTCTTAAAATGTCAATTGTTTCCAAATTGTTACATAAATTCAACTCAATTCCAGTCAAAATCTCAATAGCCCCTTTTGTAGAAATTGTCAAGCAGATTCTAAAATATTTATATGGAAATGCAAAGGACCTAGAATAGTTCAACTAACTTTGTAAAAGAAGAACAAAGTTGGAAGACTTGCACTTTCTGATTTTAAAATTGATTATAAAGCTCAAGGCATCAAGACAGTGTGCTGTCTTGTGTAACAAGCTAGACAAGTAAGTCAGTGGACAGTAGAGAGTTCAGAATTTGACCCATACATACACGGTTAATTGATTTTCAAAAAAGATGCAAAGGCAATTCAGTGGGAAGAAAGAATAGTGTTTATAACAAACGACACAGGAACAATTGAACATCCATAGGCAAAAGGTAAACTTCAACTCATATACCATGAAAAAACTTAAAATGGATATTAGAACTAAATGTAAAATCTAAAATTATAAAATATCTAAAAGAAAATATAAGAGAAAACTTTAGTGACTGTGAGTTAGGCAAAGATTTCTTAGATACAACACCAGAAGCAGGAAAAAAATTGATAAATTGGACTTCATCAAAATTAAGGACTTCCGATCTTCAAAAAACACTGATAATATAAAAGACAAGCAAAAAAAAAAAAAAAAAACCCCACCGTAATACAAAGACAAGCCAGAGACCATGAGAAAATATTAGCAGATCATATATCTGATAAAGGACTCGTATTCAGAATACATAAAAACTCTCAAAACCCAATAAGAAAAGAAAAAAGCAAACAAAAATAGGCAAAAGTTTTAAATAAACTTCACCAAAGAGGATATATGAATGGCAAATATGCACATGAAAAGATGCTCAACATCATTAGTCATTAGGGAAATTAAAACCACAATATGATACTACTACGCACCTATTAGAATGACTAAAATTAAAAATACTAACCATACCACGTATTGGCAAGGACGTAGAGCAACTAGAACTACATATACTGCTGGTGGGAATGTAAAATGATACAACCACTTTGTAAAATGGTTTGGCAGTTTGTTAAAAAGTTAAATGTATACCTGCTATATGACCCAGCCATTGCACTCTTAGGTATTTGCCCAAGAGAACTGAAAGCATATTGCCATACAAAAACATATACATGAATAATCGTAGCATAATAATTTGTAATAGCCAAAAACTGGACACAACCCAGTCCATCAACAGGTGACTCTATAAATAAATTGTGGTATATACATACAATGGAATACATTTGATAGTAAAAAGGAATGAACTATTGATACATGGGTGAATCTCAAAATAATTATACTGAGTGAAAGAAACCAGACAAAAAGGGTGCATAGTATATTATTTTGTAAAATATATATAGATAGTTATTGAAAATATAAACTAATCTATAGTGACAGCAGATCAGTGGATGCTTTTGGAAGGGGTGGGGTGGGGATACATGAGACGGTGGTCTTATGAAATGGCTTGAGGAGACTTTCGGAGGTGATAGATACATTCATTATCTTGCTTGTATGCTGGTTTCACAGTGAATATGTATATAGGTCAACACAGACCAAACTGTACACTTTAAATACAGATGCTCCTCAACTTACGATGGTGTTATGTACCAATAAACCATATTAAGTCAAAAATATCCCAAGTTGAAAATGCATTTAGGCCAGGCATAGTGTGGCTCATGCTTGTAATCTCAGCACTTTGGGAGGATGAGGTGAGAGGATTGCTTGAGGCTAGAAGTTCAAGACCAGCCTAGGCAACATAGCAAGACCCTGTCTCTACAAAAGATTTAAAAATTAGCCGGGCATGGTGGTACACACCTGTAGTCCCAGCTACTCAGAAGGCTGAGGCAGAAGAGGACCATTTGAGCCCAGGAGTTGGAGGCTGCAGTGAGCTATGATGCTACCACTGCACTCCAGCCTGGGCAACAGAGGGAGAAAAGACCTAAAATGCCAAAGCATCAAGATTACAGAAAATAAGAAAATATAGTCAATACACATCAATTGTTCCTCAATAATAAAGCTGTTTAAAAAAATATTACAAAGCCCTTTTCAGCAAAATTCTTTGATGCCCCAATTTAAAATAAATCAATTAGTTTCAAGTTCTAACTAAATCAGATGGACCATAATAATTTAGGCAAACTAAAAAAAAAGTTCTTCCGAATTAGAATAGTCTGATGTGTATTTTTGAAAGAAATGCACTCAAAACACTTCAAGCTACATGTGCATTAAAAATAATGATTTAGAGATACAGTAATGCTTAGAAGGGATCTTGATATCAGCTAATTTCATGGATAGAATATATTTTAATTAATGTAGTGATTATTTCAGTGATTGCTTCTGAATTTCTTTTGAAAAGTTTGATCTTAAAAAATTTAAATATTTACCAGAAATCTATTCACAGGTAAGTATGAAATCAAATTTCAGGCCAATGTCTATCTAAAATTTGGATGATTTAGAATCTAAATGATCACACAAGTTGGATTAGTTAATAAGATGCTTATGCTTATTTTCTTCCTTCTGACAATCTCAAAATATATAGGAATCTTTTCTCGGCAATTGCAGGTATTAAAGCAGATCTAAAAGTTATCCTCCCTTGAACCATAAGAACCCTAAATGATATTGAGTAAACCCAAACATTATCAACTGCATGTTGTTCACCTTAGGGACGGGTTTCTAAAAAAAGATTGATAAACTCTATTCAAGTCGGTGTCTGATATCAAGATTATTTGGCTAGTATCAACAATGGTCTCACTTCAAAATTCAGCTCTAATATTTCTGCATGTTGGTCTATTTGATTCACTTCACACCTGTTGAAAATGTCCTAAGTGCCAGATCCTGTGAAGTACTAGAGGGTTACAAGGATGAAAAAAACACGTTCCCTATTCTCAAAGAGTGTATGATCTAGTAGGGGATTTTATAGCACGTGTCCAACACATATCAGTGTGAATCTAAGAAAAAACATTATCAAACATTTTTTAATTCCTAAGACTGAAGTTAGCAAGTTCTCTGCATTTTTCTTCATAGCACTTTATCTAGTTTTTTTTTTGGGGGGGTTGGAGTTTAGAAATAAATTTTTGAAAAATACACATGGGTGCAAAGTCCATTGTAGGCTGCTGTTGTGGAGTATTACAATGAATGTTGTTTGGCTAGCCTGAAAAAAGAAAAAAATCTGTGCTAATTCTATGTGTGTGTGTGCATGTGTTAGGGGTATGAGTTCACCGTATTAAATCTGGAATTATAGATGCGTATGTAGAGCCTTCATAAATATGTATGCATATGTCTTCTCTGCAGGATCAGCCTCCAACTTCAGCTTTTTCCGGTGGATGAGGTCTCTTCTGATCCCCTCCTGCAGGTCTGTCCCAGCTGGGGCCAGTACCAGGATGGATGAGTGTCCAGGGTCCTGGGAGGTGCCGAGTGCCCCATTCCTGGCTGGGCTTGGGCCTGGCTTGTGGTGTGGGCACCTGACAACTGGGACCCCCCAGGAGACTCAGATGTTGCCCCTCTCCACCCCCGACTCCACCCGGCCCCCAGCTTCAGCTCAGCAGATGCTTCCTCTGATTCACGTGCTCGTCCTGTCTTATCCTCAGTCATCTTGAGCTTTATTTAAGATCTGATTGCTGGGGTGATAGGTCAAGAGAGCCACTCTCAGTGAGTTTGCATTCTAAGCCACATTGGCATCACTACGCAATCACGCACGAGATTAAAGCCCAAAGGAAATGTAAAGCCAGGACACACGTTCTTCCATCTCGAGTCAGAAGTATTTAATAGTTGATGTGACTGTGCAGAGGCCAAGTACAGAAATAAAGTGGACATCTCTGTGGGACTTCCGTGTCCAGATACTCAGGGCAAGGGAGCAAACCTTCCAGGGGGGCAGGAGGAGGCCTCATGGAGAAGGCGACATCTCCCATCGCCACAGTCCCTTTCCTTCTCCCTGAGTCTTGCAGTGCCGGTGCTTCCTCGCCTTGTAAGGCCTCCAGATTTGGGGGAATGGCTCCCACCTCTCTGTCCATTTCAAAATCAGCACAGAGCCAACTCTGCAGGACAGGGAAAATCCAGGCAGAACCCAACCCAGTGTTTATTTGGTTTCGTTGTGTTGGTTTTTTTTTGAAACTACATGTCAGGTTTGCACTTGCCAGTATTTCCACCTCCCAAGCCCAGACACTGCTAGTGGATCAGGGAACCCTTTCCCATTTATCCCAGATGTCAGTTCAGAATCCTTTCTTTTCCCTTCATTTTTTTTATTGTGGTAAAATACGCAGAATGTAAGATTTACCATCTTAACCATTTCTAAGTATAGAGTTCAGTGACATAAAGTACGTTTGTATTGTGCTACCATCACCACCATCCATCTCCAGAACCTTTTCATTTTCCCAAACTGAAGCTCTGTACTCATTAAACAATAACTCCCGTTCCCCAGAATCCTTTTTAAGACAACTCTTTACAAGCACTGCCAGCGCTACAGGAAATAGGACTGTGGGGCTAGAGCTTGGGGTGAAGGGAAGAAGGAGCAAGAACTATAGAAGCCATTGGGGGAGAGGGCCCCAGCAGGGCATTCGGGGAGAACTCTGTCAGCTGCCTGGGCTGGCTGGGCCCCGTGTCCTGGGTGGGGCTGTAGCAGGGTGGGTGACCTCTCTGCCTCTCATCGGTCTGAGGCACAAGGTTAGGGGACCCTGGTCAGGACACACCTACACTGACCTCCTTTCCCCTGCAACCTAGCCCTGAGGGCAAGTAGAGTTTAAGTGGAAACAGATTCTGTGTAGAAGCTGCCCACAGATTCTGCAGCTGCGAGTGGTGTGTGGGAGATAATATTTGGCCTTGCCTGGTTTACAGGGATATTTTTAGTCATTTCTGGTTTTAAAGCCTAAAAATGGCCATAGAAGGTCACCACTCCTTATGCTGTACTCTGAATCCCTGGGATTTCACCTCGAAGGTCACTGCAGTGCTATGTAGGAAGAAGAATGTACTAGGAGGAGATTATTCTTAGAAAAGGACAGTACTTTGGCTGGAATAGAACCTAGTCCACACCATTCATGACACAAGTGCCAGGTTCTGTGGGCTATAAAATGGGGAACAGAGGCCTCGGCTACATCAGCATCAAACTTGCTGGCCTCACCGTGGCTGCTGGGAGGTATTTTGGGATGGTTACTCAGGAGGGTGAAAGGATTAAGAAATGGTGATTTATTTAAAAATAGATAATTTTAAAATAAGTCACTATTGTGATTAATAATCACAATAAGTATGATTATTATTCATCACATTTATCGATTAATAATTATTATTAACCAATGTGTATTTTCTACTTTGTCATTTTAAGCCCCCTCACCCCTACCAACTATAGCCCCAAATACCCTTCAAAACCAAAGAAGACGACAAATGTAGAGTGTGTTTGGGTAGAAGAATCTGGTTGGGTTACTCTCTCTGATACACCTACAGTCCCCAGTACCCGTGTGCAGTTAAGCCTGACGTTGAGAAGCCTTTCTCTCCTGAAGCCCTAGCAACTGTTCAGATGAGGATTTTTAAGCCATTCTAGACTAGATGGTGAAGTATATTATGTCCCCAAACTCGAAGGATGTAATGGTTGCACCTAAAAAAAAAAAAAAAGAATTAGCAAAACCCAAAACAAAAAGATACAATACATTGGCAAAAACACTTACACGTTGACTGGTATTGTATTTTTGTCACTTTCTAACCTTACTTTTTGGAGATTCAACCTTTATAGAAGTTAATTGAGTTCTCAGAAACCCTTAAGCTATATGATTTATTAATAGATACGTTCTCAACAAATGGCTGTAAAATCTTGGTCATGTGATCCAAACTCAAAGAGCAAGAAAGACATTTTGCCAGAGTCAGTTGAAGCGTTCTGCTAAGTTCCACAGATTTAGAACATTAGATTTCTACCTTTTAAAAATTCTCAAATATATTCCTTATTTAAACAATTGAACCTTACTACTAGTAAAGTAGATAATTCTCTCAGAGTAAAATTTTTAAGAGGAAATCCATGCCTAAGTTGTGACTCAGGACCTCACACAGACTGCAGGAGTGGGAAGAAGCGTGGGGAGATAAGAATATGGAGGCAAAAGGATGCAGGGAGGCTTCCAGAGGCCGCTAAGCTGATTAGGGTCAGAGCGGTGCCTGGGCCGCCCTGACTGCCACTCTGAGCTTTCCTTCTCCATTCCACCTCCAGCACTTCCCCCGAGTATCCTAGCATTTCGTCACCACTTTATTCCAACTCTAGCTGTATGCAGACTGCGGTGACAATGGGATCTGGATCGGGCTTGCTCTTTGTCTTGAGGCCACCTTGGTGTGAAAAGCCTTTGCAGTTTCCCTCTTAGCGGCTTGCCACGGACACCTTCGCTCTGGAAATCATTCCTCATTCAACTGTCTTTCCAGTGAATCAAAAAGAAGGTTTCTCTTTTCACTCTTCTCAGTTTTGCAGTCTTTCCATTCTGTTATTTCATTTGACAAAAAAGCAAGGAAGGCCGGGAGTGGTGGCTCACACCTGTAATCCTAGCACTTTGGGAGGCCGAGGCGGGAGGATCGCTTGAGCTCAGGAGTTCAAGACCAGCCTGAGCAAGAGTGAGACCCTGTCTCTAGTAAAAAAAAGAAGAAAAGAAAAATTAGCCAGGTGTCATGGCACACACTTGTTGTCCCAGCTACTTGGGAGGCTGAGGTAGGAGGATCACTTGAGCCCAGGAATTTGAGGTTATAGTGAGCTACGATGTGCCACTGCACTCTACCTGTGGTGACAGAGCCAGACTCTGTCTCAAAAAAAAAAAAAAAAAAAGGAAAAGCTACAGAGCCCTAGCATGACACCACTTGGAAGGCACAATCTCTCTTTGTGGGTTACCTCCTATGAGGAAGATAGTTTTATACTTTTCTACTTAAGAAGGGTAGATAGCACTCTCCTTATTTTATTTGATACTTATTATTTCTCATACTTTGAGCTGATAAACTCTTGTACATATAGCTTTCAACAATTATGTTTTAAACATCTAAATACATGTTGAATAATTAGGACAACTGACATTTTTGCAAACAATTTCTCTATTCTGAGTAGACTCGTCTCCCCTCTTCAGTCTCCACTTGCTCTTCTCCTCTCACTGTCCTCTGTGTCTCTGTCGCTGTAGGAGCTTGCGGTCCCCCCAGGAGCAGATAATTTTGGCACCGTCCCTGGCCAGGGTTGACATGGAGATGACGCAGCTCACCCAGGAGAACGCAGACTTCGCCACCCGGGATCGCTACCACCACTCCTCCCTCGTGAGTCGGGAACAGCTGATGCCTCAGTACTAGCCGTGGCGCTGGGACCTGCCTCTTTGGGCACCGTCCTGTGCACAGTGGACCCAAGTGCCGCAACCTTCGTGGAGCTTCTTCTCCTCGGCAACAACCTCAAGGCCCGCCCTCCCTCTGCTGCTCCGGACAGCGGAAACCTGCACTGTGGTCTGGAGCACCACGGCCCGCCCAGGGTGACATTGGAGTGGTGGTGGCTCTGCAACACCACACCCAGTCTGAAGAGCTCCACGTGGGCCACCAGGACCACCTATCAGGTGTGGAGAGCCAGAACCGGATTGCTTGTTCTGAGGGCCACAATAAATGCTTATTTTATATTGTATCGTTTTATTTATTTTTGAATAAATAATACACTCACGTGGTTCAAAATCCCAAAGTGTAATCACATAGAGAGTGAAAAGTCTCCTCATCCTTGTTCCCCGTCTGCTAAGTTCCTGTCCCCTGGCCCAGAGGTGACCACTGTTCTCATGCAGACTTCCTGCATTTCTTTATGAATATACAAGCAAATAGGGATGTGGATTCTTATCTCTCTTTTTACACACAAAAGGTAGCATGTTTTACACGTGTTCTGCACCTTGCTTTTTCCCCTTAACAATCTGTCTTGGAGACATTTCCATATCCATACATATGCAGTTTCCTCATTATTTTTCATTGTGTATCTGTTGTAACTTATTTCACCAGTTCCTCAATGATGGGCATTTGGATTCTTTCCAGTCTTTTGCTATTACAATCAGTTCTGCAGTGAATAATCTTGCACATATGTACAAGTGTAAAGTATATCCATAGGAGAAATTCCCAAAATTTTGTATTTAACTGCAACTAGAGTGTGTAAATAGTAGTATTAATCAGGTTGTGGCCCAGGTTCCCTGGGCAGCAGAAGTTTCCGAGCTTAAACCGCTGTGTTGGAGAGTGCATCAGGGAGGAAGGAGGGGGAGAGGAGGAGTGAAGCAGGAGGGAGGGTTAGCAACCACTGAGTATCACATGCAGCTAGATGCTTGGTCTCCAGGGAAAGGATCTTCTGAGAGCCTACAGGAACATCAGACGTAGGAAGGGATCAGAACTTGTCTACTGGTTTCTGTTTCTCATAATCAAAGGTTAGCTTCCAGTGGGCATTAACTAGCCCTACAATTGTGATTTGCACATGCACGAGTGCCTAGCAATTCTGCAGCACACAGATACTGGCTGGAGCCCACCCAGGCCTAGTTGTTGCAGTGGTGGCTGAGGTGGAACAAGTGGCCTCAGCCCCAGAGACAGACGGGGCAGAGAGGATCTGAGGTTGCACGTTAAGATATGTTACATATAGCCTGTATATTGACAAAGGTCAGTAGTAAGTACAGGTTGTCAGAAAGACAAAACATGCATGTCACTGGATCATTCAGACACTGGATCACTCTTACTTATCTAAAGGATGCCCCAAAATGTCAGCACGGTTGGTATATATGACAGTGAGACTACCAACATTTTCTAAGATAGACAGAGAGGCATACTCCTGGCCTAAAAGTTTTACCAAGGAGTCCAGTTGTAGGTGATAATGTCTGAATGAGTCAGAATTGTATCAGACCACCTGGGACCACGAATGTCTCCCCTGAGGCCAAGCTGTCTAAAGATTGACCCATCCGATGATCCATCCCCCACCTACCCACTCACCCATCATTGATCCATCTACCCACCCATTGATCTACCTATCTACCCATCCATCCATCCATCATCCATCCATCCATGGCTGGAGACACTATACACATAACTTTGTAGATAGGTGCCTGAAACACATCATCTGAGTCGGCACACCTCACCAATCTCAGAGCTTTATAATATAAAAATATTATCACAGACCATTCAGGTATAAACAGACTCCTAAGTTACCTCCCTCAAAATTCCAGGATGAGTACAGCCCAATCCCAGAGCATTCTTAAACTCAGGGCTAGGAACCACCACCCTGTGTACCTAGAGTATGAGGAGGGAAGTCTGAAGAATGATAAAAATCCATCCTCAACATCTCATAGGGCTTTATTTAAAAAAAAATAAGTTTGCATGATCTAGGCCCAGGGAAAATCCAGCTTCAGATCTGCTCCTTCCCTGATAAGTGGTTATTGTTTCTGCTCCCCTTGCTCTGCAGGAGCTGGGGTGCCCCGCTGAGACTAGGCCAGCAGGGGCAGAGGCTGAGGAACTCACCAACTACGAAGAGCTCCAGTTGTACCCGGAGCTGCTGGAGTGGGTTGTGGGGTTAGCGTGGAGACAGGAACAAAATGAATGGCACACACGGTCCTGATGTATTACTTTCCTATTGCTGCTGTAACAAACTACCACAAATTTAGTGGCTTAAAACAACACACATTATTTTTTTATACTCTAGAGTTCAGAAATCTGAAATGGGTCTCACTGGGCTAAAGTCAAGGCATGGACAGGGCTGCAATCTCCTGGAAGCTCTAGTGGGCATCTGTTTCTCACTTGTTCCTGCTTCTGGAAGTGCCCGCATTCCTTGGTCAGGCTCTTTTGTCTCCAAAGCCAGCAGTCAGCAGCCACACCTCCTCCCCCTCTGCTCCTGCCACCACATGTCCCTCTCTGGCCCTCCCGCCTCCCTCTTCTGCATTCGTGGCTCCTCCAGCATGAGCTCCCTGTCTCAAAACCCTTCACCTGATCATATCCGCACAGCCCCTTTGCTCCATAAGTGACATGTGCACGGGTTCTGGGGGTGAGGGCCCAGCTGTCTTTGCAGGGGCATCCTTCTGCCCGCCACACCAGACGCGGGGCTGGGGAGCTGCACACACGAGAGGAGTAGAGCGCAGTAAACACAAGCGCACTGCGTGCAGCCCGGCGGCGCTACAGGATGGATCCACGAGTGCCGGGGAGAAGATGAGTGGGGGAGAAATCCAGGAACTTCTTGGAGGAAGCGGGTTGTGAACCATTTGGTGAGAGCGTATAGCAAGGCTCTGAACCAAGGCAATGAGATGGACAAAGACACAGGAGGCAGAAGGACCCTAGCCGGAGAGAGCAGGCTCAGCTTCAGCCTGACAATTCTTCCTACCTTTACTTCTAAGTGGGCTCGCATTAGAGGGAGGTGGGTATAGTCTCACATTCATGGGATTTGGAGAAGAAAAGAAATCTCTGTTGGAACCCTGGCTCTACCACTTAACTAGCTCTGTGATCTTGGGCAGGCGTCTTAATCTCCTTGATCTTTGGTTTCCTTCTCTATAAAATGGGAATTATAATTCCTACCTGCCTCCACGTGGAGTGTGAGTACTAAATAAAATGAAACTCACATTTTTTTGGAGGAGATCAAGAGGGGGGTGTGGGCGAGGGGTGCACGGGAGTGTTTAAACATGTTCTCCTACCACCCCTGCTGATTCCATGTCGCTTACTGCAAGCAACACAGTAAGAATAAAAACCCGAAACCATGAGAACTGCAGGGCTTCTTGGCACCTGCTAACCTGGAATTTCAGTAGGGCACGGTGGAGCCCTACTGCTTGAGTAGGCCTTGCTGCATCTTGCGAGCCACAGACACAGCGGGACACCTTCCCTAGCAGAGGGCAGGAAATCTGCATGCCCGCATCAGAGTGAGGGTTCTCCCTGCCCGACCCGGCCCACCCCCTCGGCCTATCAGGTTCATTTGGCCACTTCCTTATATCACTCCAGTCAGCCCTCTCCCTCCCTTCCTGGAGCCTTGGGAATTTTTCTTAAACACCAAAAAAATCTACCTCATTCTCCAGTTCTCTTGAACTAAGAGGTACTCTAGAGCAAACGACCCACTCCTTCCTGTGTCTGGTCCCCTCCAGATCCACATAGACACCCGAGAGGATGGGATCAGCCGTGGCGGTCGCAGGGGCTGAGGGTTATTATTCCACACTGTTTGCACTTCCCCACAGGCGGGGTAATTGCAGAAATCTACTAGGCACTGCTCAGCGTCCGTGACCTTGGCGGTGCACCTGGGCTCCTTTGGAGGCTCACAAGCAGAAACAGATACCAGTTTGTCTGTCTGAGGCAGGAAGGAGAGGCTTAGGCCCTTGACCCTTGACGAGGTATCTTCCTGGGGAGAAGGTCACATTCAAGTAAAAGGCAAAGCAGATGGCGAGAAAGACCCACCAGCATCGGGGGTCCCTCCCTGGCTGTGCTCCCGGGAATGCAGCCCACCCGCAGCAGCAAGACTGGCACCCGCCCCCTGTTCCCTGCCTCTGATGGGCCAGGAGTGAGGGGGACGCAGATGCACCACCATTCACAGAGGTGAAGGGGCCGCAGCCACCCTCTAAAAGAGGCAGAGCGGTTCTCTAAATGGAAGTCTCTAAAATAATGGTCAGCTTGGGATTTTTCTGTTTTGTTTTGTTAAAAAAAATTACAGCAGCGCATGTGTGTGTGTGTGTGTGTGTGTGCACTCTCTTGTTTCTGTTAGAGAAGGCACTGTATCAAAAAGCTGGACTCATCAAATGTGAAGCCTGGCTTAAAACATGGGCCATGTGGTATACATCAGATTGGCTTCGGGAAGCTCTAAGGGCAGGTGGCGTTTCCAAGGATTAGCAGTCGTACCCAGCAGTCAGCAGGAGGGCTCGATGAGTTTTGATCTGCGAGATGTGACATATACCATGTGTATTAAGAGGCTGATGATGGAGAAAACAGCACCGGTTTCAAATATGAACTCCAAACTGAAAGTCACGAGGGCAAATGCTCCAAATGGCGTGTCAATTTCTATACTGATCAAGCTGCTTCTCACACGGGCAACTCAGTGTGACTCTGTGTGCTTGTATCAGTCAGGGTGGGCTTATTGCTGTAACAAACAGCCCCCAGATCTCAGTGCCTTGACCCTGTAAATTTATTTCTAGCTCACGCTACATTCTAACACATGTCGGAAAAGGAGGGAGGGGTTTTGCTTTATGCTGTCATTTAGGGACCGGGTGTCCTTCAGTTTAGTAGCTTAAACATCTTCTGTGCCCTCAGCATCTTACCCTGAATTCTCAGGGTCCAGCTGGCAGGTGAGAGAAGACACCTTTGAATATTCTAATACATGGCAAGTTTCTATCCTTCGAGAGTTCTTTTCTGGTGCTTACAGAAATCATTTGGAACCAAGTCAGGGAATAAGGGGACCAATCAAGCTAACTCATCTTCTTTGGGTCAAAAATGAGGTGTGGCCATAAAGTGAACTGATTATGGTGGCAAATTTCAAAGATGAGACCCCAGGACAACACATTTGAGGATTGACAGTGTCATTGGAATAATTCTGTAAGGCCTCCCAAAGTGCTGATTTTGAAGGAGTAATATTTATTTAGATAATAAATCTAAATGTGCCACACAAATGACGTTTCAGTCAATGACAGACCACATATACAACAGCGGTTTATAATCCCATCAGATTATAGTGGAGCTGAAAAATTCCTATTACCTACTGACATGGTAGCTGCTGTAATGCCGTAGCACCACGCCTTACTCACGTGTTTGTGGTGATGCTGGTGTAAACCTACTGCACTGCCAATCATATAAAAGTACAGCACACACAATTATGTAAGTATGTAACACTTGATAATGATAATAAACAACTATTACTGGTTTATATATTGCTATACTATACTTTTTATAGTTATTTTAGTGTGTTCACATCCAGCCATCATGGATTTGTTCAGTCTGTCTCTCAGTAAGTATTTATTGAATGTCTATGTGTGCATAGCTGTTTTGCTTGATTCAGACAAACTCTGATACTAGATGACAGCAATTGCTTTCCGAGTAGCCTGAAGCTCAGTTTGCAGATGCCAAAAACAGAGTGATCTATGATGAAGAAGCAGGAACTGGGTACAATCTCTTGGATGGTCAGGAAGAGAGGAAACTGGGCTTGAAATGGGCTGCACTTGGATGGTTCAACCAAAGTGTTCTGAGAAGAGTAATTATCCATAACATTTTCTTGTAGGCTGAGGAATGCTGGATCAGCTCTTCTCTGGACTGATGTTTTACTTTTTTGGATAAACCCAGTGCCTTGGAAAATCCTCATGTCTGTTTTAGAATTATTCATGTTACCATAAGACACACAACCTCAGATTATCTTTTTCTTTTTCTTTTATCTCTGTCTTTTTCTACGAGCAATGAGGAAGAAGCACAAGAGACAAGGGCAGACCCTGCTCTACAGCTGCAGTTCCAGGCAGGAATTTGGGTACTTCCCTGTTCCGTCATATAGCTGTACTCAGAAGTGAGGAAGTTAAGCCTTATTTCTGAAAGTGTGGTCCTCAGCTCACTGATAAAACCCACCTGGGATGCATGCTAAAATGCATATTCCTGGGCCCTTCCCAGACCTACTAAATCAGATTTTCTTGGGGTAGGGTCTAGAAACACACATTTTTAAACAACCCCCTCTCCCCCAACCCAGTGATTCTCTCAGGTTTGAGAAGCACAGGTGGATAGGCTTTGGGCTGCCCTGAGTCTGAAACTAGCTGTCTCCATCAGCTCCAGGCTCTGTGGGAATCAGCAGTAGTCCCAGGCCACAGCTTCACGAGCTACATGCCAGGGAGGCACACTGGTCTATGCGGGGTCCAGCAAACCACACTGCCGAGGCACTTCTGGGTCACAGGGGTCACAATGATGAGCTGGGGACAAAGCACTTCTGAACCTCATTTTCCTGAGAATGATGGAGTTGGGCTGTACCACCTGCATGTGCGTCTGCAGTTTGTGTTTGCACCTGTGGGGTCTATTTACCTGTAGACTTGGTTATACACGTTTTGTTCTCCCTGCCACTAACTGGCAGGGCCCCTCCCTTACCTCCTGCTCAGCCCCCAACTCTTCCCTTCCTTCCAGTCTCACCTCTCCGGGTGCCTGGGTTCCATGCCCTGCCTGGGCTCCCTGCTCATCGTGGCAGTAGGGGGCTTAAAATTCATAGTAAATTCCTAAAATTAAATAAGAAAATCTTTATTGAGCCTTAGGCTAGATGCATATTCATTGTCTCATTTGATCCTCAGAACAGCGCAATGAGGCAGGTACTGTTATCTCCCCCATTTTATAGATGAGGAAACTGAGGCTTGGGACAAGTAATTTACTCAAGGCCCCATAGCTAGTAAGTGGCACAGCCAAATCCGAACTCAGCTCATTCACTGGTCGCTGTTCCCAGTCCCCACGGAAGCAGCTCAGACCTTGCCTTCTCTCATGGGACCCCAAACACTCCTCCTTTTCCTGCCCCAGCCTCCCGCCCCACGCCCTGCCGCAGGTGTCGGCAAACCACAGCCTTGTGGGCCACATCAAGCCCATGGCCTGTTTCTGTCTGCACTGAGATGAAATCCACATACCATAAAATTAACCATTTAAAATCACTGCCTGTTTTTGAAAATAGAGTTTTATTGGAACACAGCACACCCATTCATTTATGTATCATCTGTGGCTGCGTGCATGCCACAACACAGAGTTCTGTTGAGACAGGCCACATGGCCCACAAAGCCTAAAATATTTACTGTCTGGCCCTTTATAGAAAAAGTTTACTGAGCCCTGCTTTAGAAGATTTTGATCTGTGCACTTCAGAAAAGATCTATGCCCTTGGGAATGAGTTTTCTCAGACATCTGTATCTCCGTTAAGAAGTGCCTGTCCTCCCTCAGGGTGAACCCTTTCCTTTTGTTGGATGCCATGCTTCTGCGCCCCATGGCCCTCCCTCCCCGGGTCCCCCTGGTCCCCCTTCTTCCTCCTGTCCCCACCCACACACAGGTCAGTCCTGGCAAATACCCCGGTGCCTGACCTTCCAGGGGCCATCCCTGTTGTCTCTTCCTCCCCTGCAAATGCCTGGTACGGACGGTTCATGCCTGGATAGCCCACTCTCTCTCCTCGCCTTCTGCAGTCCAACTTCTGCCCTTCAGCGAGCCCTTTGGATACGTCTCCACTTGGAGGTCTCAGAGTTCATTGAAATTTAAGTAGTCTACCCAGCATCCTCCTCTTTGCTAGTGCCGAGTTATCTTCCTGTCTCAAATTAGTTGCTGTGGGGCCACCTTTGCTTTGCTCTCTTCCTTTCTATCTGTTCTGTTTCCAAATCCTGTTGCCTTTTTTGGAAATCTCTCTAGTGTTGCTCCCTTCCTCAGTCCCACTGGCGGTCCCTCGGTCCCGGCCTTCATCACCTCACAACCGAAACACTATGGTGACTCCTAACTGGCCTCCTACCAGCCTCTCTCCTTTCTAATCTGCCTTCTCTACCTCATTTTTCAAACACTGAGAACTTGACCAGAATCCAGGCCCTGAGCGTTGGCCTCCTCTCCCAGTATCCCGTATGTTAGGACTCAGCACTTGTTTCTTCCATCTAGAATGATCTCCTCTGTTTTCTTTGCTTGGGAAACTCCTAAACATCTTTCAGGAAAGAGTTCTAATGTCACCTCTCTAAGAAAGCTTTCCTCAGAAAATTTCAATGTCCTTAGAGCACTTGGCTCATACTTATGTAAAATAATTTTCCTTATATTAGATATACTTACGGGTCTGTCTTTTCTCCTAATCTGTTGGCTAGTCAAGGGCAGGGACTAGATATATTTTCCTCATCTTTGCATACCCAGAGCCTGGCACAGTGCCTGCCGGTACAGAATAGGTAGGTGCTCAGTAAGTGTCTCCTGAGCGACCCTTTGATGGTGTCCCTCCACTGCTGAACGCCTACGCTGAGTCTCTGTGTCCCACTGCTTTAAGTTCAGGCAGTGCTTTTCAGATGTGGCTGCACGTTATAGCCACGTGGGGAGCTTTTAAAGAATCCTGATGCCCAGACCCCAAGACTGGAGATTCTGGTTTAGTAGGCGGGTTCCAGGCACTGGCATTTTGCAAAAGCTCCCCTGGCGATTCTAAGGTCCAGGCAGGGCTGAGAATCACTAGCCTCATGTCTAGTTTTCAAGGCTCTTTTTCACCTCCCCATTTCCTCAGGGGGCTCTCAGGAGCTCCTCCTCAGAACCCCTCTGCACATGTTGCTCATGGCCAGAGCCCTCCTGAGCTGCAGATCCTTCCCCGAGTCACTCCCTATCATCCAGGCCACACCTCTCTCCCTGTCCATCTTTGTCCCACGGGCAGGACCCTGCAGCTTTGCATGCTGCAGAGCACCGGGTGCAGGTATGTGGGAGCTCGCGGAGATTCTGGGGCTGGCTGCTGGAGGTGTCCCCTTGTAGACACCATGCTGGGGAGGCCTGAGGAAACGCCACCCTTCAGGCGTGAGCCTCAGAACACTAGGTTTGTTTTGGTTGGACGAGGAGAAAGAACTTGGGTGGGAAGGTGCCTGGCTTGTCTTCCTAGTGCGTGGACAGCAGCAGCTTCCCTAAACCAACAAACGATGCCTTGCTGGCAGAGAGCTCAGGATCTGAGACTCGCTCTGAGACATGGAGCCTGTTTCCTGTCCCACACGCTGGTCAGATCCTCTCCTACGAGGGGTGACAGCATATAGTAGTGGACGGGGCACAAGCTGGTGTCTAAAGATGAGTCCAGACCTGGCTTTCTGTGTGTCCTCTGTGGGCACATCCCTCCCCTTGAGGGGCCTGGGCCTGCCCCTGGGGTCCCTACAGCTCAGTCGGTGGGTTTTTCTGTTGCTCATCTAGACCAGGAGCCCCAGCTGCCGTGAGCCAAGGGCCACCTGGAAGGGGAAAAGATGGCACAGGCCCCATGTTCCCACTTTGGAGACAGGGCATTTTGAGACATTTCTCTTTTATTGCCAATAGCGGGTCAGGGATTGGGGATGTCGTTTGTCTAATGAAAGCCATAGCTTCAAAACTTTAAAACAGGTAAATCAAGAGCATCACAATGTTGCTGTTAATTTTTCTTTAATAAAGGAAATAATAGCAATGTCTTATTTTTTTCATGACAGGAAGACTTTTTTTCTCATACCCATCATCTTATTAATGTTTGATTGTCACAGTTACCCTGTGAGGTGGCAACACCTACCAATGGCAGGCATTACTGTCCATGTTTTGCAGATAAGAAAACTGAGACTCCCTGAGGTTAACTGATTGGCCCAAAGTTGTAGAACTAGAGAACAGAGAAGCCAGAACAAGGACTCACGCACTCCGTCTCCTACTCCAGAGCCCTTTTATGAGAACACCCCACTTGGCCACCTCCATCTTTCCAAATGGACACAGTTTTCTTTTTCTCTTTCTTGATTATAACAGTAATACATGCCATCACAAGACATGTACATGAATGTTAATCGCAGCACTATGGCTGCAAATGGAAACTACCCAATGCCCATTATTAACAACAGGAGGGGAAATAAATTGTGGGATAGCCCCGCAAGGGCTGCTATCTAGCAAGAGAATGAAGAGTCTAACGCCCTGCAACAGGTGAGTGAGGTTCACTCTCAGAATGTTCAGCGATAGAAGCTAGACACAGTCCATATTACAGCATCTCATTTATACAAAATACAAAACCAGGAATTTTGTCTTTTATCACAAGATACTAATCTATGCTGAAAGAAGTCAGGGCAGTGGTGACCCATGTCGGGGAGAATAACTGGAAGGGAACATGAGCATCTTTCAATCTGAGATGTGGCTACACGTGTTCAGGGAGTGGAATTTATTGAGCTCTGCACGGCACATTTATGGCACTACATGTGTGCCTTTTTCCATGGGCATCATATTTTAATAAAAGTTTTAGATAATTACACATGCTCTTGTAAGAAATTTGGACAACACAAAAGAGTACAAATATTTTTCAACCAATGTTAAAAATAAAAACCAGAGAATGGGAAAATATATCCCACAAATCTAAGAAAAATGTATTTAGTTCTGTGTAAACAGTCAATTAAGGAGAAGAAACAGAAAAAGGAAGGAGAAAATAATTGGGGGATGAATTGATTGGAAGAAAGGCATGAACAGAAAGGAGACAGACCAATGGCGAGGTCGAGGAGTGAGTGGGCTGGGAGGCATTCAGTGACACAAAGTGATACTGGAGGAAAGTAGAGACAGAGATAACCAGAAACCGGCCCACAGAGGAGACACCTGTGAACAGAGAGTGGCACACGGGAGCCCAAAGGGATGTGGAGCGAGTAAGGTGGGTTGGCCTGGCAAGGGGAGGAGGTGGGAGGGTCTGGTTTAGAGGCGAAGGTGTAGACACTGCACCTGATTGCTAACGTGGACCGTGGACCATGTGAAAAGAGGAAGTTATCATTGCTTTGTGAAAGTTGGGGAGATTCCCAGTCACATGGAGACATTGCATTCCTAGTGACTCCATCAGGGCCTGGCACTTGGGAGGTGGTCAACAAATATTTGTTGACTGATGGATTCAATGAAATCAGTCAACAAATATTTGGATGAAAAGATGACTGAAAACTCAGGTCCCTCTACCCACTATGGGAACTTCATCTCTGGGCTTTCTGCTTCTTCCCTGGGGCCCTGGACACTTTGCCCAGTGTCGTGGCATCCCAAGAATTTCCCTGCCTGCTCTGGGGAGGATGTTTCACGCTGGAAGGTTTTGCAAAATAGGACTTCGTTATCAGAATCCTGTTGCGCTGGAGAATGTTCCTGGCTCATTGACGTTTACAGTGTGTAACCGATTTTATCGGAGGAATGTTGTTTGGAATGGAATGGTCCTCTCAGATGAGCAGACAAGAAACGGAAGGTCATTCGAGGACCCACCCCGAGCTGTGTAAGTTGGAGCTAAGGGTTGCTGTACATGATGCTTGGGAGCCTGGCCAAGCCATGAGCAACCCTTCCTCCTTGGAGGAGGTCCCAGCCAGTTTCCAGAGGGACTGCAGTGTTTACATTCTCACCTTGGCCCTGCGGGCCCCCGAGCCCAGCACCAGAGGGTGGAGAAGCAGCAAGGACTCCTAGGCCTGGTGTCCAGCAAGCACCCTAACTCAGCCTGGACAAAATGAGACCACTGCTGACATTCCAGAAAGGCAACAATAAGGCTTCTTTCTTCCAGAGGGTAAAAAATAGGGAGATGAGTTTATACCTTTAGTTCTTTGGTGACAATCCTAAGACACTGTGCTTGCTGGAGCTTGTAACAACACAGCGCAGATGTAGCAAGCGTCCCATGGAGGGCTGGAATTCTGTCTCTTTTATCACAGCCCTGACGCTGTGGGGCCAGCTCAGCAGCGCCTGTCTGCAGGGGTGCTTCACATATCCCTGGGCAGAGAAAGGGACCGAATGGGATGCAGAGATGGAGTTTGAGGCAAGAAGGGAAGAGGAGTCAAGAGAGGTCAGGAGTCTTGTTCCTGGAGGGAGGGAAACCTACTTCAGCAGGAGAGGGCTGAGGTGCCCCGGCTCTTGCCAAGGGTGCTGGTGAGCATAGAGGAGCAAGGCGGGGAACAGAGATGCTGCAGGAGACGCTCTACTCCTGGTTCCCTTTGCCAGCCTCTGCGGGCCCACGGCAGGGCTGGGCGTGCTAGGAGATCGCTCTCACTCTCTACAGCTATTTCTAAATGTCTTAGCTGTGGTGGGTAGAACGATATCCCCCCAAAGACATGTTCAAGTTCTAATCCCTGGTATCTGTGAATGTGACCTTATTTGAAAATAGAGTCTTTGCAGATGTAATTCAAATGAGATCGTACTGGATTATAGTGGGCCCTAAATCCAAAAACCAGTGTCCTTATAAGAAGACCACATGAAGACACATGCACACATCAGAATAAGTGTTAGAACTTCCAATTGTATACTTTTTACTTTTATAGATTTTTAAACTATGATCTTATATGTGTGTTTTGGAGGAGCTATGATAAGTTTTATGGCAAACGGTATTGTTAACTTTTTATTGTCATCAAAAGTACATAGATATCCTATTAATCCCCTTATTCTTCTACTGCCCTTACCTCTATATACATCAAAAAAAATCTTTCCTTGTTTTATCATTATAAAAATAATAAAAGTATTTTGCTAGTATGGAAAAAAAAAGACACATGCACACAGACGGAAGAAGGTCACGTGATGATGGAGGCAGAGACTATAAGCCAAGGGACACACACCAAGGACTGCCAGCCATCACCAGAGGCTACAAAGACGCAAGGAAGAATTTTCTCTTGGAATTTTCAAAGGGAGCATGGATCTGCTGACATCTTGATTTCAGAATTCGATCTAGCCCCCTGCACGGTGGGAGGATAAGTGTCTGTTGTTTTAGCCATCACGTTTTTGGTGATTTGTTATGGCAGCCCTAGGAAAGCAATCAGTCATGGTCCCCAAAATGTCAAATCCCTCGGGTCCTGCCCCCCATGCCCTTCAGTCTTAGCAAATAGCCCTTGTTCGTCTCCCACTTTACAAAGAAAACTGAAGCCCTCAGGCAGAAGTCCAGACCCCCTCACTATACCATGTTCCTCTTTCCCTCCTCGAAAGGCCGGTCCCTCCACCTGGGCTAGAGGTTCTACCCCTCCTGCTTCTCAGAGACCTAACCCGTCCACCATCGTTCACTGAGCTTTGACTTTCTCCCTCCCACGCAGACACTAGCCAGTTCAAATTCTTTCCCTAAAAACAAAACTCCCCTACTCCTCCTTCCCCTGTACTTCTTATCCTAACTCATCCTCCCCCTTCACAGTCAATATCTCTTCAAAAGTCATCTCCACCTCTCAGTCCTCCCAATGTTCCCCAAACACTCCACCAATAGTATGCTTCTTACTGTCACCGGTGACTTCATGTTGCTAAAACCAATGGCTATTTTCAGTCTATACCTTACGCAACCCTTCAGCAGCATTGCACATGGTGAACCAGGATCTCCTTCCCTTTGCCCCAGTGACATGACCTTCTCCAGGGTTCCCCCTGCCTCTCTGTGGCTCCTTCCCAGTCTTCTTCCTGGCTCTGCCTCCTCTCCCAGCCATTTCGTGTTGTGTTCCTCAGGGCTCACCTTCAGGTTCTCTTCTCTGACTACAGTACTCTCTGCCCTCTGTGATCTCAATCCCTTGTTTTCAAATCCAAACCTTAAACTTGAACCTCTCCTCTCAGCTCCAAGTCTGCAGATTCAATTGCATACTTGACATTGCCATTTGGATACCTCGAAGTCACCCCAGACCTATGTCCCAGACCAAGTCAACAACCTCGACTTCGAAGACCTAGTTCGCATGCCCTATTTCCTCTCCTTGAGAATGGTACCACCATCCATCCAATCATGCAAACCGGAAACTCAAGAAATCTTTTTTTGTCGTTTTTGAGATGGGGTCTCACTCTGTCACCCAGGCTAGAGTACCGTGGCATGATCACAACTTACTGCAACCTCGAACTCCTGGGCTCAAATGATCCTCTTGCTTCAGCCTCCCCAATAGCTGGGACTACAAATGTGCACCACTGGGTCCGGATAATTTAAAATTTTTTTTTGTGGAGATAAGGTTTTGCTATGTTGCTCAGGTTGGTCTTGAACTCCTGGGCTCACGTGATCCTCCCACCTAAGCCTCCCGAAGAGAAACTAAAGAAATTTTAACCCCTCTCTCATCCTCATCAACATATCTTGTGGATTTTTATCTCGTATAATCTCTAGAATTCGTATTCTCCTATGAACTCACTTCTATCGTTCTTGTCCAAGAGCTATCTCTTCTCACATGGACTGCAAGAGTCTAAGCATCAACTCTTATTTCTTTCTCAGTTGTTCCTCTTGTCATAGTTAGAATGATGATTTCCAATCACAAACCACGGCACTCCTCACCCTTTACTTCTCCTCCTCTTCATGCTCACCATACTCCACCTTTCCTACTTAAAACCTTCCATTGCCTTCTCTAAACTCTTAAAAAAGTAAAAATCCTTAAAATGAGCTGTTAGGTCTGCCTGATTTGGTTGCTATTAAAGTCTCCAGCCTCATCTCCTTCCACACTCCTCATTCTCTGTTCCAGCCACATTGGTTTTCTTCCAGTCCTTTATATAACATTTATCCCAATCCCTCCTGCCTCAGGGCCTTTGCACTTCCTGTTTCCATCATCCTTTGCCTGGTTAATAGCCTACATAGCTCTCAGGTCATGGCTCATTCTCAAGTCCACAGGGAAACCCAACACATCTTCCTAAGTGCTCTACTCCAGGGCACTTCCACAGTGATGAGCTTACATTTATGCTCTTTTTTATTACTGTCTGTCTCCTCCAAACCTTTAAAGTCTATGATGTCAGAGACTTGCCCAACACCCAGTACAGTGCCAGGCACAGAATAGTCAATTAGTAAATATTTGTTGAATGACTGAATAAAAGAAAGAAATCCTAAGTTGGGTTCTGGGAACACAAAGATGAATAAGGCACAGAAGTTTCCAGAAAGCAGCTCACAGGTTGTGGGTAGGAGGGGACAGAGGAAGAGTAACCAGAACCAGGGTGGAACAGGGTGATGAGCACATACCAGGGGAGCAGGCCAGACCCCCAGAGGAGACAGTGGTGCTGGGCCTGCTCACCTGTCCCTAGATGAAGCTCAGTCCAGGTGTCTGCTGACTGAGGTGTCAGCCCTTAGGATCCCTTTGTCACCAGAGTCCTGAGTGTCCTGGGATATTACTGCTATGCAGTCGCCGCTGTATCCCAGCCACGGCAATGCCAACTTACACTGCCACAAATCCTGCAGTGGCACCATCCTGAAGAACTGGACACAATTTGGGGCCTGTTTGGAACACAGTGTGACAAAAGGCTCTGGCTGCAGTGCAGGCACCATGCAGAGCCCTTGTCAGAATTGCTCCTGGTGCCTCCTGGACAGTGATCTCATCATATCCTCAGGCCAACCCCGAGAGGCAGCAAAGGGTAATGATTTTTCTTGCCACTTGACAGCTAAGAGGACTGAGGTCAATAGAGATCACTTGACTTGGCCAAGGAATGAGAACAGCTTAGGAACTGAACTTAGAGGAAACCCAAGGTCCTCTCTGTAGTGTCCACCAATCAAGTCAGACCAATCGGCAGAGGAAGGCTCGGCAGGCTGAGGGTGTGCTGCAGCAGGACCCACACAGCTGGTCTATTTTGGTGCAGAAGGACATTTCATCGCCCCTTCCAACCCATCAATGTTATATTAATAACCTAATTGTAGATGGCCCTCAGAGATCATCTGATTCAACACGTTTATGAAAGAGAAACTGAGGCCGGAGAGATGAATCTCCTTTACTCTCCCTTTCTTTCCCTACCCTGCTGGTGTTAAGAGGTAGGGCAGATTGTTAGCTATCTACCCAAATCCCTTCTCCCCTTCTTTGCCTAGGTGGCTAGACTACATTTCCCAGCCTCCTTTGCAGATTGGTGAGCCATGTGACCATGTTCTCTGCAGTGGCATGTAAAGGAAGTGAGGCATGCCACTTCCAGGCCTGGCCCACCAAAACCTTCCCTTCTCACATCTCCATGTTCTTTTCACCTCTTGGATACCAGAGCAACTTTGGAAGCCATACATTAGAGTGTGGCAGAGTCACCACAGTGTGGATGGAGAAAAGACCATGTGGAGAAGCTGTCCCATTAGTCTGAACATCAGTGTCTAAGGCTGTTAAGTGAACAAGAATTAAACATCTATGGTGTTAAGCTACTGCAGTCTGGAGGGCCTATTTGTTACTGCAGCCTAGCCTAAGCCTAATCTAACTAACACAAGTAGAGGCAAGAAAGCCCCCACAAAAGCTATGACTACATGAAGTATCAAGTGGCAAAGACGCTGGGCTCTATACCGAGTTCACTGTCAACCACTTTGGAGTGCCCCCACTCCCACCTCTGGAGAGGTGCCTGACTATTAACTCATTCAGTCCAGGAATTTATTCTGAATTGGCTTCTCACCTGTTTCATTCTAGATCAATAGATTGCCAGGGCTGGAATGGATCTGAGGGGTCATCTGATATATGCCCTTAGCTTCAGACAGGACATCTTTTAAGCCATCTGAGATGATCGAGAATCTTGTCCACATTTCATATCCCTGGGAAGGAAACACTACAAAAGTCCTTAGACATCTGTTTTAATCTATGGCCACAGCATCCTGAATGTTCACGATCTCTTCTGATCTCAGAAGCTAAGCAAGATTGGGCCTGGCTAGTACTTGAATGAGAGATATTTATTTCAAACCTCCTTGCTCCTGTGTCAGATCTTTGCTTATCTTTGCTTTACAGATAGGAAAATGAGGCCTACATTGCACAATTAAACAGTGGTGAGGTCAGGAAAAGAAACAAGGGCTCAAAGACGAGCTGACTATTCTCTCTAAGTTTCTATACTGCCTCCAACTCTCTCTTGTGGCTTTCTCAAGTTCTGTCCTAGGAGGGGAGGAAGAAGTGCTGGGATCCATCTACGCTGTGATAATCTTCCCAGGTTCTCCCTGTGTCTCCCCATCTACCCAGCTGGCTGTTACCTTGAACTTGGTCATTTCTCTTAGAAGGTAGGGAGAAGATTAGAGAGAGAGAAACCTGTGATTAAAGGGAAGGGGAGGCAGCAGGTGCATATTTGTTCCTTGGGCCTTGGTAGGAAAGGCAGATTCTGTAATGGGAGCTCTGAATCCACACCGGAAGCCTGTAAGGGTCATTCAACCCTTAAACCTTCCTGGTTGCCCAGGAGGGCAACCAGTGCTATGTGAAATGGTCTCTGTGGAAGGGAAGGAGTGGCAGTGACCAGAACCTCTGAGCACAGTGTCTTGGCCTGCTGGGGTTTGTCTGGCTGGGTCTGGGCAGCTGTGCAGTCCTGCCTGTTAATATGAGAGCAGCATCCAGAGAAGTTGAGCGAGGGCCATAAGAGCAAACCAAGTACTTACAGGGGGATTATTGTTTGGTACTTTCTTGGAGAGACCTAGAAGTTCTGGGTGAGAGCAGTGAAAAGTTGGGTTTGTTTTGTAGTTCTTTAAAAACAAAACAAAATAAAACCAGATCTTTATTCCTCACTCCCTCATTTAAGGTGAGCTTGTTTATACATAGCATCCCTTATGGTTTCTGCCAAATGACTCACTTGTACTGAGTCACCAGAAAGTGGGCCTAGGCCCATCTGCAGCTGCCCTGGACATCATGATGTGCTCATTCCTCTGGAGGGGGGTTATAGAGATCTGAAGACAGAGAAACAGAGAGGACCAGAGAAATGGGATGGGGAGACAGGCCTGAAAGTGAAGTCCGTACTCATATTTTCACAGGCATTTGGTCCCCAAGAGAACTGACAAAATCCCCAAGGAGCTCCAGTATTCATTTCAGTTGAGACATTGTCTGAATTATTGCAAATTCTGAAATAGAGGACAAGAATTAATCATGCCACAGGGTCATTCACAGATAAATCACTTAATCTTTGGGTCTACCTTCAGAATCTTTAGAAAGTTATTTTCCCAACTTGAGCCCATCTTTCTTCACTTATAAGCCTAAGAGGCTTGCAGTCCTAAAATTTAGACATTTTATTATTTATTTACTGAGAGGGGAGGGGACATGGACACAAACAAAACTTAATTTAACAAGAAAATTTGTTTACACTAAACCTCTGAACCTCTCCCAGGAAAGTTTCCATTTAAAATTCAGGGATCTCCATGCATCATTTTGTTTAATTTGCAATCTGCAGCCATCTTCCTGATTATGAGTTTGCCCTAGCCTGCCTGAATTCACAGTTTTCTTTTCCCTGCGGCCTGTTTGGGTGTCCTGGCGGTGACATCTCTGCAGAACTGTGGTGTGAGCCAAAGGCAGTGGTCGGATGGGAATGGAATCCAAGCTTAAAAGGGCGTAGGGGAGTCTGAGGATTCTCGCTTTGGCCAGAGGGTGAGGTGTTAGGCTTGGCAAAAGCAAGCTCATCACCAGCCCTGGAGCCTGGAGAAGGGGTGTTGGTGGCGAGGCCCTTCAAATCAGTAAGGACAGGGGACCAGGCTCCCCTTCTCTTTCCTACCAAATCACTTGGGATAATCTAGCTAGTGCTAATCACGTTCTCCAGGACCTGCTCCCCCACCCCCGACTCATTGTGCACTTAGGAGTTGGCAAAGTGCTTCCTGATTCGGAAGACTCGGGTTTTCTAGTTTTTCTCCCAAAGGCAAAGCAATGCTATGGGGACTGTGTGTGTGACAAAAGTTGCGCCGTGGCTGCGCTGACCTCATCCCGCCGTCCCAGGCCGGGCCGCTCTCCAGGCGCCCGGCCCCAGCCCGGTTCCTGCCCTCTCCCCGCCCCCGGGCCTGCCGCGCAGGGCGGGTGATGTCAACCCGAGGAGGAGCCGCCCGCCCGCCCGCGACCCGCCCGGGCTAATTAGCATGTAGCGGCGCCGCTGGCCGCCTCCACCGCGCCCGCCCGGCCCCCGGCCGCCCTCCCGCGGCTCCCGACAACTTTTGAGGCGGGGAGCGCGCTCGCAGCCGCACTCCGCTCACTTCCCCGGCCCCGCGCCGCACCCGCCGCCCGCTTGCCTCGCACCCGCGGCCGCCCCGCGCCCGCCCCGCGCGCCGGGCATGTGAGCGCGGGCGGACGCCGCCACCATGGCCTCGCCGCGCGCCTCGCGGTGGCCGCCGCCGCTCTTGCTGCTGCTGCTGCCGCTGCTGCTGCCGCCGCCGGCGGCCCCCGGGACGCAGGGCCAGCCGCCCTCCCCGACCCCCCGTGCGCCTAGCCCGGCGCCCCTCGCCCGCGCGGGGCTGGCGCCGCTGCCTGAGCGCGGCCCGGAGCGCGAGCCGCAGCCGCAGCCGCAGCCGCCACCGCCCCGGGAGCGCCGCGGGCCCGCGACCCCCGGCCCCAGACAGACGGCCCCCGGGCCGGGCGCCGCGACACGGTGGGGACCCTCGGGCCCGGCAGCCCAAGGCGGGAGCGCGGGTGAGTGAGAGTCGGGTAGCGGCCCCGAGCGGGCGTGGGGCTGGGGGGCGTGGGCGCGCCCCGGGCTGCAACCCCAGCCGTAGGCCCCTGCGCGCTGCGCGACCCCGAGTGGGGGCTCCGCTTAGCCGGCGCGAGTGGGACCCTGTGGTGGGCTGGTAGGGAGGGACGCTTTCCTTGGTGGCTGGACTGAGGGGTGTGACCATCCCGTTTCCCTCCCCACCCTTTGGAAGAAAAACTTATCTCCTCCCATGAGGTGTCCTGTCCCCTTCCCACCCCTCTTAAAAAATAAGAAAAGGAAGGGAAAAAAGACCTTCCAAATGCACCTCTCCTGCCTGGGAGGTGATAACATCCGGCCGCCTTCCCCCAGTTTCATTCTTTTTTCCCCACAGATACAGTCCAGGTACGGAACCTGATTTTCAAATATAAGTAACTAATTTTTTAAGGGTTCTAGCACTGAGGATTTTGTAAAGGACAAAGGATGTACGTAGTTTGAAACAAAACGCTGTCCTGCTTCAACTCTAAAAGCAGAGGAACTGGGGTGGTGTGGAGGGTGCAAGGTTGAACCCATCTGCAAAGGCTGACACGGGACCCTTGAGCCATTTCCCTCTCTGTCCTTTCCCAGTGAGCTGCTGCTCCGTGCACAGCCACAGCCTGTCCCAGTCAGAGCAGGGGACGCACCTCCTCTCCCTGCTACCTTTGTGTGCAGTTCCTTCTTTTGGTCTGGAAGAAAATGCCAAGGACTGAGTGGAATTCTAACCATAACACCATTATGACCTTGGAAATATCTCTTTTGATCTCACTTTCTCCATCTGTGAAATGGATGGAAGTAATGATCCCTGTTCCTTCTAGCCTCCTAGTGATGATGTGACAAAATGAAAGTAAAAATAAGTGGAAAGTGCTTTGAACCAAGTCAGCAGCCTGGTGATGTTAGACTTTGCCTTCCTGTGAGTGACACGGGGCATTCGCGCTCTCTGGGCTTTCCCGGAAAAGTTAGCTTGCTTGCGATGCTGGACATCAATTTGGAGTTTAGGTGAAGGTTGAGAAGATTTTTGTCTGCCTAACTGACAATTCACTTAAGTTTCTCGTATCACACAAACTTAGTATATGAATTAGCTTGTTTCAGCCAACCTAGAGGTGCTTCCTAGAATTAAATAAAAACAAGTGTTTTTTTGGTTTGGTTTTGTTTTTAAATCCGGTCTCCTGGTAAAAACTCCAACTCCATATTCAACACTATTCATTACAAAATGCCTTATCCTTATGAATTTCTGAATCATTGGCATAAGATTGAGAAACTGAGGAACGGTAAGAAAAGGGAGAGGAGAAAGAAGCTTCCAAAGACAAGAGACACAACTCAGAGTGACTCTGACTTTAGATTCCTTACAGCATACGTTGTTTTGCTAAGTTCCTCAGGAACTCAAAAAACATAAAAGAGAGCATTTCCGGACACTCAAACCAGAGAAGTAACCGGTGAATGCTGTATATTATAGTGTGAGTTTTTCTAAATAGAAAGCGGAGTACAGGGAACTAAGGACATTTCAGAGGAAATACCCAGGAACCGAAGGCAGGTTTCTCTGCCTGGTATTCAGGCTTTCTCAGTTGAGGGGCCCAGATCTTGTTGTTAGGGCTTAAGTGGGAGGGACACTGACTTGCCAGGACCCTGGCCAGAGGCTGGCACATGAATCTCCTTCCTAATGGCCGGGGACTCCCATAGATCATGGAGAGGTAGGTGTTACAGAGAGAGGGACATTGAAGGTATCTGGCTTAGAGGACTCAGCAGGTAAGAACTGGGGCCTTAAGTGACAGGTGTGGCAGGTGACACTGCCAGTACTTGGCTTTGTGACCTTTCCAGTTTGATTCATTTGGGGAGGTGAGTGTGATGGAGGCTGCAGATGGGTGAGGCACTGGGAGGAATGCAGGTGAGAGTTCCAGAAAGCAGTTATGGAGGAGCCAGAGTAGTACAGATCTCTTACCCACGGAGGGCTCTCCTGATCTGCCGGTGCCCCCAGAGAGAATGCCCAGCCAGTGCCTGCTTTTCAGCTGCTCTAAGGCTTGATCTCGGATGGGATGTTAGAAAGATGAGATTAGAAGTGATGAAATCAAATACCTGTTGAAAACTGCTGGAAGCTGCTAATATGACTAAGGATCTGGGCATGACTTGTGCTTGTTTCTAGTACAGGCTTGTTTCAAACAGTGTCACTTAGGGGTAAAAAAGAAACAACAAAAAAGGAAACCAGCTTTAGATAATTTCAGTGAGTCCAAGTTTTCTAATAACCTCTGAGGATTTTCTCTGGCCCTTTTTGATTGACTACGATATATCACTACGTACTATCACTTATTCACAAGGCAGCAAAGTCTCAGTGTGGAAAGGGCCTCCAGAGGTTCTTTAGTTCGCACTGTCCCATGCAGATGCCTGCCCTCTCCAGCACCCCTGACAGATGGTCCTCCAGGCTCTGCATCAACGTTTATGTGTGGGGAAGTATGCGCCACTGCTGGTAATGAGCCCCGAGTCTTACAAATAACATGCCCCATTGATTGTCGGAGAAGCAGCCTGCAGTTCCTTCTTGCTTCGGGGATGCTGGTAGTCAGTGCCAGCCATTGTGGCTTCCAAATACACTGGTGTCAGCACAGGGGCCACAGATGTCCTTTTATTCCCTGTGGTTCAGTTCTAGCCCTTCTCTTCCCCCTGGCAGAGTTCAAGGTTCTCACTGATAAGTAACAGTGTTTGTGTTCCCTTTGTGGGCTACTTGCCTGTATTAGACTGTATATCCCTGCAGAGCAGCCCTCTGTTTGTATGGCCATTGTTAAGCCTTTTTTGCCCACCTGCCACCCTGCTGGCTGTTCAACTGATGTTTATGGCTGGGACTTCAGCCAGTGATGATAGGATGCTGAGACCTAGAGGTTTTCTTTTTCTGCTTCTGAGCCACAGTTCTAAGCTGAGTGCTAAGTTTATATGCCTTGATTTTGTGATAGATAGGCCGTGCTTTAATTGTGAGATTTACAGATGAGAGGGGAAAAAAAGCTTAAATCATAATGAAAATCAATGCAGAAGGAAAGAACTTTCCCACCCAAAGGGGAAATGACGCTGAGTAGCTGAGCAGCCAGCCCAAGAAATAATAATCTTAGAAAAATGCAGCTCCCTAGAGGAAAGGAAGTGCTTTGAGCCCAGCCCCTTCTGAGCTGTTAAATAGCTGTCGCCTGAATTGCTTTAGCTTTGTGGGCCAACTTCGTCATTTAGCTTGGCTGCTAAGAGAACATTACAAGGTGCAGTGGAGCCCCGGGCTGGGCAAGAGGCAACCCCCCAGGGAGGGGAGAGTGGGTTCACTCCAGGAACAGGGCCACCTCTCTACTGGCTCAGGCTGCATGATGGTGGAGGGGGATTCCTGAGAAGCCTGCTTGCTCTGATGGAGGGTGCCCCAAATAGGAGGGGTGTAGGGAAAGGGACTCTCCGTGGTAAGCGTTTATTTAAAAGCCACGTCCTTTTAACCTTGCAAGAACCCTTTCATTGCCACCCTTGGCGTGTGTGCAAATGCTAAACTGATATTTTCTGCCCGAGAGCTGCATGGATGGATAGAGGAAGGCTGCAAGGTGTCTGCTGTCCAGCTGGGCAGTTACTGCATCCTAATCTTGGAGGCTGGGGAAGCAGTCTCTGCCCTCCCAGTGATCCTCTTGCCTGTAGCAGCCCTGCCCAGCTGGCTGGGAACAGTGCTCCTGGAGTTAACTTGTCCTTGTCCGGGGACACTTGGAAAGAAAGCGAAGAACAGATGGCAGCTGTGGTTTCATTAGGCACTTACTGCCGTCTTCAATGGCTTCCCTCTGTCCCAAGCGTCCTTTTTGTATGAACAGGAGGTTTCGGCTGTTACGAATTTCCCTCTCTTCCAAGAATGCTAGAGAGGGAACAAGGAAGGACACTAGTTTTGGTGCCACTTTTGACTCCCTAGCATTTGAGCACTGTATGTGGTCAATGCTTTTGCATTTCTTATCCCATATAACCCTCCAAACAGTCTTGTGAGGGATATTATTTCCTCTTTACAGTCGAGGATATGGAAACCTGGAGAGGTTAGATCACACAGTAAATGGAGGAGGCAGGATTTAAATGGATTTAGACCAAATCCGTTTGCTCATTCCACCATATCATGGTCTCAGTTTTCTTACTATAAAATGGAGTGACACTTGTCCTAGATCTTTAATATCCTCTCCAGCTCAAAATTGTTTTTCCTCCCTTCCTCAGCTCCTTGCTCTTGCCTTTTTGTAGAGAGTAGAGGCCAAGACTAGGGTAGGGGAGGAGATGGGGAGACAGCAGTGGCCATAGGGACAACCTTTTTTTTTGGAAATTACCTGAGAAAAGACCACAAATCCTTGTGCATATATAAAATGGTATTTTATATAGAGATTGTAAATTATGCCCACTCATATGCCAATCCATAGGTTATTGATGCCAGAGGCTGCTACATTAATTATCAACCAGACTGAAATGAATTGTTGGCTTTCTTAATGGGCTCTCTCCTGGGAACGGGGGGCAGTGGCTGATGTTATGAGGCAGTTGTTATTAATACCTTTTCAACAGGGGAGAGGTTAAGTGCTACCCCATTCAGTTGCTGTAAAATTACTTTCTTCTGGGTGTCGGGCAGGTGGGGTGGGGGGAGGAGGGGATGAGTATATTCACACCTAATGGGTGTGGTGTGTACCATTTGGGGGATGGACACTCTTGAAGCTCTGACTTGGGTGGGGCAAAGGCAATATACATAACCTAAACATTTGTATCCCCATAATATGCTGAAATAAAAAAAATTACTTTCTTTTAATGTCTAGGCCCTCCTCTACTCACTCAGCATTCATCTTGTGTAAATAGAAACAAAGACATTTCTATCCCGTTTTTTTGCTCTTCTGTTGGAATGCGGTGGATGTCTCTGTTCGTGACACAGTTGACTGATTTGTGTATTAGGAGATATTTACTGAGGACATCTGTGGGAAGCGCTGTGCCAGGTGAGGTGGCGGTTGTAGTGCACCCCCAGGGAACGTGCAGTCTTGTTGGAGCACAGACGTCAAAATTGTAAAAAGTGACATCATGGTGCATCAGTGATTCACAACTGAAGACATGCCACGAGGTCATGTCAACCAGAGGAAAGGTGTGAGTAGGGAGGAGCTTCAGCATGCAGAGGTGGAGGCTGCTGGGGCCTGGATAGTTCAGGGAGCCTTCAGCGGGAAGGGAGGAGTTGATTAAGCTTTGGAAAATTGACTGGAATGTGCAGAGACAGAGAGGTTGGGGGTTATTAGCGTCAGCAAAATCCCACATGTTGAAAAGCTCAAGGCTTTTTGAAATGGAGGTGATCACCAGCCAGGAAGCCTGGAGGAGAGGAGTTGAGACTAGTTAGGCTCCAGATTAACTAAGGTCATTGAAGACAAGCCTGGAAAGGAGGAGTCGGGCTGACTGTGAAGGACTTTAGAGGCCTGTTTAAGGCGCTTGTTTTCATCCCATCCATGTTGAGGGGGGCCCTGGTGGCTTTTGCAGAGGGATCCGTGTAATTTGCTTGTTCATTGTTCATTTGTGCTTGGCGTGGGGCCTCACAGATGAACCACATGTGTCTGCCCTTACTACAGCCTGGGAGTTTCAGGATACTGGGATGCTGGCGGGCGCCATATGGATGCACTGGGAGGAAAAGACTGAAGACAGGGCATGGGCTTGAAAGCGGGCAGTGGACATTGACAGGGAGAGATGCAAGGGCCGTTTAAAAGAGTAAGACAGGAGGCCGGGGACAGCATGGCCCTGGGGATGACTGCTTCAGTTTTAGCCTTTCAGTATTCTGTGGACAGCTGAGAATGTGGAACTGAACTAGGGGCCAGCGCCAGGTTCAGCCTGGGGGGCAGTAGTGGAAGCCATGGAGGAAGAGGAAATCGGCTCCCTGGGTGGAGAACATCCAGTGTAGACGGTGGGGAGGAAGAGGTGCCAGCCAAGGCGCCGGCCTGGCCTGAAGGCGCAGTGAGAGGTGGGGTGGCCGGGGGCCCGGCTGTGCACTGGCGGAAGAGTTCAGTGCAGTGCGCAGTGTGTGCAGCAAACTGTGAAGTTACACGTCAGAGAGCGTGTTTCTGTCTCAACTTGTCCTCTCCTCCGGTACTATCCAAGTTCAGAAGAAAAGAGAGGTGGGGAGAATGAGGCCTGAGGAAAGGCCATTGGGTCTGATTCTGAGCTGTTTAGAAGGGACGCTGACGAGTGCAGGAGGAAGCCTGCCTGCATGTGTAGGCATGGAAGACAGCAGACGCTGACCCCCCTGTGGCAAAGTTTGACAGTGAAATGAAAGAGGAAAATCACAGAGAACCAGAATCTTTGATTCTCTCCCCGAAACCTGTATTGACTCCCGACTCCTCCCATGTCAGGAATTGGCAACACCATCCACCTACTTACTTAAACCAGATGCCTGGAAGCCACCTTCCATTCCTCTGCTTTCCTCCCCCTCTACGTCCCTTTTTTCTCCTGCAATTCCAGTTGATTCTGTTTCCAAAATATATCATGACTCTGCCCTCTTCCTCTCCACTGCTCTTTTCTGTTCTCCGTGTGTCCACCCATGCTCTTCCTCTAATCCATGCTCACAGAAGCCAGAGTGATCTTCTTAAAGTGTAATTCGGGTCACCTCACTCTCAGGCTTAAAACTCTCCAAGAGCTTTGCATTGTGCTTAGAATAAAATCCAGACCTCTGAATTGGAATACAAGGTCCTCAGGATCCGACCCTGCCACCTCTCTAGCCTCCTCTTGCTCTGCTTCCCACTTGCTAGACAGTTTTTCACACATGCCACACTCATTCCTGTCTTGGAGACTTGGCACATGGTGTCCCCCTGCCTGTAGCAGCAAGAGCCTTCCAGGCAGAGGGAGCAGCCAGAGCAAGTGCCCTGAGGCAGGACTGAGCTTGCCTTGTCTCAGGATTGGAAAGGAGGAGGCCCACGGTGGCTGGATCACGTAGGGACATGAGCACCACAGTAAGGAGGTCAGATTTTCTTCTGTGCGCTGTGGAGAGGGTTGCAGCAGGGTCCGTGTCACCACGTGGTGTGCGGCTCTGGTTACATGGTCTCTTAAGGAGCTGGAAAGACCATCTGCTAAGTCCACAGAGGCTATTAAAAATGGACAGATTCCTTTTGCTTAACATTTTAGCTCTGAGGTACTTGAACTTCATGGTAGTAGTCTGGCTTTCTTGTCGCGTACAAGTTTTTGAGGAAATCTTGCAGGTAAGATGGCATGGCAGGCAGGCACGACTGTGGTCCCAATTCTTGGGGTTTCTGGGAGGACTTAGGGGAGGCTCTGACATCACTGGAGATCTTGAGTAACAGGAGTCCCCATCTCTCTGTGTGGGTGGAGAAGGAACTCAGCCGCTAGAGGCACAGATGGATTTAATAAGTTGACAAGTTTCTCCATAGTGTCTCTGATAAGTTGGGAGATGAAGACCAGAGAGGAAGATGCGTGACAAGAAGAGGGCAGAGGCCAAGGCCAAGCTCTCCGGGTGGCCCTGCAGTTCCACTTTGGAACTGAAGCAGTCAAATTGGAAGAAGGCAAGAGTATGGAGAGATGCCTGGTTGTCATCTGGAGGGATGTTCCTTGTGCAAGGCCGTGACTAGTGATTATCACATGTTAGGCTAGAATTGAAAACCACTCCGTTTTCCTTCCCTGGGTGGTAGGAGGAGATGGAAACAGCTTCAACTTGGGGACAAGCTTCACTCCTACAGCCTGTTGGGCCATCGTGACATTTATTGCTGCCATGTGGTGAGACTTTTTCTGGGATCATCTTTTGCCTGGGTGTGGATGAGAGCCCTGCCAGCTTTGTAGTCACAGCCCTGGGTTCCTAGCTTGGGGTGGGTCAGACAGCCTCAGTTCGAATCCCAACAGTGTCACTTGCCAGCTGTGGACCTTTGTAGGTCATTAAGCCTCTCTGTGCTATTGGTTTCTCATCTGTCAAATGGGCTATCAATAGAAAGAACCCTGCTCAGAGGCTGTAAGTGCAACATGACCCCCATCAAGCAGAGTGCTCAGTGCCTGGGCAGGAGAGCACCATCAATACTACCCATGATGATGCTACTGAAACCAATGCCTGTTTACACTCCTGTTGTGTCGATGACAATCCCCCACTCCCACCTGGCCCTCCAGGCATTTTGTTGGACAGGGGACAAGTATCCTGCAAAGGGCTCAAGTCCATGTTCCGAGGATCTCTGTTACCTGGTCCTCCCCATCCTGGACCCCTGCCAACCTCACCCCTTGGTATCCCTAGAACTCTCTCCATCCTTAGCCTCAAACACAGAGAGGAAAGAGCCAGATTGGAAGAGGTGAAGTCAGAAAAACTAAGTGCAGCAACCCTCACGTATGATCATCTGAGGAGACCGATGAACACATTGAAGCGATTAGGATAGAATTAAAACAGTATGTGAGGTGTGACTGCAAAATCATAAGCCTTTGAAAATCAGTCTTACTTGGACCTCTATGGTCAATGAGTTCTCCTTCAGATGAGAACCTTTGGGGTTATCAACACACATTTCGAGTGTTGGAAGGAGCCGGGAGCCACCGTCAGAGACTGTGTGGGCCCCATGAGCAACGTGCTGGGGTTTCTTTGCAATCAGACCTCCTCCTCGATCCAGAATGGGGTCACCTAGCTCAGTCTCCCGCTTCATTCATCAGATTGGGCTTTGAATTTTTGTCTGTTTCCAAAGTAATCCAAATTCATTATCCTGGGATGGAAATGTATCATTATTTAGGAAACTCAAGAGAATATTCTGCAGGCTCTATTGAAAACTAGCAAATTGTAGAAAGTTGTTTGAGCAATAACAGCATTGTTAGGATAAGTATTGTCTTAATGGGGCCTCTTTGAAGAGGCTCAGACCACTTGGGTAGGTGAATTCTTGTGGTTTGTTAAGAATTATTTATAGTGTAGTCGTGCCTTGTGGTAATGGAGTGCTGCTGTCTAGCGCTGGCAGAGTCACGGGAGAGAGACGCCAGCGGGGCTTGCACGCTCTGAGGGGGTCGGAGGACTTTTGCTCTTAACCCCTTCTGCCATGTGACACTGGACAGCTGTCTAATGTCCCTAGGCCTTAATGTCCTCACGTTAAAAACGAGGATAATTGTGTCTATCCTGCTCCTCACAAGGCTTTGGAGGATGACTATGAAAGCACTTGTGAGTGTGACATAGCAAGTAATTTTAGTCATAATACAGTGAACTGACTGCGACCTTGGCCAAGTCATGTGACCTCTGTACTTGCGTCCACGTCTGTAAAATGGAGATGGTAACTGTGCCGTCAGTCTCATCCTGTCAAGGTAAGGAGGAGCTGAACTAAACCACATGGATGTGCTTTGTAAACATGCGCGTGCTGTGTACGTGTTAGTCATTAACACTTCCCGGAACGCCCCAGGCATTGTTATTACTGTGAGTGAGGCGGGTCTTCGTGAACAAGGTGGACATGGAAGGAGTAGGAAGTTGCAGAGGAGGTGGGGAAAGGGAGGACCTCAGCAGCCTTTTTCAGTCCTCTATCTCCTTGTCCTCTCACCTGTCTCTGGCTGCCAGGACTAACTCTTTCCTGTCTCCTCTCCCTCTCGCCCAGTGGGACGTTCTTCACAGCTCCACCCTTGGCCTCTGACCTTCAGCTCGGTTTTGTGACCATTTATGGAGCGCCTCCTGTGAGCCTCAGACCTGGGAATGTGATCAAATAAGTTAGAATTGTATAACGAGCTAAAACAACAGTCCAGAGGGAGAGAGTTGTCTTGTGAGGAAAGATCAGATTTTGCCAGGAGGCCCAGGGGAAGGGAGCAGGACGTTCTAGGTAGGGAGGACTGCAGGGCAGAGGCTTGGAGGGAGACGGAGTGTGGGTTCCTCTGTTTTCTCTGCGTGGGTGATTCCCAGAACTACAATCCAGTTCTGTGCCTTCTGCCATCTGCCAGTCATTCTCACGTGTTTAATGAGCTTCACTTTAAACCGACAGGTAATAGTTATACATGCCAACATGTCACCCCTACCTCCCCCAAACCTGACCTTTCTTTGCTTGCTTATTAATCTCCCATTCACACACTCAGAACCGCAATCGTCTTTGCCTCTTGCCACCTTTTTTTACCTTTTCTCACTCACATTAATCACTGTCAACTCTTCTCTCCCCTCTGCCTCCCATCATCTCTTCCTGCCTTTCTTCTAAATCCTACCAGTACACTGAACTCCATTTGGACAGTGGACTCCATAGGACATCAAGATGTCCTATACCGTTTGTGCCATGAAACTGCGGTTTGGATCCCAGTGTCCTTAGAGAGGCGTCCCCAGGCCATGGGGATGAAGCTGCCTCCACCCTTTCTGGCCTGTGCATTCAGTTCCCATTTCACTGTAGTTCCATCTTAGTTTTGCTCTTTCTTAGCCTGCACTCTTTCCCAATTGCTGTATTTTTTTTTTTTTTTTT
>VBSM01000272.1:49409065-49459140 GCA_008086735.1 Cheirogaleus medius
TTTAGCCTGTAGAATTATTTTTAAAGCAAAGAGCTTGAGGTCACATCCAGGTCTTTCATCTCTCACTCCTGCCTGGGTAGGCTGCATCCCTCCTCCGTGCCCCGAGGCCACCTCAGGGCCAGCTCTATTTCTGGAAGGCTGACCCACTCAGGAGCCCCAGGCTGGCCCCTCCCCTGGGCCTTTCTCCCCAGAGGATGCCTGCAGAACAAAGCGGGCCCCTCCCAGGGCTCAGAGGGGAATAGGCCCTGTAAACTTCATGCTCTTCATCACTAGAGCTGTCACAGGGAAGCTTTTTTAAAACCTGATCATTGGCCCTCAAGTCCAAACACTTCTGACTGTGTATAGTTTTTCTTAGGGCTGCTCCTTTCAGGGTAAGAACAAGGAAGGAAATGAAAGTCCCGGAGAGGCCTGGACAGTCCAGAGTCAGAGCTGAGTCTTTTGTTCACACAAACTCATTTGGCTCCTAAACGTCCTCCACCCAAAATCATTACATCCGCAGCCGCGTTTCAAAACACAGCCCAGAGTGGCCTCACCGAGTGGGCGGCTGCCTTTCTGGGGAGGTTACGGCCACCTTCCCCCACACCCGGGGTTCCTGCCTGCCCCAGAATACCCCAGCGCTGGCCATCCGGCCTGAAATCCCCCTCATTTTGAGGATGGTTGAGGAGAAGGCCTGAGGCCAAGAGACCTTCCAGGGGAGCCCACAGGTTTCTAGTCCCAGCCTTGCACTTTCCAAACTCCCAGGGCACAGTCTCCACTGCTCAGGGCCACTTCTCACACCCCAGAGACACCATAGTGATTTATTTTAGGTTCAGCTCTCCTGGAAGCAGCAAGCTCCTTGAGGCAGATCCCGTACCTGATTCAACCTCGTAACCCTCACAACGTCTTGCCTGTGGTTAGCACTCAGTAAATATATATATTTTTTATTGTGATTAAATATACATAACATGAAATTTGCCATTTTTAAATATACAATTCAGTGGTATTAAATACAATAACAATGTCTTTACAACCATCACCGCCATCTGTTTCTAGAGATTTTTCATCATCCCAAATAGAAACTCATTAAGTAACAACCCTCCAGCCCCTGCCCCCAGCCCTGATAACCTTTATTCTACTTCCCGTCTCTATGATTTTGCCTATTCTTGGTACCTCGTAAAAGTGGAATCATACAATATTTGCTCTTTTGTGTCTGGCTTATTTCACTTACTGTGATGTTTTCGTTGTTTGCCCGTGTTGTAGCATGTGTTAGAATTTCACTCATCTTTAAGACTGAATAATATTAAGTCTTATGAATAGTATTGTATGTATAAACCACATTTTGTTTATCCAGTCATCAGTGATAGACACTTGGGGTATTTTCATCTTTTGGCTATTGTGAATAATTCTGCTGCTATGAACGTGGGTGTACAAGTGTCTGCTTAAGTCCCTGCTTTCAATTCTTTTGGCTGTACACCCAGAAGTGGAATTGCTGGATCACCTGATAACTCTTAAGTTTTTTAGCAACTGCCGTGCAGTTTTCCACAGTGGCTGTGCCATTTTACATTCCCACCAGCAATGCGCAAAGCTTCTAATTTCTCCACATCCTGGCCAACACTTGTTATTTTCTTTTCTTCGTTTTTGATAACAGCCATCCTAATAGGTGTGAAAGTGAATAGTTTTTGGATTCATAAATGGCACTCACTGGTTGTATTGTGGATTTGATACTGTTTCTCTCCCTTTTGGTCTCAGTCCTGTCATTTGAGGGTCGGACTAGTTGGTTGGTGTGATCCCAAAGGGTAGTCGTGGTCACCACTGGGGAGGGATGGGGGTGTCAAAGATAACCCAGCCAACTTTGGCCAGAATGAATGATGCAGAGCAGCACGGATGTTAGCTGGTGACACATGCCACACGCCATAAATTTGTGTGGGAAGAGCTGGCTGCGCTTCTCTCTTCTCAGTCTCACTGGTTTCTACTTCAGTGGGTTAATTAGGAAAGACACCAAAATTAAAGAGCTGGGCTCTAGTCTTTGCTCTGCCACCTATTTTCTGGGTTAACCTGGGCCCGCAACTTCATTACCAAGCCTCGGTTTTCAGTTCTGTAAAATAGAGCAAGAATTACCCTCCTGCCTGCCACTCAGAATGTCAGGATCTAAAAGGATAACTTAGCTCCCCCCACCAAATTATCCTGTAAAAAGTGCATTGCAGATTGTAAAATGTGTGGGATTTCATAATTTGACCTAAGAATAGAAGGTTAATTTCATTCTCCTGGAAAGTACCTGTGATCTGCCCTTCTTCAGTTTGCCGCCACCCATCCATCACACTAACAGGGAATGAAAAAGGGAGGGAGCTGGAAGTCTCTCTTTAAAAAAAAAATCTATTTTCTCCCTTCCCTGTATGAGCAATTGAATTGGGGGAAAATCTTTAAAAATCACAAATCCACTTTCATAGGTATAAAAGAGTCCATTGCTAGTATCTACAACAGTGTGGATACAAGGCACCAACCCCACCAATCCCCAAGTTGAGGATGCTGGGAGAGCTCCAAGGGGAGGCAGGGACAGGGAATTCTGCAGCTGGGGATCACGTCTTACTAGTCCAGAACCTCTCCCTCCTGAGCCTTACCCCTTGCAATGTGACTTTCAACTTCCATCTACCAAGCAAGTAACACCCTGGAAAGGCCTAGAAATTTTACTGACTAGGGCATGGTCCTTTTGCAGGCCCTGTGCCCATGGTCTCTCTCTGCTGCATCTCAGTACTCACTGCCTTCCTTTTCACTGGCTCCTACTTTTAGTTTCATCCTATCCTTCCTTTGTCATCCTTGTCCCTGTCACTGACTTTTTCTCCTCCTTCCATATGCAAGTTTTCCCTAAAATCAGTCCTCAATCCTTGATTTGCCCTTCATATACCATCTCCTGTCCTTCCTCCTAAGCAACAATGCCAAATCTTTAAATGCCTTCCGGACGTTTTCACTTGGAAGTTATAACATCACCCTAAACTTCACATTTCGAAAACAGACTTTTCTAATTCCTCAAACTCGTTCTCTGTTCTGGCTTTACTCTTTCTTTATTATCATTCTTTTCCTTATGCATACAAATCATCTCTGAGTTAGAGGCTGATTTAGAAGTCCTCTTGCTCAGTCTTCTAGCTAATAACATGCAGCTGTTGTCAAACACAGTCTGTCTGATTCCAAAGCCGATGTGATAGGCACCATTGCATTCCTCCGAGGGAGAAACAAGGTCAGTGCAGTTGTGTTTAAGGCTGAGGTTTGACTTTTGGGTGGGGGGGGGGACTTTTTGGCTGTGCTCTTCTGGCCAGCACCTTAAAGCCTCACAGAATATGCTGGAGTGTGATGGGACGAGAGCTAGGTTCAGATTGTGTCTCTGCTGCTGCTGAGTGTGGGACCTGGAACCATCACTTAATCTTTCTGCTCCTCAGTTTCCCCATTTGCCATGTGAAGATAGTAATGCCCACTTGATAGGGCTGTCATGAGCATCGTATGAGATGATGCATGTGAAAATGTTTAGCACGTGGTGAGCACTGAATAGATGTTACTGAAATCTGAGTCCAAATGGAGGGAAATGAAAATAAGGGCTCACTTTTCCAATTTGTGCCCAGAAGCACAAGCTTGTAGCTGGCAGCTCTTGACACTGGGCACACTGCAGCGGTGCATGGAGAGGTTGGGGGTGGGGTCCCCTCTGGGAGGAAATTGCCTCTTTGGATGACAGGGCACACTTGCTGTGCACTCCCACTCCACTGCTCAGAAACAATGCAAGTTGAAAAGCCCCAAATCACTGGTGGGTGGGGGTTGGGGGTGGGGGTGGCAAGGAGTTGACTCTGTAGCAGCTGCTAATTAGGAAAGCCTATTCCTGGGATGTGCTAGCATCCCTGATGATACTCGTTCACAAACAGATGTTTTGGAACATTAAGACACTACGGCAGTGGAAGTTGTCAACTAGAGATAAAAAAAAAAAAACCTAGGCAAAGCAGTAAAACTCTCTTGTTAATTTAATCTCCATTCATGGTACAAGTGCAACAGGGGGGCTCGACACAGGGGGCTGAGTGCAGAGGGAAGGATGGTATTTCCAGCTCAAAAGATACCTGAGAAATGGGATATTCAATCTCCAATATGAGGATGGTTAGTGTGGCTCAGTTGCCATGGTTGTGGGGGGTTTGAAGAGTTATCTCTGACCATCTGGGGAGCTGGCCTGGGTGAGGTGAGCAGCACCAGCTTCTGCTGTGCCTCCGGGTGCCCCTCCTGCCCCAGAGGATGCCCCGTGAATGTCTGGTGGGACACAGCCCCTTCTCACTCACCACCTGGCCCAGGCCCCGAAGCCTGAGGCATCTGTTCCTTCCATGTCTCCAGGGCCATTTCTCCACCAAGACTAACAGCAGGTTCTTTGATACCTTCCCCTGCATGTGGTAGGTCCCCAATGAGTCCTGTGTAGGATTCAGTGGTAACGTGGTTTCTCTGAATTACTCTCCTACTCAGGGTTTACACAGGTGCTGAATAGGGAGCCACACTGCAAACAGAATTTGTCTGCAGGGGCTCTGAGTAACTCAGGGCTTCAGAAAGGATTAATCTTTGGAATTCAGCAAATATTTTAGCATTTGACCCATTGTCCTCCCTGAGATACAACACGAAGCACTTAGATGTTCATGATCAAACAAGACCTTGAGTGGCAAGGGGAGTGAGCTGGGGGTGCCACCTGCCCCAGCCTGTGGTTTGTTAATCCCCTTTCTAAGGAAGAGTTCATAGGCAATAAAAGAAATAGAGGGGCACCCAGAGTTCAATAGGAGGCAGAGGGATATTGTTCTTTTGGGACCCCAGGCCAGTGACATGAGGAGCTTGCCGTGCCAGAGGTGATCCCAGGTTTCACCCTGTGTCCACGAAGTTCTCCCTGTGCCTCCTAGGAGAGGTGTCATGGAGCGGAACTCACTGGGGCACAAGCTGCTCCAGGAGCCACTGGGCTAGCCTCAGTTTTTTAATCAGAGTGGACTTCTAGCTTCCACGAGGGCCTGGGAGCCTGGGCCAGCTCTGGTGTCAGCTCTGATCTGCCACCTGAAAAAGGATTAGGAGACTGAGCCATGATTGTAATGTGCCTGCCAAGTTCATCCACAAATGTATTTGTTAAAAGTTGATAACCCTAAATCCATTTGATAGCTGTAACATATATAGCACTCACCGTGTACCAGGTACTGTTCTAAGCTCTTACTGTCTGTGCTCTATTAATCTTCACAACAATTCAGTGAGGTAGGTACTGTTATTATCCCCATTTTACAAATGGGAGGCAAGTCACAGAGAAATGTATCTTGCCTAAGATCATAGGGTATGTAACTGGTGGAGCTGGGAGTCTAACACAGACAGTCTGACTTTAACCATGGTCTGTGCATTACCCACTCTTATCAAGTGGGTAAGCCTCTCTTTAGCAAGAACTGAATTTCTAGATCCAGGCATGGAGCAGGAAGTGGGTTCATTTCCTTCTAGGTGAGAGAATCTTTATATAGAAACACAGATTCAGAAGGTATGGGTAAAACAAACAACTTTGTTGCCTCCTGTGTCCCTGGGGAAGACAGGGAAAGGTCCCTAGGTAAAGAGGGATACTAAAGGTAATAGTTTCTCAGGCAACTGTGGCACTCACTGTCTAAGGAGAAAGACGGTGGAGATGTAACCACAAGAAGGCAGGTGTCTGAGGTCAGCAGGGCCTAGCAGCGGCAGCACTGACCAAGGGTGTATCTTGTCTCCAGCTGCTCTGGAGATAATGGTCATTGGCACCTGTCTTGGATCGGTTATGGTCAAGACTGTTACTCAGAGTGGTTATGCATCCAGGGCCAAGCAGCCCAGACACAAGTAAACTCATCCTTCAACTGTGCAGCCAAAGCCATTCACATGCTTATATTATGTTATGTTTCAAAAACATCACTGGAGTCCCAACCTACATACTTCATTATTAGCAAGTTGCATGAGCCAACTTTATATTTAAGGTTTACAGACTCTACCTACCTTAGGGGGCAATCTGGGGACCAAAGAACGCCCATTAGAAAGTAGCTTCTCCAGGTCCCCAGACATGGAGACCTTTTACCAAAATGCCAACCATTTTTGTTCTTTTTCTTAGGAAACACATGTGCACACCCACACACATATATACACATGCACATACATATACATATATTTATGTATTTGTTTTGAGACAGGGTTTCCCTCTGTTGCCTGGGCTAGAGTGCAGTGGTATCATTATAGCTCACTGCAATCTCAAACTGCTGGGCTCAAGAGATCCACCTGCCTCAGCCTCTGAAGTAGCTGGGATTACAGGTGCGTGCCACCATGCCCAGCTAATTTTTCTGTTTATTGTAGAGACGGGGTCTCATTATGTTGCTCAGGTTGGTCTCAAACTCTGGGCCTCAAGCAGTCCTACTCCTTTGACCTCCCGAAGTGCTGGGATTACAGGTGTGAGCCACCACACCAGGCCTAGGTATAGTTTTAATAACATGGAATCATACAGTATATATCATTTTATAATTTATGTTTGTACTTAGCAATATATGGTGAGCATGATACATAACTAAAGCTGTATCGGTAATATATTTTGGTCAGCCCTTTGAAATGTTGTTGTCTCATAATTGTTACCCGACTCCCTATTGTAGAAATTTAGGTTGTTTCCAATTTTCATTATTATAAACAATGCTGTGATAAACTTCCTTATACCTAAAACTTTGCACATTTCCTTAACAATTTCCTTAGAACTAATTTCGAGAAATGGAATTCTTGGGTCAAAATATATGCCTATTTTTAAGACTTTTGCAATGGATTGCTAAATTTCTTGCCAGAAAGACTGTGCCAGTTACATTCTTACCCACAGTGTATGAAAGTACCTACAATGACATCAGATATTACTTTTAAATCTTTACCAATTTGAGAGGCAACCATAAATAAATAATTAAAAGGTATTTTCTAGTTTGGTTTTGTACTTCTTTGCTTCCCAACAATACTTTCATGTATTATTTCCTTTTGTGAATTGCCCATTCATGTTCTTTGTCTGTGTACATCTTAGAGATTTGAAAAAGTTTTTCAACTATTATGGGTGCCAAAGTTTATCAGGCACTGCAGACATTTACTCTTGTTTGTCATCCAACTTTTTAAAAATTTAGTTTTTATTTTTATCAGACTTATGTATAATTTCAAGATCAAGTAGGTTTTATAAGGCTGTTATAAAAACCCTGTCCACCCATCATCATCATTTTCTGTTCTCCAGAATCAACCACTTTCAACCCTTTTAACTGATTCTTTTAGTAATTTTTTCTACATCTCTAAATAATGTGCTCATGTTGCTATTTATTGATTTTTTTGTTTTTGTTTTTAGACAATATTTATTGATTTCTCTCTATGGAAATTTTATATCATCCCAAGTTCTACCAGTTCAGAGTAATACACAATTTCTATTTTTTAGAGAGGTACTTTAAATGTATTTTCACACAACTCAAAGTTACCCTTCTTGTACGCAACCACTGATGGTTCTAATCATCCCTCCCCATACTTATGCACTGTTGTTATCTAGGATTTGTTCCATTTTGTTTTATTAATCCTGCAAATGAGAAATTACTGTTATCACTTCTTTAGATTTATTCACATATTTAACTTTTTTTTCTCATTATATCTTCTTGTATCTGATATCTTTCATCTAGAATTGTTTTTCTTCTGTTTGAAATAAATTTGCTATAATTTTATTTAGTGGAGGTGGATGATAAACCCAATTTTGACTAAAAATTTTTTTATTTGATAGTCTCAAGATGTTTTTAAAAGATAGTTTTGCTGAGTATACAATTCCAGTTTTCTCTCTCAGCTAATTGAAAATACTTACCCATGGTCTTTTGGCTTCCATTGTTGCATTGAGAAATCAGCTGTCAATCTAATTGTCTTCTCTATAGATGATTTGTCATTTTTTCCCCCCTCTGGTTGCTTTTAAGACCTAGGCTTAGTCTGTGGTTTTCTGCAGTTTCACTATGATATGGGTATATCTTTCTTTTTTATTTAGTCTAAGGATATGATGAGCTTTCTTGATCTGAAGATTCATGCTTTTTATTAGTTCTGGAAAATTTTCAGTCATTTCCTTTTTGAATATTGCCACTTCTCCTTTCTCTCTCTTCTCCTAGAGCTCCAATTAGGTGTGTGTTGGACTTTCTCCCTCTATCTTCCTTGTCTCTTAAACTCTTTTATATATTTTTTTCTTAATCTCATTTTGGGCATTCTCTTGTCATCTGTTTTCTAATTGATAATTCTCACTTCAGCCATGTCTAATCTTCTGTTGGATTTCTTAATTTCAATTATCACATTTTTTCATTTCTAAAATTTCCATTTAGGTTTCTTTAAAATATTTTGGTCATTATTGTGTCCCCAGCTTATGCCCTTCCTTCCTTCCTTCCTTCCTTCTTTCCTTCCTTCCTTCCTTCCTTCCCTCCTTCCTTCCTTCTATTGTAAACAATGCTGTAATGAACATTTATGCAGCTAAATCTTCGTCCACATTATTGACTATTTCCTTCAGATAAATTCAAAGAAGGTGAAATTACTGAGTCAAACCTATTTATATTAGAAAAGTTTTAGTAACATTGCCAAATCCTTTATGTTGTATCCTAGTCTCTTTTTCTTTTATTTCTTCTAATGTAGTTTTATACATTTACATTCTTTGTCTGATAATTCCAGTATTTGAAGTCTTTGCTTGTCTAATTTGCTGACTTCTGCCAATGAATGCCATGTTTCCTTATATATTTTGTGATTTTTGACTATGCTCTCTTATTCCTTAGAATTTTATTGATAAATAATAGAATTTGGGTTGAAGGTATATTCATCTAGAGAACATTTGTATGTTCAACTATGTATGAATAGAACCTGGAGGTACTATTCATCAGGACCACCTCTCCCCTCCCCCTATTATTAATAGGAAGTGTGTGTATATTTGAGATATAATTTACATACCATAAAGTTTAGACCATATAGGTAATGTGAATTTGTCCTGCACAACCACATGAGGGCTAGCTTTATGGTTACAAATTCTTCAGTGAGATTTATTTTTTCTTTCACCTAAAACCAAGATTAAAGGGCCAGGTTTCCTTCTGTGGGGCAGGTTTGTTTCCATTTGCTTTACACCCAGGGTACAGTCCTTTAAGGTCCCAGCTTTACACAGTGGTTTCCTTCTGGACTCCCTCCTTGAGAGTTTTGTCTCCCATCTCCTGTACCCCTGTGGCCATCAGCACAGAAGTTCAAGGTCACAAATGTTGAACAAGTGTCCCCAGCTTCAGCATTAGCTCACTCTCTGAATTCCTGCTTATGGTTCTTTTTTGGCTTCAGAAGACTTGATTCTATACTTACTTGCCAGCTCAGCAATGCATTTAGAATTTTTTTAAAAAAAATACTCTATTCAGCACTTTTCGTTGTTTGTAATGGCAGGGTTATTGAGGATACTGCAGGACTGTTGTCTGCCTTTTAGTTTTCTTTATAGTGTGCATTTTTTCTTTCTTACATCTTCAGTCAACCCTCCAAGGAGAGAGTATGGTCCACTGTGAGCCATGTCCTGTCTGCATGTGGCCATTTTTTTCTACTTAGAGACTGCAGTGGAATTCCTGGAGCTGACTGGGATCTGGGACTTCCACTCCTATCCCCTGAAGAAAGGGACATTGCTGATTCTTCAAAGGCCCAGCCTTTCTCACCAATGGCTGAGTCTCACCCTTGTCTTAAGCTATAATAGAGCTAAGTTCATTACCTTCCCTTTGCTCATGGCTTGCCAGCATTGGCACATGGGTTTTGAGTTCTGTCTACCTCCCTACAGTCGCTTTTTTCTGGCTTCCTTTGAGAATGATTTCTCTCATTGTGCCCAGTTAACCAAGAGGATAGAGAAAGCATCCTCAAACATTTTCACCTCCTCCCAGGAGGAGGCCAGCTTGCCTTTGCAGCTCAGCGAGGAAGAACAAAGGGGAGCACGCCCCACGGGTCACTGCTGTCTGTAACCCCAGGGCCCCAAGTCAGACATAGGGACTTTGTGGCTGCCCCTGGAAACATCCTTGCACATCCCATTTCTAGCTGAATGTGGGTGGGCCTTGCCTGTCTGGGCCTGGGCCTGGGAGGAGCCCAGATGCCGGGCGACTTCCCTCACCTTCCAGGAAGCCTCTGTTAATTATCACTCACAGGAAACAGAATAGGGGGCATAAAAACAGCAATTCTCAAGGGATTTGGGGAGGAAATGATTCCCTTAGGAAAGTTTGTCAGAATCTCTTATGGGAGTTTTTATAATCACCACCACCCCGAACCGCAGATAAGTGAGCTTCTGCTTCTGTTAAGAGTGGGCCAGAGTGGGGAAATGTTCAGACCCGTTGACACATACCTGCAAGGTCTGGTGAGACAGCCACTAGCTACGTGTGCTTACGCAGCTCTTGAAATGTAGCTGGTAAAATACTCACTGGATTTTAAAGGCTTAATACCAAAAAAGAATAGAAAATATCTCATATTTTTATATCAATTACCTATTGAAATGATAATATTTTAGATATATTGAATTAAGTAAAATATTTATTAAGGTTAATGGCACCTTTTTTAATTTTAAAAATGTGGCTACTAGAAAATTTGAAGTTACATTTGTGGATTGTGTTTGTGATTCACTTTATTTCTTAGGCAGCACTGATCTAAAAGATAACTTGTTCCGTGTGTGTGTGTGTGTGTGTGTGTGTGTGAGAGAGAGAGAAAGAGAGAGAGAGAGAGAGAGAGAGAGAGAGAGATTTGGATATAAACTGTAGGCTCTGCCTGCAGCCTCCACTTGTCAGATGGTTTGCCATTTTTGCCTGACTCATATAAATAGAAATGATTTCATTCATCCCCATGGAGGTTTCTCAACAGTGCCCATAGCCCCTAGTTCTAAGCAGGAAGAGAAATATCATTCCCAAATGGGGACAGTAAAAATGGATTTTTCAAGGAGCCATGTAATCAGCCGTAACTTCAAATTGTCCTTGTCCTCATCCTTGCTCTCTCTGGGAACTCATTAAACTCAGTGCCCCTCAATTAGCACACGTGTTTCATATTTGCTTCCATCTTAAGCGTGGATTTGCAGGGAAAGGACAGTGTCTGTAGAATGCTGTTGGATTTCCGTGTTATCTTTCAGGGCCCGGTGCCCCAGAAGCAGCCCAGCTTTGGCGTCCAGCTTGTGGCCAGGCTGTGTGCAGACTTCTCCACAGTAACAGGGTAGCTTTCTTGGGTTGGACTTGGTGCATCCCACCCACCTGCTCTAACTCTGAACCTCCTGCCTTGACAAGTGACGTCATAGATGATTTCCTAAGCGTCCAGTTTTACCCCAACTTTAATTTCATCCTCAGAATGTTTTTAACTAATACCCTCTTTGCCATCATCTTGAATGTTATGGAAGTAAATTATCATTTAAATATATTTTCCAACTAATATAAACACATTCCCATTTATAAACTTCAAGTAACGGTCCATACTGAAGAACAGCATTTCCTCAGCACCCCTGAACTGGAAATAACACTCCTCTCCTACATTAATCTGCCCAGCTGAGCACAGCTGAGAGGGAGGGGCTTGGGTTTGGAGCAGACTGCTTGGGGAGTCCTGGCCTTCCTGCTTTTTGACCTTGTGACTTGGGCAAGGTACATGACCTCCCCCCACCCTCCAGACCTCCTTTGCTTCCTACTTAAAATGGGGAGAATAAGAGCACCTAGCTCTGATTTTGTGTATGGATTAAATGAATACATGTAGTTGCTTACCTCAGTGTTTGGCGTGCACGTGCACACACACACATATGTTTGCTATTATTATTTTTAAGATTGTCATTGTTTTTAGAGATGGGGTCTTGCTATGTTGCCCAGGCTAGTCTGCAACTCTTGGGCTCATGTGATCCTCCCACCTCAGTGTTCTGAGTACAGGCATGTGCCACCATGTACAGCTTGCTATTATTATTATTAATTTTTCACAAAATAAGATCATTAAATCTAAACTCTATTTTGAAGCCTGCTGTTTTAATTCAATAATATCTGTAGAATAGCTTTATTTTATAGCATCATTTTAAAGACCACATAAGTGTCCTTTCATGTGGATACTGTATACTGTAACTGACTTAATTAATGTCCTGCTGTAGGATTTTTAAGTCAGTCCTTCCTTCCTTCCTTCCTTCCTTCCTTCCTTCCTTCCTTCTATTGTAAACAATGCTGTAATGAACATTTATGCAGCTAAATCTTCATCCACATTATTGAATATTTCCTTCAGATAAATTCAAAGAAGATGAAATTACTGAGTCAAACCTATTTATATTAGAAAAGTTTTAGTAACATTGCCAAATCCTTTATGTTGTATCCTAATTGAGCATGTCCCACCTTCTGCCTGCAAGAGCAGGTGTCAGGATTAGGGGCTGCAGCTTTTACCTTCCTACCTCCACAGAGGGCACAGTTCACAACCTTGGCACATATGAGGTGCCCCCGTCCTCTGCTCACACCTGACCTTCCTCCTCCACGCCCCTCTCTGATCCTGCCCAGGTGCCAGAGTTTCACATGTTCCTCCTTCAGTCCCATGTTGGTCTCTTTCTATGGATTTTCATCATTTATTCCACACACTATAAAATTTAATTCTAGGTTATGTTGTTGCTTCATAATTTCTTCCATTGGATTGCAAGAATAATTAATGTAGGGGAAAAGGAAGAAAGATGAAATTACTTTACTTAAATCCACTCTCTACTGATATATCTCATGGTGTCTTTTCTGAAGGCTTACTTTTCTTTTCTCCCTGATGCCTTTTCTTCTTATTTCAGCCACCATAAGGAACCACTGGCCAGAAAGCAACACTGAACTCCACACAGAAAACATCACCTCCTATCAGAATCAAAAGGACTCTTCGACAGTGGCCTCCAAAGAGGGTGTGATGGTTCAGACCTCTAGAAAGAACCATGCTTCTTCGGATGTCCCAGAAAACCTCACTCTACGAACTGAAACAGCAGATGCTGGAGGAATAAATGACTCTTCAAGTAGAATAAACTTCACCATTTCACCTGTTGGGCGCTTGCCTGAGAGGGCAACAGCCCTGACTTCCCAGAGCAACACCTTAGGTGAGTTTGTGCTGATGACACTCATTTCATGCAATTATATTCAGTTCTGGAAAACAAAATTTCTGCCATTCCTCCTGCCCCCAACTCTGAGTCACTGTGTCCATCCAAGGGTCCTGGGCTGCGTGGGGTCAGACCTGTGACTTAGGCCCCATCTGTGGCCTGCTTGTAAGTACAGCCCAGGTGAGAGTGCAGATTTGCTGAGCGGCCTGGCTGATCCTGCAGCATCTATGATCCACGGCCAATCGGAATCCAAACTTCCCCTCCCCCAGGGATCCTGCCACACGCTGCCATCTCAGAGGCACCAGGGCTGGTGGGATGCATCGCTGGAAAAGAAACCAGGCTTGGGTTTGTTTGTGTTGATGTGACTCAAATGGTTGTTCATGCTCTGGTCTGCACAGCTTGGTGGTTTGCTTTTTTTAACGAATTTCAATAAGGGGTTGGGGCTCGATGGGTACTATTTGATTGGGGCAGAGAAGACAAAGAAAGCTAGCACTGATTAGGTACCTACTACATACTCCCAAGTCTGTCCTTTCAATCCTTACGAAAGCCCATGAAGGCATGTTATCCTCATTTTAGAAATTTGAAAGCAGAAGCTCAGAGAAGTTAATTAACCCAATGTGTGTAGGTCAGACAGCTAACAGGTTGCATTGCTGGGATTAGAGCTTACATTTGTGTATCTGAGCCAGGTGGCAGAGGTGGCTGAGGATTCAATGCCTGGACGATGTAAGTGAAGGTACAGAGGAGAGAAAGACAAGTGTGGCCTCTGTGGGTGGCAAGGCCAGCAGCCTCCCTTGGGGAGGGCATAAGTTGCCCACGGAGTAGAAGAGGAGGAGGCGGGACAGTTGCATGGATGGGGTTAGGGACAGTCACGGAGGACTTTGGAAACCAGGCAGTTTAGATCTAGTGCAGTGGGAAGAGTCACTGAAGATTTTGAACAAGGGAGTGACATGACTAACATGAATTTGAGGAGGATCATCCTGGCAGACAGGTACAAGATGTCTGTATGGGGTGGGAGGATAGAGGGAACAGGAAGTCAGGGGATCACCCAGGCAGACACAGAAATCCAGACAGCAGGTGCTGAGGTATAGACTGGCAGCCGCAGGGATGGAGAGGAAGAGATTGGTAATGAGACTTCACACAGGAAAGTGGCCAGGATGTGGTGATGGCCCGACAGTAGAGGATGAAGTGGTCAAAGGTGATTCCATGGTTTCATGTCCTGTTGACGGGAGGTCTGGTTGGGGGATTCGATTCTGTAAAGGATACATAAGAAAGTATTTTGTATTGCATTCATGAGTGATGGCTACAGAGCTTATTGCTGTTGCCTGGTTTTATTGGTCATCTAGATGTTGGGAATTTTAGGTTGAATTCAAATAAATTCTGGGACCAACTTTGTGGGATGTGGGTGATGAATCATGATGATCAGACACTGATCTCTGATTCGATGTTGTCTGAAATTTAGCACCAATGTGCCCCTTTCCTGTTAATTTTACCACAAAATGCAAAGTCTTTTTGAGATCTGAACACAGTCTTTGTCTTGGTTTGTGGTCCCTCTTTCAGGGGTTCATTTTTCATAGAATGACTTACTGCTCCTAATTTCTTCTTATGTCTATATATTTTATAGAAGTCAAAGTTGAGCCCACTAAAAGCACATTGAGACATTTTGAGGTCTGCTGGTGGAATTTTAATTGTTGCTGTCTGCTTTCAGCCTCGGAAAGGCGTCACCTGCCGGCCAGTAGCTCAGGCTCCGAAGGAAGAACTGTTCCTTTTCACACGAAGAGTGGACCATCCCAGGGCTCACTGGAGAGGGAGCCAGGGCTCTCAGAAGAAGTCACTGTGCACACCCAAGTGGCTACCACCTCAGTTTTGAGCCAGTCCCCTCTGTCTGCCTTGGAGACCAGAGAACCAACCACGTTCTCCAGGAAGAGAAATTCCTTGGGACCAGATCTCTCCTTGCTGCATTTCTCCAGGACCCCAGCTTCCTCCCCTCCCTTGGACCACTCCTCCTGTAAGTACGCCTGTCCCCAGCTTAGCACTGCAAAGTCACTCACAGTGGACACAAACAGATGTGTATAGCCGGCTAGTTACCTACTGGTAATAGAGGATAAAGGGAAAAGACATTGAGCAAAGGTGCCATTCCTCTAAAGCCAAGCATTTGGAATAGAAGTACATGCAACTTACACAGTTCATCTCAGTATTGAAGTTCATGTTTACAACATGTTTTCTTTAACGGTATAAGGAGAAAAATAATAGTTGGTCTGTGGCAGCTCTAGGCCTTTCGGTTGACCACTACCTGCTTCCCTCTCTCCCGCCCCGTACACACATGCAACAAAGACTAACTGTTACTGGTGTATTCTTACACAAGAGGCCGCATGCTGGGGTGCATGAAATGGTGAGCATTGTACCATTTGATTAGGAGTTAGAGTTTTATGTCTTTATTATTGCAAAAATGTTTCTTTCAATGTCAAAGAAAACATGGGTATAAATTTTTCCAGGCATCATTTTGAAAAAAAAAAAATATACACAATGCAGGAGTTTGCAGGGCATGATGTTAGGAAATGCAGGTGGAGTGCTCTCTTCTCTCTGCCATTCTAATTCCTACTCATCAGTTAAGTCTCAGCTCAAGTATTCCACTTCCATGAGCCTTTCTTCAGCTCTCTGGTCCTCTGTGCTATACACCTTGTCATACCAGATCATCTAATGACTCTGTCCAGACAGATTGTAATCTTCGTTAGGACACAGGCTGTGTCTGTTAATTCTCTTAGGTTCCCCACCATCCCAGGACAAGGTGCAGCTGATAAGAAATGAGGATTAGCATGTGGCCAAACAGGGTACTTCCTGCCCTGGGCCAAAGAGAATGTTGGAAACTCTGCCAATCTTTCCTCTTCTCTGAGGTTTCATTCAGAGTCTGTGTGTGCTGCTTGCGTTTTCTTCCTCGTGTGATAGGGAGCCGTGCAAAGAAGGTTGAACATATTCTTGAGACATAGAGGTTAGATTGCTTCAGAAATTGCCATTTCAAAATTTTTATAGGTCAGAGCTTTTTAGAAGTACTTTGTAAGTCTCAGAGTTTGGGTTTATGTCATCAAAGCAAAAACCGGACCCAAAGGTCCTTTCTGGAATGTCTATTTAAAGCAGCCAATTCCTCTTCTGTATACTCTGTATACAGTTTCCTGCTGACTGCATATGGATATAATCTATGATTTATGTTTTTAGAAGATTGCTTTTTAAGATTATTCATAAACATTGGTTGGATTGGATAAAAGCTGTGAGCCTTTCCTGCTCCAAAGTTCTGTGGTTCGGTGATTTACAATCAACTTTACTAAAGGGTGGAAATGAAGCATTTTCTAGGAAGCTACACTTTAATTCTGGTTAGGGTCATTTAATATTTATAATTTAAATTCAACATACTACTGTGATAAATTTGAAAATCATCCTATGTTTCCAATTTTATTGTACTTGACTCTGTATTCACCTATATTTTTTTCAACACTAAAAAAAAAAAATTGTCCCTTGAACTCTTTGAGCATTTGTCCTTTTAGAACCTCATACTTTTACCTGTTGGAGAGTTCCACCATATCTTTCCTATTCCTTGTGTCTTTTACGGAGCATTTCTCTTCCTTTTTAGTGAATGGGGTGTTCTGTTCTAGGTAGAGGCCCGATACTGGAGAGGGCTCTGAGTGCTGTGAAAGGGGGTTATCATCAGGCAGCCAAGGGCATCCGAATCCAGCCTCCAGCCTCCCCCCCTGCCCATGGGGATGCAGAGGATACTGCGCAAGGACCTGAAGGCACATGGGAAACAAAGTTGTGCTTTATTGTTAAAGCTACGCTAGCACCTGCTACCATTCCTTTCTCACTGCATGACACAGGAGCTCTGGCACTCTGGCAAGAGCCAGAAGCGGACCCGCCAGAGTCGACCTGGCCTGCTAAGAGGGAGGGCAGTGGGGGCTCGTGCCTTTTGGCACTTGGCTCCGCCATCCACTGGTAAACGTGACCCAGTGAGAAGCCTGGCACTGAGACCCGTCAGCTTGGTGAGGCTCCTCACCGGTGAACACGAGGATGACAGCTAAGAGGCTGGCGTAGGGAGGAGGAGGCTTCTTATTTGAAACATGAAAGGATTTGACCAGTTGATCTGAAATGCCCTTCCTAGTTTCAGCGTCTGTTACTCCACACACATCCAGCCTTTGTGTTCTGCGTCTCCTTCCACTCCTCACTCCGCTACCCAGAAACTCACCTGCGGCACAACCGTACAACCTCTTCTGAGGCTAGGGTATCAGGAGTTAGCTGCTTCCAAAAATACATTGTATGCCTTACAGTATTAAAGCAGATATGGGCCCAGGCAATGGAATTAGATTTAAAGAAAAAAAGAGATCAGAAACCATTTGAAATGATTTTCCTTGCTGCTTTACATCTTTCCATATTTTCTATAATGACCATGTATGATTTGATCATTGGCGGGGTGGAAATAAAGCAACAAACAGGGGAAAAGGCTCTCTTTTAAAGGTGGAAAGAGATATGTGTATGTTGAATTGTATGAGAGTGGCTACAATTGAGCACTAAATTTAGCACTGAGCTTCCTGGAAACCAGGGCACAAAGGGAAACCGGGTGTGGCACGCAACTGCTGGCAGATAAAGCAAGCACACAATTCATCCATAGGCATAAGTGTTGTGGGGCAGTAAATTCGAGCAGCACTATTTATAATAAGAAATGTTGAGGATCATAATGGAAAATGCCTTCAATTGATGCTTTGTGGAAATTATGCTAATGTTCTTTCAAAGGTGATACTTCATATAGATTCTCAATAGGATCTAAGGGTATAATAATGGATCTCAACTTGTAAAAGTATTTCTGTGGGCATCTAAGCTAATGTGGTTCAGGGAAATTGCTTTGTGGTGATTTCCCTTTGTAAAGGGAGAGACCATAAATAACTCAGAAGATTGGAGATTTAGCATATGTTTCTCAAATATCAGCTGCTTCAGCTGTACTTTTGGCAAGTTCTGGATAGCAGTCAAGTCTAGGTTGAACATTCAGATGCATGCCCCAGCTTCCAGTGATTGGAAGAGTGACCTCTGTACTTTCACCAGATGAGCATGCATTCTTTCCATCTCCTGTTATAAAGAATAGGAACTTGGCTTATTTCTGTTCCCACATGGATGGTTCCTCCATTTTTGAATGGCTCCTTCAGGAGTAGAAATAAGCAAGGAAGTGCATACTGGCTTTTTGGTTCGAAACATGGTACATTTCCCCTTAGATTTATTTAGCAGGTGCTCACTGAGTAATATAAGTGGTGATTGTAGATTAGTTTGACCAAACATTTCCTCTACTTCTAAGTCTACAGAAGTATTCACACACATTTCATAGCTTTACTATGAGGATTAAATGAGATTCGTATTTAAAGTACTTAGCACAATGCCTGGTCAGTAAATGAATGGTAGCTTTTTATAATGATGATAAGGATGAAATGAGATGATGAGATGAAGAAGTAGTGTTCTACAGAGCTCTCAGATTCAGGGAAAAACAGCCATTTTCCTGTCATGACCATTCAATGTTCCCATCAAAACATATGACCATTGTGTTTTGATGGGTACATTGAATGGGTGAAATAATGCAGTTTACTGGGAATAAAATTGTTTTGAAAGAACATCCAGTGATCTGATGAGGCTGGAATTTGGTGGATATAGATGATAACTCTCATGAAGTTAGGCCTGAGAAGCTAAGTGGTTGAGTGAGGATTTGGGGCATATCTATTATGCTTTCCTTTTTTTAAATAGGAAACTGTTTTTTGTTGGCTTGCTTTGTTTTGTTTTTTTGTTTTTAAGTAAGGGTGAGTTTGAGTGGTCTGGGATTCTGTTTTTATGTCCAACTCTTTCTATTCTTTTGTTTCAATTAATAGTTTTGTGAATTGCCTGCATCTTCATTTTGTCTTCACTGAGGTCCAGGGACCAGAGCTTCAGGCTATGTTTTAGGTATAGCTGGTTCTATGGTTTTGCACAAGAGTAAGAGGAAACTTTTGTTTCCTGTTCACATGCTCTCTCTATATATATTTAAAATTTATTTGTGCTTTTGGTCAGATTGCATATAAGACTGATCTTCAAGGAACCATTTATAATAACAACCTCCATTTTCCATTTTCTGGGTCATAATTAATAGCTCAAAGGCTATAGCTCAAAGCTCAATAGCTCAAAGCTCAAAGGCTTTACTATATAGGTATAGAGTACTTTTTATTATTTTTAGCTTAAAAAGAAAAAAACAAAAACACTCTCTTTTTTGCCTTTGGTCTTCTTACCTACCATGTTTCTTTCCACTCACCAAGCTTTCCTGCAGTTTATTCCTGTTTGGAATGAAGGTTTTAATATACCCTCCTGGAGGTCAGTTCTCAGGGTATGCTATGGAAAGTTCTTGCGGAAGGCAGCCATGAGTGAGCTACCCATGCTTGTGCAGAGCAGACTATGCATTTTGACCAATGGTGTATAATTCACTTCTTGAGGTTCTTGACAATTACCCAATGGCTGCCATCCATTGCTTAGAAAAATTGTTTGGAGTGCTTGATCTCCTGGGGCCCCATTGGAGCATGTAGATTTCAAAGCTACTCTCTAAAGCTTAATGAGACTAACTACAATAATGAAGCCTGTTTGCTTTTGGATGGGATCAAATCAAATTCGTGGGGTAATCATGAATGTTTCCTGCTGGCTTAGAAGTTCTGTTACTTAATAAATGCAGTCTGATGAATAGTCTTTCAAAACATAAAGTTTATGGTGGCTATGAGGTGAGGAGTAATAAGGAGCCTTTGATGGTGACAAGGCTGAGAATTATTGCTCTAGGCCATTAGTGTCCCAACTATATTCTGCAAAACCCTAGGCCTCCTCAGTGGTAACCTGGGGCCTGGGCATCCTGCAGCAGCCCCATTTTTATTCATTTCATGTATAAGATTTTAATCTATCATAGCATTTGAACAAAAGCGTTGCACTGCCAAAATAAAACAAAACAGTGACAAAAACCTTATCACCATGACCTGTCCTGTTTAATCTATAATGTAGAATTCAGCAGAAGTTTTCACCTTCCTCTGTAAAAACCAAGGCAAGTAAGTATTTGCCTTGCTTTCTCCTATTTTCCTTTTAGTTGAATATAAGGTTTTCATTGTGCCTGGTGAGGACCTCACTGCTTTTCCACTTAGCTCTATGACAATTAGAGCTAGTGAGGAGAGAGTGAGAGTATGTCCTGGTGGCTCATGCATGTATAAACACACACAAATGTTTGCATCTATATTAGGTCTGCAGTATTTAGATTTAGCCACCAAAATGTAGTAGACATCATTTGTACCTGGATACATTTCTGATTTTCTTAAACTCCTGAGTAGTTTTGAAGCATTATCTTCTTCTGTTGTAGCTTCTGGAAGTATGGTGGAAGAGCTTAACAACTCCACCGGTCTACAGAGCTCCTCGGTCAGTCAGACAAAGAGTACACATGTTGCCGCCACCTTCACTGATGCTGTCCCGAGGATGCTCCGGTCTTTAACTCTCAGTCTGGGACTTACAAACGAGACAAAGGGCTTCCCTGGGGACTCTAAGACTGCCACGACTTCAGCCTCAGTGCACTCTTCACTCTCTGCAGTGGAATCGAGAAGGAATAGTCAAGTAACTGGGAATTCAAGTGCTGAGGAATCCATTGAGCCATCCCCAGAAAATAAACTTGGACTTACATCTTCACATTGGCAAAATGATTCCCCAAGTAAGTAGTCCATCTTTTCTTGATCTATTGGGGACATATGTAAATAGTTTAATTTTCTCAGGGGAATCTCTTCAAGACCATTTGTAATCTCCAAAGAAAAGCACGCTCTTTGATGACACCAGCTCCTTATGCGGTATACCACATTATTGCATTTGGATGTTCATCCTCATGAGAACGTTGTGAAGTTAGTCAGATGGGTGTTATTCCTCCTGCTTTTTTACAGTGAAGAAGCCGAGGCTAAGAGGGGTTGAGTAATGCACGCGTGGCCATTTGGCTCACTCAGCAGAGTTGAGACTGCAGCCTCAGGGCTCTCGTGGTTGGTTCCATCTTCTTTTCACTCTACAGCATTGTCTTCAAAGTGAGAGCTGGCCCACTCTCTAAACCTAGCTTCCGTTGTTTTGTGTACAGATCATCTTTACACGTAATTGTGCAGATATCAATGTAGTTCCCAAATTCATGGTTTGATTTACTCCCTATAGTTGATTTTTTTTTTTTTGCTATACTTTGGGATTAGAATAATTTGTATTAATACTAAAAGTGTTTTTGGAAAAGTGCTCTGCCTAGGCAATATATGTATGTACTTCATATTTGCTGGACATAATGACATACTCTCTTAACCACTTTTATGGGAAAGAGAATAAAACACACAGCCTGTAAGTTACTCTGCCACTTGCACATGCTGTTCAAAAGGTCCCCTGTTCACCAACTTTTATTTTGCTACCACCCAAGAATTTTGAAGTAATTACTTAGAATATGATAGATAGTGCATGTCAGATTATACATAAAATAAATACTGTACAGGGTTCCTTGGCAGAGTTCCTCTTTTCAATTAAGAGGACTTGCTTCTTAGTTGTTAAGGGATCTCTTTCATATCCACGTAACGGCACTTTTTTCCAATGGTACCTTACAGCTTTGGGAGGACACCAACTGGCCAGCAGCTCTGAGGCAGAAAATGGAAGTTCTGTGTCTCAGACTGCGTCCATGTCCGGGTCAGTCCCATCCACCAGAAGTGGAGAGAGCACTGCACGCTGGTTCCTCACCAACAGCAGGACATTTGCAGATGCCACAGGAAGCTCTGCTTCGTATCCCGAAGTTGTGAACACTTCAGTTTTGAACCAGGTCTCGGACTCTGCTCCCCAGTCCAGAGGAAGTAACACAGTGTTGGGTGATAGCAGTTACTCAGAGTCGTTGTCCACATCTTCCTCAGAAAGCCTGGATTCTTCAGCACCACGTGGAGAACGTTCGAGTGAGTTTTCATTTCACAGAACTGTACCACAGAAGGGGGAGGGACTTGAGATGCTTATGCCCTCTGAGGCACATTAAGACCATGCACTGATGAAGTAACTCCCCAGGCCCCTCTAGTGTCATTATCCCCAAGCCATACTTCTAGCTGGTTGATGCAGATATTCCTGTATATCCCCAGTTTTTTCTGGTACATCTCTGAGAAACTGTTGCTGCTGCCTCCTCTTCCCAAAAGTTCAGGGACTTCTCTGGCCCTGTAGCCCAACCCACGGCCCCATACTGACCTCAATCACAGAGCTTCTGGAAGGTGAAAATATCACCTTCTTTTGAGTAGTTGTCTGGGCATTCATCAAAAGAAATTCTCCCTTTCTTTTAGCAGCATTATTGAGTTATAATTCGCATTCTATAGAATGTGCACATTTAAAGTGTAAATTCAGTGGTTTTTGGTATATTCACAAGTTGTGCAACCATCACTGCTATCTAATTCCAGAACATTTTCATTACCCCAAAAATAAACCCCAGACTATCAGCAGTCACTTCCCATTCTGCCCTCCTCCCAGCCCCTGGCAACCAGTAATTTACTTTCTGTTTCTGTGGATTTGCCCATTCTAGACATTTCCTATAAATGAAGTTATACAATATGTGATCTTTTGTGTCTTTCCCTTAGCATCATGTTTTCAAAGTTCATCTATGTTGTAGCATGTATCACTACTTCATTCCTTTTTATGGCTGAATAATATTCCACGGTATGGATGTACCACATTTTGTTTATCCTTTCATCAATTGATGGATGTTTGCGTAGTTCCCAGATTTTGGCTGTTATGAATAATGCAGCTGTGAACATTCAGGACATACGTTTTCAGTTCTCTTGGAATTTTCAGATTATAGGGTGGTTCTATTTTTAACCTTTTAAGGACCTGCCAAACTGTTTTCCAAAGTGGCTGCACCATTTTATATTCCAATCAGCAACGTACAAGTGTTACAGTGTCTCCACATCTTTACCCACACTTGTACTCGTCCATCTTTTGTGATTATAGCCATTCTAGTGGGTGTAAAGGGTATCTCATTGTGGTTTTGAATTGCATTTCCCAGCTGACTAACAATGCTGAGCAGCTTTTCATGTGCTTATTGGCCATTTGTATATCTTCTTTGAATATGTCTATTCAAATCTTTTGACTATTTTAAAATTGGGTCGTCTTTTTATTATTGAGTTGTAAGAGTCCTTTGTATATTCTAAATCCTAGTCCTTTATCAGATATATAATTTGCAGACAGTTCTGTGGGTTATCTTTTCACTTTCTTGATGGTATCATGTGTAGCACAAATTTTTTAATTTTGATGAAGTCCAATTTATCAATTTGAGAAAACTTTTCTTTTGATGTTCTGTTTTAATAATGCTGTTGGGTAATTTTCAAAAACAATTCTCAGCAGGCTTATCAATGTAAAGTGTATTCTGACTAAAGCAAAAATGCAGTAACTTATCATTTAAGCCTTTAATAGGTTTAAATTCTTACCTCTCCACCACTAATAATAGCAGCTCCATTTCCCCCATATGAGAATCCTATTTGATGAGGAAGATTAGCATATTATTACTACCCACGTGATATACAAAAGCATATGCTTATCATGAGAGAATACCACACATATAGGTGAGAGCTATTTATACTCTTTTATGCCTGTGGCTGGAAAACACACTATCTGTCTCCTAAACAAAAGGAATCATTTTCCACCCTCCCCACAGTGGGGTTCAGGATTTTTACCTTCTCAAACCAGGATCTCAGGTTCAGTAGTTTTTCCCTTTCACATCTCAGTACCCTTCCTCTCTGCAGTTAATGCTCAGTTCCTGTGGAAAATGGGATTTCATTGTGATCAGCTCTCGGAGTGCAATTATAAAAAGGTAGATAAGGAGTAGCCTCATTCCTGAAACCATCTCACTGTGGATTAATACAAAGCTTTATCTCGTTTCCTTGGAACCGCCCAAAGCTGACTGATTCTGCAATCCAGCCTTTCAGAGCTCTCAGTCCCTTCTTTTTTCTGTGTTCAGATTCAGCCCTTCTGCTCGGAGGTCGTGACTCTCCACTTTGTTGAGCCTGTAACCCTGCTGTGGCTGTTTGCCTAAATTTTGTTGAACAGAGCGTTTAAGATCTCCCCATCCAAGGCCTTTGTCTTTTTACCTAGAGAAATCATGCTTAGATACACCTGCCCCCGAGCTTCTACTGGTGGTCTCTCCGTAGGTCTCTCAAGCTCTGCAGCCTGGCTCTCTCTGTTCCTGGGTTTCTCAATGCTGCTTGAGGTCACTGTGTGTCCTGTCCCCACGCTCATTCCTGTCTCTCCATTAATTGGCACCCATCCTGAAATGAATTTACCCAACACTCAACTTTACATCTGTTTTCTATCAAAGTGTGCCCATAGGATATCAAGGGCTAGTCTGGGCTGAGAATAGGAACAAGAACCAGGAAAAGAGTCTGTTTCCTCATACAGCCAGATTATGAAGTATTTAGGCCAAGAAGAATGGGACCTCATTTTTGTCACTTCTGAAAAGAAGGGTTTATTTGATAATCTAACAATCTAAGATATTTGTAAGATTCTTTAGGTTTATAGCACAAAATATATACCCAAAAAGGGAGGAAAAGGATATTTATTCACATGTCACCTTCCTCGTTTCATCCCCATCAATAAAATAAAACAAATGCATTAAAAAAAAAAGAAAATAAAATAAAAAACAAGCCCACCTTTCACCTCTGACCACATGCGTGTTTTTCTGTCCATGTACGGACTGATACTCTCTAGAATGAGGAGCGTTCACGGCTCTCTGGTACTACCAGGAGGTAGGGTCTTCCAAGGAGGACGTGTTCCCCCACTGGGCCCTGTGTGAACTTCTAAAGCGCCTAAAGGGTTGTTAGTCTTTTGCACACCTCAGGAGGCCACCACTGCCAATTTCCCTGACATAAACTCTATTTCTTATGTATATCACCGAGCGGAAATCCAGTATGGATCCTGTTCTCTGAAGCCTTCCCATAAATCCAGTTGCCCCAACAGATGTGCTGATAGGCAGCGCCTGCTGAGGTTTCAGTCACTGTTCGCGTGAGACAGCAACTCACATCAGACAAAGGGCGGAGGAGCACAGGGAAGCGCCTGTCCCCACAGCCCAGGGGGTGAGGCTCCGTGTGGTGCTGCCGCTCCACCCCAGCATTTATCGCTCGCTGTCCCCTTCTACTCTTCCTGTAGCCGTGGAAGACGGCCGCGACGCTGACAACGTGGAGGACGGGACGCCCGGGGCTCCTCCCCTCAGCGCCTACACCTCGGCTACTCTGGCCGGAGTCGCTGAGCGCACGCTGCGGTCTCTCTCCGCCACCAACGCCAGCACCCGCGCCACTTCGCCGGAGGTGGGGAGCTCTGCCGGAGCAGACAGCGCCACTCCGCGCCGGGACGCGACCGATGGCGCGGGCCTGGTCTCACGGTCGCGGGCCGCCTCGCGCGTCCTCGGAGGTGGTGTGTCTTCCGCAGAGCCCCTTAACACGTCCCTTCAGCTCATCTGTCCATTTACTCAAAGTCCTAGGATGATTAACTTGGCGATCCACCCACAAAGTATCTTACAAGCTCTTTATGAAGAGAACTTTCTAGGTTCTCCCACCTCAGGAAGGCAAACACCCCTCTCCAACAAGCCCCCTCCCCCGTTCACCCCCCACAGTCACGTAAGGCATTTGGGACGCTGTGTGCTGGGAGGCTTAAAATAAAGGGGACCAGCCACTTTGTGGCTAAGGCCAATCTCCTGGGAAAGAAATATCTCATTATGCAGAATGGAAAGTTAGGAGGGTTTTCCCCTTTCCATTTAGGCATAACAGTTATTTTATTGGGGGTCTTAAGAGCTTCTCAGATACCAATTTGTTTTTACCAAAAAAGGCATGTGGAAGGAATTTGGAACTATTCTCTATTTTTAGGCCTGTGGTCCCCACTTCTCTTTTCTTACCATTTCCTGTGAGAAGCCACTGCTGCTTCTCACAGGAGGTCAGTCTGCTCAGAGCAGACACTGACCACTCCTGTTTGGCCACACTGTCTCTGTTCAGAGCATTCACCATTGGAAACCACCTCTCCAAAGAAAGTTTCACCCACTTAAGTTCATGGATAGGACATTGAAAATCTGTTTTATACTGTGTGTTTCAGAGATTTCTTGTTTGTTTACTTGACCTGACTTTGACTTTTCCCTTTGTAGTCACTGGAATTAGCTACGATCAAGTGAGTGGCATGGATACTGAACAAAGGACTTCTAGCGGCCACACAGACCACACTTACATTTCATCTACTTTCACCAAAGGAGAACGGACATTACTATCCATTACAGATAACAGTTCATCCTCGGACATCAGGGAGAGCTCGACCTCTTATGTAAAGTCCTCAAACCCTTCACATTCAGACTATTCTTCTCACGCTCAGACTGAAAGAAGTAACATCTCATCCTATGATGGGGGATACGCTCAGCCTTCCACTGAGTCGCTGGTCGTGCGTACATCCAACCTTCCGTCCTACACATCCACCATTAATATGCCAAACACTTTGGTTGTTCTAGACACTGATGCTCCGTCTGTTGGTGACTCTTCTTCTTCTTCAGGGTCTCCTTTGCCTCTGCCCTCAGTGTCGCAATCCCAGCAGTTGTTCTCATCAGCCTTACCATCAACCAGGGCCTCTGTGTACCTGCTGAAGTCTACCTCTGACGCATCTCCACCTTTGTCTTCCTCACCCTCACCTTTACCAACATCCTTGGCAGTGTCTACCCCTGCCTCACTTTCTGTCTCACAAACAACCTTGCCACATTCATCTTCTTCCACAGTCCTGCCCAGGGCAAGGGGGACTCCTATGACTTCGGTTCAGGTGTCGACAGTGGCAGCATCTGTCGTAACACTCCACAGTAACCAAACAGCAGGCGCTAAGAACCAGAGCGCCTCACACCAAGAGAAAACTGTTACAGAGTCAAAGTCACTGAGCTTGGTGTCTCTGACCATGGAGCCCACCAAAGCCGTGACAGTGAGGTCTCCTTTGGAAGTCCCTTTACCTCCAACCTCAACAGAGTCCTCCACAGAGCAAACCCTTCCAGCCACGAGCCCCAGCTTAGCCCCCGTGTCTCCAGCTTTGACAGACACCACTCTCGAGATCTCTCAACCTCCCATGACCACTCCCGGCACCCCATCAAGCATAGCATCTCTGATCACTGGCCCTGTAGCTGTGCAGACTGCGGCTGGAGAGCAGTTCTTGCCGACCTATCCTGAAATCCTAGTGCCACAAATCTCCACAGACAGCGCTGTCAGCACAAAGAGGAACCAAGTGCATGTAGACGCTACCACTGGATCGATCCCTCTGACCAGTGTACTCACGTCAGCAGAAGAACTCACCACAAGGCTTGGCGTTATAGAAGAGCACAGCCCAGCTTCACATTTCCTCAGAACGTCTCCTTCTCCCCAAACCACAGATGTTTCCACGGCTGAAGTGTTGACTCCTAAATCTGCCACCTTTGCTGTTCAGAGCAGCACCTGGTCCCTCACAGCGTTGTCGTCTTCAGCCTCAGGTAAAACGCAGTCTCACAAGCACACGTTGGCTGCTGGGTCTCGCCCAGGACAAGAGCTGCATGGGGCTCAGGGTTCCTGTGAGTGTGTGCTTGAAAGAGTGTGTTTTGTGACCTAAAATGCTTTCTCTTGAAACACTTAAAGCATACAAGAAGGTCACGGTGGACCTAATTTTCTCACCCTGCAGTTACATAATTCTTCCTGAAGAAAGAGGAGAGGATGCTTTGGCCATGTGTGACGTCAGTTCATAGTGCAGGGTAGCTTTTAATGCCCTGGGGTTGCAAGAGCTTTTCCAAGCAGGCCTGGAACCCCTCTGAGGCCAGAGCAGTGATGTGGGTGGGGAGGGTGGAGGTGGTGAAGTAAGGAAGCTGTAGGTGGCCTGTCTGAGACAGGGACGGATTTGGGTGCCTGCTCCCGGATCAGAGCCCAGCGCCCCTGAGTCAGTCAGCTGGCACTGCAGTCACCAGGGCTTTCTTGGGGTCAGAGGGCTTCTCCAGATCCAGGGAAGCCCAAGCTCCTTGTCTCCCAGAAAGTATGGTGCTAGTTGATGAATAGGGGCGGGGGACAGGGAAATAGAAAGACATGAGCTTACCTTCACCCCCCCTCCCCTGGTGTCTGCGTGACTGGGACACCTTCACATTGCACTGAGGGCTTATCTTTATAGCCACGTTGAAGTTGCTGGCGCAAGGAAATAAAGCCATCAGGTGATCCTTTGTCACTGAAGGAATGGCAGAAGGAATAGGACGGTATGTCTCTTGATGTCACGTTCAAATTGCACTTTTGGCTTGTCCAGACCCAGGAAAGTAAAACTGCTGTTGGAGAAGGGGTGACCTGGAAGCTGGTGTCTTAAGGAAGAAGGAAAGAAGAAAGGTGCTCTGTAGTGGCTGGGGCAGGGAGCTCAGGGAGCCGCACAGTTCCCGCTAGTCAGCCTCAGTCACCTGGGCTCTACCACCCACTGTCAGCCCCACAGTGCCCCTTTGTGACACTGATCTGAGCACCTCTGGGAAGGGAAAGGTGGACCCTCTTCAGGGACATTTGGGGGCCTTGCTTCAAGGCTCACAGCCTTCATCTTCAGAGGCCAAGTATGTTCCAATAATAGATGGAACAGAATTCACAAGTCTTTAAAGCCAATGATCACCATTCCAGTGATAACTATAGCAAGTATTAGGAGCAGATCCACCGGCTGTTAATGTATTTTTGTGCCAGGGTTCATGGGTACAGTGTTTGATTATATAGGTGCTGTGCTTATATAAGTGATTTTAGGTAATATTTAAAGTAGCAGTGAAGAACAGGAACACCACCTTAGGTTTAGCTCGTTTGTTTTCAGAGTTTATTTTTTTGGAGTGAGGACTCTTAACTTCCACCTTCTTTTTCTCATGCTACCATTGATTTACTCCTTGCAGACAATGCAGTTATGTTGTAGCTTTCAGCTTTTCTAAGTATGTGTCCAAAACCTCCATGAAGCAATTATTACATAACTGTAGTGTGAAGCTGCCACTTACCTAGAGCACTACAGAGTTGTGGTCACTGCCCTTGGGAGCTGGGAGTCCAAGATGACGTTGAAGTGTGTTTGTCGTGAGGGCATAGATGAATTCAGGTCGGGCTCATTTTTATATTATATAAAGAGAGGACATTGTAGTGTTCAACTCCGATCCTTTTCTAAATGATGGACAGTATGTGGAGGCCCAGTTAAATCTGGAAAAGTTTCGGATAAAGGATGCAATGGTTTTGATAAAGACAGTCCAAGAGGAAAGACAAAATGTGCATGCACACACACGCACGTAAACCTTGCAGCAGGAAGGGTGAGTTGATCAGAGATCCTTTTCCTCCTTAATGTGTGTTTTTAATTCAAGTAGAATTTTCTACGTATCAGAAACGTAGTGTAATCATCAATCCTGAACTGAGTGACCTGTAAGCAGCACTTGATTTGAGTGAGTTCTTGCCTTCAGGGATGCAGTTGTCTACCGCTTGCATATGGACACAAAGTAGTACCAGTGCCCAGTCCCACTGCACTCGTCTTCTGCACCTCTCAGGAACCCCTTCTATTTTAGTAGTGTGGCCTTGCAGGGCAAGTTAACAGAAATAACTAAGCATCAAATATTAGCTGGGGGAATTAAATATTTGCCGAGAGCTGCCTTTACATCTCCTGTGTGGTTAACTGCTTCGTTCCTGGAATGTGTTTTAGTCAGCAGCTGTGCCACGAACCCTTGTCTTCATGACGGCCAATGCATCGTGGACCCCGCCAGTCGTGGCTACCGATGTGTGTGCTCGCCTTCCTGGCAAGGGGATGACTGCAGTGTGGGTAAGAGAAAGAGTCATGTCCTGTGGTCTACACATTGGGTTATCCAATAAACTCCTTTTTCCTCCACTGTGTAGGAGAATAAGATTTGTTAGTTAATTTCCCGCGTCCTTGAGAATTAGCATGCGTGTGTATTGCCTGCAGGACAGCGACAGGTACTGCCGTGTGGCACTCACAGACTTCCTGATCTGGCCCCATGCCCCCGGCCCCTTATACTCCTGCCACACTGGACCACCCACAGCTCCCTGAAGACCCCTGCATTTCCTACCCCTGGCCTTTAATGTGTGAGTGCCTCAGCCTAGCATCTCCCACCCACCTAAGTCTGTTTATTAAAGTCCCCCCAGTCATAGTCCAGATGTTATTTCAAACAGTCCTTAATTCTCCCCTTCATCAAAATCTACTGTTTTCTCTTTGCATCCAAGTCCTGCCTTGTATTTATAGTTAGTTGTTTGTATGACTGCCTCCACCCTCAGTAGATGGTCAGCCCCTTGAGGACAGGGTGGTCTCCTACTCATCCTTGACGCCCCACTTCACCTAGGGCCATTTGGTCCTTAGTAAGTACTTACTGTACGGGATTATGGTGTTGCTGCCTGCTGCAGATTCAGTGTGGTCTTACTTTCTCTCCTTTGCAGACGTGAATGAATGCCTCTCGAACCCCTGCCCACCCCTGGCTATGTGCAACAATACTCAGGGATCCTTTATCTGCAAATGCCCAGTTGGGTACCAGTTGGAAAAAGGAATATGCAATTTGGGTAAGAGAATTAGTCTATCTTGGAATTTATCTTTACCACAATATATTTTACAAAGTAACATTTACTGTTTTTCTCCCTACTCAAAATCAGTATTTGTCCAAGGTATAAACTTAAGGAATATAGAACGAAGTGGAAGACATTGCCTGCTATTCCAATATTCAGAGATACAGCACCTTACTTTATAATTTTTTGATATGCACCATATTTTACATAGTTGAAATCATATGATATTTGTAGAAACTTTTTATCTTAAACATTTTCCTATGTTATTAAAAATATTATCCAAACATTTTAATGACTATGTAATATGCCATCATTTGTGCATAACATTATTTGCCTAACCATTCCACCCTGCAGTTAGAAAACAAATGTCGAAAGGATATTCTGACTACATAGTAAAGAAAAACAGTTCAGGGGGAGAAAAGAAAGAACAAGATCCTGATTGTCCAACTGCATCCACACATCATTTTAATTTTTGAAAATGATCTTCATGTTCTTGTCAACAGGCAGATAATTTTGACAAAGCTGCTGTCATGATTATACCACATAATTTGTCATATTTTGTTCCCTAATTTGACAGATTCATAAAACTGGTTGATTTTAAATATAATCTCCATTTTACAGGTTAAAAACAAACAAAATGGAAACCAAGGCCCTGACAAGGTGCTAAGTGGCCCAGCTTATGTAATTGGTTGATGAGAGGCCTGGTATCCAACCCACTGCTCTCCCTGTTCCACAATAATGTGTTAATCATAAGAGCTTTCCTGCGTGCAGGGTATGACTCTTGTTAGAATGACAAGTTTAGTACCTAACTTGTTGAAGAAATTAAAACTGAAAAATACAGAGTTTCTAAGCTAGATAAGGAGACTGGCAGGTAAAATGACTCACCTTTGAATGGTCTTAAATTGCCCATTGCGATACTTAACACACAAAAAGTGTTCAGTAAATATTTTTGAGAGAGCAATTAATCTGTGTCCTTTGAAAGTGCTATTTGCCTGTAGACTGAAGGGACTTTTAAAGAAGGTTGGTACCCTCCTAAAATAATGGTAGAATTTTGAAAATTGTTTAAATTGCAAGGATCGAGTTAAAACATTATTTTAAAAAGGAGAATCTAGAAATGTAGACATCAGTCAAAATCAGGAATTCCTCTTACTCTAATAATATATTTGCATTTGGGTAACCTACTCCATTTAGCCACACTCTATAAGAAATAAGCCAGGAGTTTTCAGTTTAAGAACAGAGAAGATGGAAATGATTCTGTTTTGAAGCATTGCGGAAAGTACATTTGCCCAGGACTCCAAGGACTTGCCTCCAGCTCCAGGGCCACCACCACAGCACATGGCTCCTGAGCCTCAGTTTCCTCAGCTGTAAAATCCGATTACCAGCTGCTCTGCTTCCCACTCAGGGATATTGTGAAGCTCAAATAAAGCAGTGTATTTGAGCAAGCTCCGAAAGTGGTAAAGAACTGTCCAGATGGGAGGTATCATTTAACGTTAGTCTTCACACTTTTGGGCCAGAATTGAAAGCGATGAAAGCAATAAACTACTCTGAATGCAAAGTTATAATTATGGATCTTCCCCTCCCGAAAATCATTTAGGTAGCATAGGGAAATCAATAGGTACATTTGAAGTAAAAATTCGACTTAAAGCCAAATGATGGAACTGCAGGCGTGAAGGTGTAAATGTCTTCAAAAATACCCTGCCTGGAGAGAGTGCAGGGTTTGGGGAGGAGACTGATGCATCCTCATATTCACAAAGCAGAGGCCACATTTGCTGACCTGATTCAGAAGAGATCTGTGCACCTGACATTTACAAGGTGTGTTTCTATACAGAGAGGCTGGGTGTAAACCTAGACACGTGCGATGTGAAAATGAAGAAGGGCGACTGTTTTGGAAGCCTGTATGTGGAGTGTCCCACAGGTAGCAGGGATCAGGAGGAGAGCAGTTCTATCTTTAACAATCATCGCTCCCTTTTCAAGTCATTTAGCTTCATTGTTCATAAACATCAGAGGAACATGCAAATTAGAGCATGCTGAAATGCTTTCATTTGGCCAAGAATGTTTTCAAAGAACTCCCTGCTGCTCAGAAAGAGTCCTAAGCAGCTGGCTTCACTGAACTGTAGAACAAGCAAAAAGATGTTAAATAAGGATTAAGGGCTTTAGACAGTAAGTATAAGATGTTAAATGTTTTCCCTGGCTCATTTGTGGGCCTTTTTCTTAATTCAGCATGCAAGCTTTCCATGAAAGAGCAGCTTCATGGACTTCTGTGTTTTGAGTAGGTTTTTTTTTTTCTGCCCAGAGGGAAAGATAAGAATTTAATATAAAGAAAGGTAAGAGCAGATATAAAGCATGCTGCACTAATTTTTGGTTGCCTTCGCATTGTAAGTCCCATTCCCCTGGGGCCCAATCAGCACAAATTGGTGTTAACTAGGATTTTACTTTATGAGTGAAATGGGCTTTGCCAATGGGGCTGCTTTCTTTCATTTCTAAACCTGACAGCGGCTCGAATATGGGTTGTTTTCATTACATGGCTTGTAATCATGGAGTCTGGCAGCCCCAGGAGTATGGGCCCATGACGAATGTTTGGAACCTTTCCCTGCAGCCCCCTGGTAGTCCTCAGAATATCAGACTTCCTGGGGCACAGACAGTATAGAGGCAAAAAGAGCTTTGAAGACAGACACACGTGAGCCTGAATGCTAAATTTTGGCCCTTGAGAGCCTGGGTGATCTTTCTTAGGAAGCAGACAACCACTGGGAGCCTCTTTTATCAGTGAATTAGGGCATTTACGCTGAGCAAGAGGAATGGCTCTAGGAAACCAAAGCACCCCCTGAAATTGAGGGTATAACTCGGTTAAAGACCACGGAGAGCAAGAGCTTTCCTCTGTCTGAAGCCTTATGAGGCCTGGTGAGCATTTTTAGTGTCTGGCACTACATCTCCCTTTCCCACTCCTAGGATTATATTGTTTAAACCAGCTTTCTTTGTCCTTTGTCACAGCTTTGCTGGGCACTCCAGAGATGTCAAGAAGGCTCCTTCTCTCAGCAGCCCTTGCACATACACAGAAGACTCTTGGAGTCTCTCCTCCAAAGATCTGCTCAGTCTGAGCTTTTAGCTCAGCCCAGTAGATGATCACTTTGCTAGAGAGGAACCCACAAGAGGGAAAGACAGACTCCTTCCTCAAGGAGAAGGAAATGCACAGAGATTGTCCTGTGAGGGGGAGTAAAGCTGGATACTCCAGAGATTTGCAAACACACAGCCTCATCTGTTGTGTGGTCTAACGGGCTACATTTTCATTTTCAGTTAGAACCTTCGTGACAGAGTTTAAATTAAAGAGAGCTTTTCTTAATACTACCGAGGAAAAACATTCAGATCTACATGAAGTTGAAAAAGAAATCACCAAAACGGTAGGTTTCCTGAAAGGCATCTTCATGCTAGTCCTTTGTTTTCTAGAACAGATTTCATCCCAAGTTGGGGACCACCTAGGGGTCAGCTGTATCTCCTGGACTCTTCACTTCTCTTATGTTTGAAAGGGAAACTTCACGGTAAAATAAAAAGCCTTTTGGAAATAGAAGAGAGGTATTGAGAACTAGTGGCGCCCAGTAGAAGTGTTTCTTCAGATGTGTCTTCGGGTGTTGTCTTTATCTGTGTCTTGGTGTTTCTTTTCCATGTGCAAACTTGTAGTCACAGACACATAGATGACATACACCAGTAAGAGCTGTCGCTGAAGAGGAAGGACCTGGAAAATCCTTCCGCCCCCTCTGCTGTCAACATGCCATGTGACTCTCTCCCTCTGTTTCAGAGCTTGGAGAGAATGATACTCTTCCTCAAGTGAATGTCAAAGGTGTAGCAGTTAATCCTGATTATCTAGGGCTTCAGAATCCACCGCACAGTTTATTGAGGGGCCTTTGATTCTGCTTCTTTCCCTCTTTACCTGCTTTTTATCAGAAAAATAAAAAACAAAAAGAAAAATGGAGAGGAAGAAAGAAGAGATAAAAATGGAAGCTCAGATAATACATTTTGCTTCTCGACTGCTACTGGAGTCAGAGATTTGGTGTTCAGAAAATTGAAATTTGCCATTAATATAAGTTTTAGAGATTAATTGATTTCTGATTTCAATTTTACTTGTTCTTTATGGGTAAGAGTTAGTATATTATGCAAGAATTATACATTTCTGTAGGACTATGGATTTCATTTGTGTAAAATACAGATTCCAATTCTATTTCTGTATCTGCTGAGCATCCACCCTGTGACGGGAGCCGGGGCCGAATGGCGCACTCCCGTAGGAGGTATTGCCAACGCCTGTGCACATAGAAAACTGGGCGGCTCTGGAAGTTAGTGGCACTGCCTGAGTTCACACAGAGCAGGTGCAAAGCTGGGGAACAGCTCGTTAGACCACCCTCGCTACTGACACCAGTTGCAAGTTCGGGGATCCCCAAGACCACACTCAGTTTCAATAAGGCACTAGAAGGAGTCACAGAAGGTATGGAAAGCTGTTATGCTTATGGCTGCGGTTTATTACAGTGAAAGTCTGCAGGTTAAAATCAGCCAAGGAAAGAGGTGCACAGGGCAGAGTCCAGGAGGGTTCCAAATGCAGAGCTTCCAGTTGTCCTCTCCCCATGGAGTCACAGACAGTGCTAACTCCTCTCGGCCACAATGCGTGACAATACGTTGCCAACCATGGAAGCTCACCTGAGCCTTGGCATCTAGAACCTTTACTGAGGCTCTGTCATGTAGACGTGGTTGACTGCCCATATGGCTGACCTGTCTCTATCCCCTCTAGGGGTTGAGCTAATAGTATGTTACCGAAGGTCCCCACCATAAATCACATCATTTTTATTAGGACATTCCAAAGGCTTAGAGATTACCTCTCGGGAGCCAAGGGCAAAGGCCTGACCTCTCTTTGGGCAAGGTTAAATTATCTGTTACCCAGCAGGGTTTATGTCTACTAATCCTTCACCTTGTCACCCCACCACGGCTGCCTCTCGGTCATTCGGTAGGTAGATATTTCCTTCTCAGGTAGTGGAACAGAGGTGCAGTCCTTCACATTGCACAGTGCTTAGTGACTTATCTGACTTGTTATTTTTGGCCCAGCATCAACGTATAATTTATTGGTAATGTCATGCACCTGCCTCCAAGAAATAGGGAAGATTTAAACAGGGACTAGGGAAGCCACTGAAATGGTCTTTCCCAAGACGTTACTCTTTTTACCAATACTTGGAAAAACGAGTTCATAATAGAACGACAATAATAAATCCTTGCTATTAGACTATAAAACAATTCCATACAAAGCCAAAAAGGGTTTGATGACGTCCCACGTTTGTCTCCATCTCCTGGAGAGTGGGATGTCTCCGAGACGCAGTCTTTGGAGACACATGGGCCTGCGTTGAACAAGGCATTGAGACCCTCTGCTCCATAAGAGGAACCTGGAGCCCCCATTATGGAGGGGAGCAAGAAGGCAGGCAGGATGCTTTGTGATGTGGAGGGCTTTTCTGCATTCTCCGAGGGCCCAAGGCAAACGCAGGGAGAGTAGCTTTAATTTGCCCTCAGTAAAAAGGCTCTTGACCACGTAATGTGATTTTCCACAGAGAGGCTTTTTGAAGAAGACCTGTCTTTGAGTTAGGTCAACTTGTGGAAGATTGCGAGGGGTCTGTGTAGGGCCTGTTAAACCTGGGGCAGTTGAAAGGAGCTGAGCTGTTTCAAGGAAGCTTGTTCGCTATGCAAAGTCCAAATAAACAGTTGCCTCTGAGTTTTTTGAAACCCTGGGCCTTAGAAGAGATCTGCTCCTTTGAAGATGTTTAGCATCCAAGGGTGCTGTTCTGAACATCATTTCCTGCTAAGATTTTCCCCACTGATTTACTCTCTAACTCTTTCCCTTTGTACTCATGAACAACAGAAAGGCATTTAAGAGGAGAACAAAAAAAAGGACACCACTTCTGTGTAAAGCGCCTGCTGATAACCTGATGGCTGCAAAATGCCTGTTTTATCCTGAAAATAGGAAATTGGTTCTAGGTCCAAGGCTTTTGTCTAACTCACAGTTAACGACAGACTTGTTCTTCCTTTCAGCTAAATGTGTGTTTTTCCACGTTACCTGGTTATATCCGATCCACGGTTCATGCTTCTAGGTAAGTAACAGAATTACATTTGCTTGTGAGCCAGTGTATGGAAAGGGGCGGCTATTCTAACATGGGTGATAGCAACAAAACTAGGCCCTGTTTTGACCAAGCCACTGGGTGACCCAGGGCCAAGGTCACTGGACCTTCTTGCTCTCCCATCCCCTCACTGGAGAATGGCAATTACACTCATTTTCTAAAAGCCCTGGGACCCACATGTCATTTTAGGACCATTAAAAAACCCACGCACTTTGCCCATAGGGAGTCCAACGTGGTGGGGATCTCACTGCAAACAACCTTTTCCATGGCCTCCAATGTGACGCTGTTTGACCTGGCTGATGGGATACAGAAATGTGTCAACTCCTGCAGGTCCTCTGCTGAGGTCTGCCAGCTCCTGGGATCTCAGAGACGGATCTTCAGAGGTAAGAGAAAGGACTTCTGGGAGGACCCCTGCCCATGCAGTTAGATACAGACCTAGGCATCCAGCGTTTGGGCCCAGGAAAGCTCATCACAGAGCTTACCTTTGAGACAGGTGTTAAGCAGAAGGCCTTTATGTGTATGCCCCTTTGGACATGTGTGTATGCACACAGACAGTCTTGTGCACACACAGCCTTGAAGCCCCTGGTCCTCGGCATGTGGCTCCTTCTATTTCTTCTATCCAGTGTTGGTGTGGGCGGAGGAGGGCTATGGGAGCTGATGTAACAAAGCAGAAATCCCTCTTCTTTCCCTTGAAAAGTTCCTGCTGTCTTTGAGGAGAGAGAAACGCACACACAGATTGCACATACTTGTCAGTGACCCCAAAACCTTGATCATGATGTACTATTGATTAAAAAAGCATGTGCAGTATTACACACACTATAGTCTTTTTAGTTTGTTTGTTTGTAAATTATAAATGCACAGAAACAGGACTAGAAGAAGGTAGGCCAGAGTGCTCCCAGTGGTTAGTGTTGATTTTCCCTTTCTTGTTCTTGCTTTCTCTGTTTTGCCAAAGCTTCTGCAATGCATCTAGTGGGAGGCAAATGAAGGAGAATTAGAGGCAAGATCAGAAGGCAGATTCGGGTCTTGGAGGGGAAGTTGCGCCTCTGGGATTGGAAGACTGTACTGGAATTTGAAGTGCTTCTTTGCAAAGAAAGCTTGTCCCAGTTGCTGCGTCATAAGTGATCAAAGTTGGCTCATTTTACTACACAACTGGGGCTGGCAAAGGTTGTAGGCTAGTCGGAACCTCCCCATCTGGCCTCCAGATGTTGGCTGTAAGTTGAAGGCATCAGGTTCTGGCCCTGTATCTGCTGGTAAATCTACGACATTCCCAGTGAGTCGGGCTTTTGGAAGTGCTGATCTAGAGAGCCTTCTTGAGTGGGCCTGTATGTTGCAGAGCTTGGGAGCCAGGTAGTTATCCTTTCACTCTGGAATAAATGCTGGAGGTTGGCCCATTTAAGGGCTACTTATTAATTTGGGAAAAAAGAGTAAAACTTTCTGGAGTTCAAGTTGCTGTTAATCGGGGAGTTAATTAGCAAGTTCATGTCCCATTATATCATGCTCAAAACTTTGAGGCTTTTTGGTTTTCCTTTTTTGTTTCTCTTGCCAAGGATTCAAGGGTACCAATTTTTCCTTCCCAGTGATGTAGGAAGGGTACCTTTCACATCACTAAATATTTATGGAGTACCTTCTATGTGATCAACATTGTACCAGGTTACTTTTTTGTCTCTGGTAAATACATTCATGCCTTGCAAATCAAGTGGCCAGATATTTTGATTTGAAAGTGACTGCTCATAGCAGCCCTGCCCACCCTCAGACCTCCATTCTCTGGACCACTTGGATGTGGCTTCTGGGAATGCTCCTGTCATCCTTGCTTGCTCCAGAGGTTCCCGTTCTTACTTCTCCTTTCAGAGCCCTCGAGAACAAAGAGAGCTGTGCATATTGGCTAGAAACAAGCTAACTTCCCACTTTTTCCTCCCAGTTCTCAAGATTTTGCCAACAAACCCAGCGTGGTCTCTCACTAACCTTTCTGAGGGCCAGAGAGGTGGGCTTGACAGTTTTCAATGTGTGGGCGGCACTGGGCTGTTCTGGATACGGCCAAGGGAAAGGAGAGGTGTCTCCCTTCCATTCCTAAAATGTCCACTTCCTGGCCTTTCAGAGAACTGTGGCTCTTGTCATCTGCAGAGGTTTAGAGCCTTTGGAAATCCCCCCGGAATGTCTCAGCTTTAGATTTACTTAGATTCTCATTGTCTGCTTTGCCGGATGTTATGCCCAGGAAAGACCATGGGAACTGTGAGTGTAGAAAAATCACATCGCCAGGCTTAACGTGAAAATGAGATTATGTACTTCTATTTGATGGACTGATGATAAAATGTTCTTTGAGAATATTTAGGGTAGCAGCCCTTCCACGGCAGAGGCAGGGCCGGCTTTCCATGCTTTCGCATGGATCTGCTTCTGTGCAGGAAAGGCTTGCTTCAGAAGAGTGAAGGAAAGAAAACGTGAGATTGGCTTCCAGAAAATATCTAATCAGACCAGGCAACTCAGACCGGCCACTGGACAAGGCTAGTGTCAGCCTGGACAGGTTTTTGCCCTGGAGGCATTTCTTTCTATTAAGGCTTGAGGACTGCCAGAGCCTCCAAAGCGTGTAGATGAGGGATTGTGGAAGCTCACTGCCTCCCTGGTGCCAGTTTTGCAGTGTTTGCCTGGTGAGATCTTCCAGTTTTAATTTTTTTCCCCTAAATACAAACTTTTTACAATAAACAAAGGAAATTCTGTCACACACACAAATGGAGTTCTGATTTAGCACGCCAGCTTCCACTGATAAAGGCAGGAAATTCAGCATTGAGAACTGAAGTCGTGTCCTAAGCTTACCTCCTGCGACCAGGCTCTCTGCCGGCTCAGAACGCACAAAAGGAGGTGCATGTCAGGGGCCTTGTGTGGGGTGCCAGCTCACATTGCTAGAACCTGCAGGGGCAGTTTTGCAGTGTTAAGAGCTGGCTCCTGGTTTCTGAATAGGTTGGTATCTTCCTTAAGGTGGGAGTGGTAGACCGTGCCTGGAAAATCGTCAATCATTCCTCCCTGCACGACATACACATGGCCCTTCCCAGTGCAGCTTCCTCCCCATTCTGAGCTTGCCCTGTCCTCCCAACAGCAGCAGGTACCTGTCTTGCCTTGCCCTGTCCATGGCTGTGAAACAGCTACTGGTCACTGTCCAGTTGGTTTCACACTTTTGTTCTATTGTTCTATTTTACATGTCAGGCCCATCTTAGATGGTAATGTATGCACCCTCTTTGTGTCTGCTGTATACATTTTCATAGAGAGCCATGTGCCCAACAACAAATATGTTTTGATAATAGTGAAATGATTCTTTTTCACCCATGAAATGAATAAGCCCTAAAGTGAACAAGGTAGCAAGGATGAAAGACAGGCTCCTTTTCTGCCCACCTCTGTTTCTCTTGGTGGTGGCCCGGTGACTAGAGGGCTGACACGTGTACTAGCTGGTCTCTGTGCAAAGTGCTGAAGGCACAGAAATAAAGAAGTCTCAGGAAACCATTGATGTGGTGACAGGGACAGCCAGATAATTACACTACAGGCCTGGGCAAGCGGATTGTCTTTCATATACCTCCTCGTCATACGCAAGCTGCTGGCCACAAGGAGTGGTGCCTGGTCCCTTTCGGGACCCTGATGCACAGAGCTGAGACACTTTCATTTGAGACAGGTCTGGCCAACTCTGGTTGTTCTTGCTCCATCTCTCGGCCTCCTAAGAGCATCATCATATTCTCTGAGCCTATGCTGGTCTTCCGCCTGCAGTCCTTTCGTGCGAAGGTACAGAAGACACCGCACCTTCAAGGGCTGTGTTTGCAGCAGGTGCCAGAGCAGGGGACAGTGTCCTGTTTCTTCCCAGTTTGGTTTCTCGGCCCATGGTGTGTTGCAAGGGTGTTTTCAATGGGAAACACTGTACAGTTTTCTCACTAGCAGGTCCGGGGCCGACCGAGGAAAGAGTGGCAGAAGGCCGCACAGAATGGGCCTGCGAGAGGACTTTTTGGAAAACTGTTCCCCGGCCTCTTGAAATAGAAAGTTCTTGTGTCTTAGGTTTGAAGTGAAGGAGATTTTGCTTTGTTTCACTGCCTTTTTTTTCCACTCCAGCGGGCAGCTTGTGCAAGCGGAAGAGCCCTGAGTGTGACAGAGAGACTTCCATCTGCACAGACCTGGACGGCGTGGCCCTGTGCCAGTGCAAGTCAGGCTACTTCCAGTTCAACAAGATGGACCACTCCTGCCGAGGTAGCCACAGGTTCACCGGTGCTTCTATCCCCTGTCCAGGGACTCTGCCCGGTGCTCTCGTTCTCTACTCTAGCTGTGACTCTCCTAAAGCGGGGTGACTAATTCTTCTTACCTCGTGTGTGGCAGGATTGAGTACATTATCTCCTTGGAATAACAGCAGTATCTCTGACTGGGGCACGCAGGGCTGGCTAGTCAAGTCCAAAGGAAGAGAAAAGAGGATGGAATGCCCGTGGCAGCAGTGCCTTCTCCTTTTTCACTTACAGGAAGTTAGAAAAATTATTGTTTTAATTCCCAAAGTTTTATCTCTTGTCTGCTAATCTTTAAAAGTGGAAATACCAGCGTGGAGTCAGGCCCACATCTCTTAGAGGCCGCTGTGGCTCAGTGGACAGTGAGTTTGACCAAGGCTCAGAAGACCCAAGTCAGAGCCCACTCTGCCGTACTGATCATGTCTCATCTCGGCAAGTCACTTCATTTCTCTGAGCCCCAGTGTCCGTGCCTGTGAAATGGGTATAATGATACTTCACTGGATATGCTGAGGTTAAAGAAGGCCATGTATATAGAGGTCCTTTGTAAGCTGTCCACGTTCGTGCTTGTAGTTTACCCAGGCTGCTGTTCAATTAATGAGTTATAGTTTTAAAGTTTTCATGAAGTGTTTGAGAGCAGGAATCTAATTCTGCAATCTTTGAGGTGAGGCTAAAATCCGTTCAGTTTGAGATAACAGCTGCTCGATGAGTGTAGGCCAAGCTTACTGCTTTAAAGTCAAATTGACTCAGGTGCAGAGCACAGTGTGCCCTGGCTTACAGAAGACCACGCAGTTTGTGATCACCAGAACAACTAGCAATAGAAAGGCTGTGTAGCTTTAAGCATCGCCCCCATTAGAATGTGGATGGCACAGGTTTCCTGCTCAGTCAAAACCTTGCTGGTGACAGGTCACTAGATGTTACTGGAATCTGAGTAAAAATCATATACTGGGGCGAGGTGACATGCCACTTATTTCTGTCAGGACTTCCTATTAGAGGACTCATTCCATCAGACAATGAAAGCACATTTCAGGGCAGCACTGTTATCCTGAGCTTCAGATCCTCTGGCTTTGTTAGGTTTTAGACACGAAGTTCTTTTCAAGCGCACATTGTCTGCTTTCCAGGCGGGACCTCGGATGGGTTTTGAAGAGGAGGCCAATGCTGTGCTGGGCACCAGTCCTGACCCGCGACTGGTACACAGCGTTTCTCAGTGCCGTGCCAGACCGCTGCTTTGCTACAAAGAGAGGATGCTTCCTAATTCCATCTTATCTGGTTTAATGCAAAGTATTCCTCACTCCTCTTAGGAAGGGAGATGGAACTCGGCTTCATGTGGGAGGGTGACTGGGCTAAAATCCATGTGTGCTGGGGTGCTGTGCAGCTGGCGGGAGGGTTCTCAAGGCGGGCTGGAGCATAGCATGGTGGTGTGGTGGTCCCTGTGAATGGCGCCTCAAGAATCGTCCTGCCACCTTTGCTTCTGGCTGGCCTGAGCCACTTCGTTCTGTTTCCAAGTCAGCAATTGCATAATTGTGTCACTTACAGGCTTACACTTAGCAATAGCAGAGCTGTCGAAGATTTACCAAATGCAATGACACAGGCACTAGCAGCCTTATGTTTATAAAATAGTGACCCAAGAAGCGGCATAAGAAAACCTTGATTCGTTGTGGGGCTTGTTGCCGAGGCCCCAGGAAGCCCATTCTCAGCAGTATTTGCGGCCATCGGGCCTCTGATGAATGGCTTCTGGAGCTTCTTGGGCCGCAGCCCCATTGGCTGGGTTCTAATGGGTTAGCAGTGACATCTTCTGGCCGTCGGTGCTGGAGCACAGGGATATTTAAAATGATATCCCTTTTGGACACCTCAAACCAGTACTCAATCCTCTGTATAAATAGAGGATAGAGGTGTGTGTATGTTTTTTCTAAATCACTGCAATTCAAGGTATGCATTAGCAAGTCTTGATGTTGTTCTCTATTGTGTTATACACACACACATGCACTCGCATGTTTGGTGCCTCACGTAAAATGTCTTTCCAATGTCTTTACCAGACTTTCAAAACTGCATATAAAATTAAAGTAGGTGTCCTTCCCACAGGGCTCGTAGCTTCCTTCCATCAGGCAGTCACGGGGTGGATTCTAACAATCTGTTTGCATGTCTCTTTCTCTCCAGACTGCTGGTGCTTTGAGAGCAAGCAGAACTGTCCAGAATAGCGCTTAGCACGTGTGGGGTTCAACAGATGTCTATTGAATGAATAAATGGATTATAGAGCAGCAAGTAATAAAGGGAGAGAATGGCATGTTTTGACTTGGTTTCCTGCAAGGGAACAAAGAACTTTTACTATGCTACCATTTACTTTTTTTTTTTTTAAGTTCAGAAGACTTGAATGTGCTTGTGTCCCATAGCAGCAGGGAGGCGCAGTTTGGGCATATATACTAGCTGTTGCCACATTCATTTCGTCCTCAGTGCTGTGTGGGCAGAGTTCCTCTAGGGTGAGAGGCAAGCGTCGATCCAAAAGAGCGCAGGAGCTTCTCGCTGACAAAGTTGCCCTAGAACAGCGCCAGGCACGCGGTAGCACACCATCATAGATGAATAACTGAATGAGCCCATTAACAACAGAGAAATATCATTACATCACATCAGGGAGTCAAGCCACTTCTGAAGCTAAATGAAAACAGCCTAACCCATCAGCTCGCAGGCAGGACAACAGATGGACCTTGTGTCTAGCTGGATGACAGCCAAGGAGGGGAACTCTTCCACCAGCAGATGAGAGCTGATGTGGGTGGGTAGATTTGATGTAAAAACATTTCCAGGAAGAAGTGTTCAGAATAGAACAGATTGGTGTGACATCAGCCTGCCTTGGTGCTGGGATGGGTAGAGATGAGTCACTGAAGAATCGCAGTCCCCGGGTAGCTGCCCTGCAGCCTGAGCCACCCATGGACCATCTAGGGGTGGCTTCCCCGACTCCTATGACCCTGCAGTAGCATGAGGCCGAGCCACACAGAGGGAGAAGTGTAGTGGGGCGTGGTACTTTCCTTGCCTGCCAAGGAAAGGCAGGAGCGCTCAGCTGCTTCCTTAAAGAAGGCCCTACTCAAGGGAGGCCAGCAGAGAACTCAGCGGTGTCAAAGATTGGGAGATGGGGCTTTGTTACTCCCTAAATGGGATACAGTTATACTCTACCTTGTTGCATAAAGGATTTGAAGCATTTAGTAAAAATTCACATAATAAAATAAGATTTTAAAATATTTAAAAGGTAAATCGAGTTGAAGGACAAATAAGCTGACTGTTTTGTTGAGGCCAGAAGGAAAGTGAATATGCAGAAAGATACACCTTAGGTCCTGCGTGTTTGCTAAGGGCAGGCCACTCATTCAAGTTCTGAGCTTCCTGGAAACAGAGGCAAAGAAAGAAACGTGACTGTGCAGATTGAGAAGTCGGGTCCATAGAAGAAAGTGCGGTTGTTTGGGGCATCCCTATCTTTCCAGGCACTGGGCCCGAGAGACGTTTCTCTGGGCATCCTCATCACGAGGTTGCTGAGTGGTATTGTGGCAACGTGGTCCGTGACATCCTGCAATAAATACAGTGGGGACTTTCCCATGGCTGCTTTTTATAACAAATAGCACTTAATGCCAGAGCGTGGAGCTCAGGAAAAGTGATTCAGTGGAGCCAAAACGGTGCAGCTAAGGTTCATAGCTCTCTGAAGATCTGCTGCAAGATAAATTACAGATTGTTTGGAACAATGTTTTCCAAACTGTGTTCCACAAAGCTCTAGTGATAGGTTAATAGATGGCCTATGACAGTAAGATAATGCCAGAAACATTTAGCTTCTAACCTTAAGAAAGTAGGAGGAAGAATACTGAACACATCTACATGGTGAATGTTATCATGCACAAGTCTGCAACAGGAAACTCCAGCAAGTCTGTGAGAGGCCTGGGGACCCTGCTGCAGGGCATGCGCCCCCTCCCCCAACCCTGTCCCCTGCTCTCCCCCCTCCCCCCAGCTACGCGTGCTGCTGGCCCTCATGACTGGCCGCTAGTGTGTCTGCCATCTGTTCAGGGTTGGTGGCTCCATGCTCTGTACCTTTTCTCATCTGTGATCTTCTATGCAATGTATATTGTACATTAATCCCGAATCAAATTATCATGCCTTGCAGCAAGGAATTTGTCTACAAGGCCGTTTTCCATTGTCTGCTTTCATCCAAGCATGCATTATAGCTCGTAGTCCTCTGTCCTCTTATTGCAGTGTTGAAAATGTTCTGTGATCACATAAATTTTGGAGCTGCTGATCCAGGGGAATGGCTGGGCCGCAGCTGCTTCAGTGAAGCGGCGTTCCATGAGCAGCACCGCCAGAGGGCTCAGAGTTATGTTCTTGGGCAAAGTGCCCATTAACACATATCTAGATATGTCCAGAATCCCACACACAGACTACAGGGTGAGCATTCCCCCACGAAAACCTGGGCACTGTGCCCCAGAGAGAGTCACCCACAGCTCCCACCTCCTCATGGAAGAGGGCTAAGGTCAGGTTGATTTATGTCAAAGAAGGTGGAGCATTTGTCTTTGTGTGTATGGACAAATGTCCCCCAGGTGACATTCTTCATCTACAGAGAACTTCCAAAAAGAATTGCATTTGTTGGATAGTAATCACAGCTACAAACATTTATTTAGTGGTTGCCATGCACCAGGCTTATGTTTAGCCATTTTGCATGTCTTATTTTACTTAATACCCTCCAAGAAACTAAAAGATAGTAATATTGTCCTCTTTTTATAGATGAGAAATTGAGAGCTCGAAAGAGGTTAAGAAAAGTCTCTTGATAAGGTTAAGAGTTGAGCTGGCAACAGTATTTAAGTCAGGTTATAGATAATTCTAAAGCTATTTGCAGTCTCTGGTTCTAGAATATTCTTATGGACTTTAGGGTGGCTGGCCTTTAATTAACTGTGAGTTTGGACCATGGGAGGTAAATAGACACATTCATGGGTTTTCTTTCTTTCTTTCAGCATGTGAAGATGGATATAGGCTTGAAAATGAAACCTGTATGAGGTAGGCTCCGTGTTCATTTATTCTGATGAATTTCTTACAAAATTTATTTAGGAATTACTTGGGTAAATTGCCTCAGTTATTTCTTTTGAGATTTTTTTTTCTTTCTTTCTTGATTTGCAGTTGCCCATTCGGCCTTGGTGGTCTCAACTGTGGAAACCGTAAGTATGCAAAAGTGGAGCGTTGTTCTGGGCAGGGGCTGGCCTGTGTCAGTGCGTGGGTGTCAGTCCCCTCAGTTCACATCCACTGTCTCCTTGGGTCCTGTGCGGGATGGCATGAGGAAAACAAAGACAAGGACTTGATTAGGGCTCTCCGGGGGCTCAAGGTCTAGGAGGGGAGATACACATTCCTAAGGAGCCCTGCTATGTGGAGCATTACTGTGATAAATCAGGCAGGAGGGTGAGACAGGGACCTGCCCCACAGAGAGCGGCAGGTCACCTGGCATTACTTCTTGGAGGGGATGGAATTGGAGGGAGGTTTGGGAGGACTCTGACTGGCAAGTATGGGGGGAGAAGGACATCCCAGGCAGAAGGAGCAACCTAAACAAAGGTCCTGAGGCAGCCATGGCCCATGGTGTTCTGGAGACATTGTAAGTGGATGTGGCTGGAGTATAGAAGGAGAGGAGGCGGAGAGTGGAGGGCTAGGACTGGCAGAGTATGTGGGGACTGAACTGCTAGGGTTTGGATCACCAGGCTGAGGAGTTTAGACTCTCATCAGTAACTGTTGGGGAGCTAGTGGGAGTCTTAGAGCAGGAATGCAGTTTGGTCAAGGAAAGCAGTTCAGGCTGCAGTGAGGAGGGTAGACCAGACAGAAGAGAATGTGGGGACAGCTCAGAGACTTCCAGTCCAGTCCAGGCAGCAGTCAAGGCCGGAGACAGACTCGGGAGTCATCTGCTCCAGTGCAAATGTTGGTGGGTCTGTGTGGTGTGTTTCACACCTACTTCAGTTGAGAAAAGCAGTTGTGACTCATTTAAGATGGCTTGCACTGATATTTTCTTATATTGACACCTTAGAAATTAAATGCTTAAGAGGGTAGGTTTGGGTGTTTTGGAGATTTGGCTTATGTAAAATAGTCTGGATAGCAGTACACGTCGTTTTCTAAAAAGCACTATATAGACAAGCCAGTTTCTCAGCTGGGTTCAGTGTCTTTTTGCTTTTGTGTTCAGGAGGATAGCTGTGCTTTAAAGGGGCTGCCTGGCATGTAGAATTGAGCATGTCCACTTTCTAGTGTGAATCTCATTCTTCACTCAAAACCAGAACCGAGCCACCGAGAGCTCTTAAACTGGTCAGAGAATAGAGTAGCCTGCCCGCAAAAATCGACTGAAAAAAACCTGGAACTTTTCAATGTTGGAAAAGGAGGCTGGATAATCAGACAAAAATTTAAGATATTTGAGACTTGTTCCCCAAATGCTGGCTACTAGGACTGTATGCTAGTCTTTTAGAAGGGACGATTTTAGGGATAACAGTAGTGGTTGCATCACAAGGCTGAGAACCTTATCCTAAAGTATTCTAAGTATTGAAGACAGAGAGGCTTAGATAATTTCTTAGAGGATGGATTAAGAATAATGTGAGTGAGGGAGGGAGGCTCAAAGCACAGCAGAGCTGTATTACACATGCAGGAGACTTATCTGAATGCAGTCCCCTCACATGGCAGAGAGAGAGTGAGCAAGACAGGTGGGGAGTGTGGAGACATGGCCAGCCCTGTTCTCCACGTGTGCCCTGGCATTGTGATCTGTTCCGTCTGCTCGGCCCTCCCAGGGCCTCTCATAGAATGAGCCAGTAGTACTTTAAACCTGCTTTGGCCAAATGGCTCCCTAAATAAGTTTTATTAGAAAGTGCTTCATATTTCTTAGTGAACAGAAGAGTGTTCCACAGAAGCAAAATGAGTCTATAAAGGGTTGAAAGAGGCTGGGCACAGTGGTTCATGCCTGTAATCCTAGCACTCTGGGAGGCTGAGGTGGGAGGATTGCTTGAACTCAGGAGTTCGAGACCAGCCTGAGAAAGAGTGAGACCTTGTCTCTACTAAAAATAGAAAAAATTAGCCGGGTGTGGTGGCGTGCACCTATAGTCCCAGCTACATGGGAGGCTGAGGCAGGAGGATCGCCTGAGCCCGGGAGTTTGAGGTTGCTGTGAGCTGTGATGATGCAACTACATTCTACCCAGGGTGATAGTGTAAGACTCTGCCTCCAAAAATAAAAAATAAAGGGTTGAAGGAAAGGGGCGTGAGCTGCAGTGTGTTATTCTAAGTGGCATTGACGATTCTTTTCTCAGAGATCATTGAACACTACCGTGTCTGGAGATGCTATGCTCCTACATCCATTGACTATTTTATAGGTTCTTATGTTGGGGAAAAGTCCTCACCATTATGTTTGTGGAATCCTGGAAATAGCCAAGCTTTCTCTCTGATCCCTGAGCCTTCCTTTCCTTCCATTTGTCCAAGTCACCGTCATTGTGTCCAGCAGAGGGCAGACGCCTGTCTGCCTGGTTAGCTCCCAGTTACCTTTTGTAACTGGCACCTTCTGGTTAAACTTCTGTTGATTCTGTGATGGTATGTGAATGTCATTTTATGATTTTGATAGCTGTATTAGTTTTAGTGTTGCAAAGCAATTAGCAGTGGCTGATAATATTTAGCACTTGCCATCTGCCTTTCTCTGAGGTCTGGGCCCAGCCCTGGGTGTTGGTTAAGGAGCTAGGAATGCCTGAATTTCAACCCCATCTATGTAATAGCACCTTGGGAGCCTGTGACTCATCACGCCACATTTTGTGCAAATAGCGGGTCTCTGACCACCCACACTGTTACTTCTGCCATTGCCACCAATAAAAGTAGGTGCCTTCCCGGGGCTGTGATGCAGGCTAGATGTTTCATAGGCAAGAAATGCTTCTTCTCTACACAGGCTTCTTGGGACACCCTCTCTGCCCAAGTCCAGGGAGGCAGGGAGGCCGGCTTTGTCCAGCCAAGCACATGGGCTTGTGGTTTTCTCACTCCTGCATTCCTTGTGGTCATCCAACTCCAGGACATTCTGGATTCAGCATAACTTGTGTCCTGCCTTTCTAAAAGTTCCTACTAACTTTCTGCTTGTGCCCAGATTGTAGTCCTCCCTCCTCGGGGAAAATAATCCCCAGAAAGGGTGAGACAAGCCCTTCTCTCCAGTCTGGTCCCCGAGGAAGTGCAGGCCCTGAGTCAAGACCCCAGTCCCAGCAGCTCAGGTCTGTACCTGTCTTATCCCTGTTCTCCTTTTATTTTCTTCCCATGCAAAATATTTCTCTGTTTATACCCCAGATGCCAACAGTTCTGTCTTATACCATTTACCATAGGGCCCCAGAACTCTTTTACAAATCTGTTGTCAGACAAGTCCATCTCCTCAGCTTGTCCCTCCCCTCTTTGCTTGGGCTCTCACTTTTCCTCTGTTGCTTGAATTTTATGTCGGTTCCTCCTCACAGTCTTATAATATCTCCTGTGACACTTTGGTCCGCTTCACTTGTTTTCTCTTTTTAAAATAAATTAATTTTGTTTTATAACAAAATAATACATGCCCATTAATTTTCCTTATTTTAACCAAATTAATTTAAAAATAGATGTATGTGAAGGGAAGAATAGAACTAAAGTAAACAATCTCACCACCCATTAAATGTCATGTTTCCCTCCTAGTGAGTGTGTCCATGAGCCCCGCAGTATCAGTACCACCTTGCAGCTTGTTGGAAATATGTGATTTCAGGCCTCCTCACCCCAGATCTACTGAATTAGAATCTAAATTTTAACCAGACCCACCCATAAATTTGCTAATGTGCAGATTTATATTCATGTTAAAGTGTGAGAAGCATTGGTATTATATATTTTTCTAAAGCTATGTATGTGTATATCTTTTTAAGAGAAATTGGATCTCACTGAATATACTGTTTTGCAACCTGCTTTTAAGCCTAGTAAACTGTGAAATGTTTTCATTTGCATAATTTTTATGTCACTTTTGATCATTCTGTGGAATTCTACTCTATGGACATAATTTGCTTAACCATTCCCCTCTTATTACCTTTTTTTTTTC
>VBSM01000272.1:49459240-49516719 GCA_008086735.1 Cheirogaleus medius
ATATTGCTTTCCACAGAGGCTGAACTAGTTTGCAGTCCCACCAGCAGTGTCTGATTACCTTTTAAAATCTTGTTTTTTAATATTCTCATCATCTAAGTCATTTTTCTGTTTTATGGCTATTGTCACTTTGTGATTCTAGAACTCACATAATTTCCCAGATTACTTTTTTCTGGCTGTGGACGTTGTTATCCATCCCTCTTTCACATTCACTGCACACCCTTTCTGTAGGTCATCCTTTCCATTCAAAGGTTCTACGTCTTTTCCTACTGTTTCCCCACCAGCCTCCCAGCATGGCCAGCAAGGACTTAGAGCCTATCTTCCTCATTTACAGTCTTCTTCTGATGAAAACAGAACATTCCGCTTAAACATCATTCTACACTGTCTTCCCAGCCCAGCCCACTGCCTGGTGGCAGGTGTATAAAGCATCTTATAATTGTGTTTGCCCGTTGTTGCATTGGGCTATAAAAAGATTCAGACCAGCGGCAACACTGTGAGTTGGCAGCCGTCACTCAGGACAAACATCCGGGAAGACGGCACTAAACTGCTTAGGAGGAAGGAGAGAGAAGTGATTATCCAGAAGTCAGCTGCAAATCTCATTCAGCTAAAAGTGGTCGTTTTACTCAGTCTTAACTGGCCTCCCTTCGTGTCAGAACAGAAGGGAAGCAGGGACTGGGGAGAGGGGACCGCTGCCCTGTGTCTGATCCCCCTACTAGGAAAGGCTGTTTGGTGAGAGGGCGAGGACAGAACCCTAAGAGAAAGTGACGGAGTTATGTGGGAAATTGTCACAGTGGAGACAGTGGGCACTGGATGTGTCCATATACAACCTATAGACTTGAGAAAGGCAAGTTTCAGAAGGTACAAATGAAAAAAAAGAATGCTGTGAACAGAGATGGAAGGGGGTGGAAATATTTAAAAGGCAAAATTCTAACCATACATTACTAATGAGCTCACTGAGGGAAAAAATGGAGAGAACTGAATGAATTTTTTTTTTTTTTTTTGAAACAGAGTTTCCCTCTATTGCCCAGGCTAGAGTGCAGTGGCGTCAGCCTAGCTCACAGCAACCTCAAACTCCTGGGCTCAAGGAATCCTCTTGCCTCAGCCTCCCGAGTAGCTGGGACTACAGGCTCGTGTCACCACACCTGGCTAATTTTTTTCTACTTTTAGTAGAGACAGGGTCTCACTCTTGCTCAGGCTGGTCTCAAACTCCTGACCTCAAGCGATCCTCCCGTCTTGGCCTCCCAGAGTGCTAGGATTACCGGCCTGAATGAATTTTAGAATAAAAGGAATGTGGCTACCTAGAAAGGTCTATAATGTAGCCCAGGGTTGTAGTGGGAGGCGTAATGGTGGCTAAGGTTCTCCTGGGCTAAAGAAGCCTTGCTGGCTTAAGCAACAAAGAGAGTTTACTGGAAGGATCCTGGATCCTGGGCATGTCGTGGAATTCCAGTGTAAGGAATGGCAGGACTCAGGGAGTTATAGGGAACCTCAGCAACTGGAGGGGGGCAGCTTCTTTTCAGAGCTCATGTAAACATGACTCCGCCTTCATATCTCATCTCTGCCCTGTCCTGTGTGTCTGTACACAGGCTTTCTTTCCTGCCCAGACCACACGATGGAAAACAGGATCACCACGCAGCTGTTGAGGGTATGTCCCTAGGCCAGCCATTTTGAAAGAGAAGGCTCTCTCTTTCCCAGTTAGAGATTCCTGGGAAGGAACTAATTAATCCAGTTTGGACCATGTGTTTATTCCTGGACTAATCAGCTGTTGTCAGGGGATGGTGTTACATGTATGTACAAGCATGACCTCCCTCAAATGCAGGTGACAGGGGATGCACTGTTCCCAGAAGGGGGCTGGCTGAGCAGATAGTCCAGTAGATTTCATCCAAATAAGCATATAAGCAAAGACAGATTAGCTCATAAGAAAGGCTAAGGCCCAGAAATGGGTTGTTGGTTTGATGAACGGTGCTAACAGTGGTGACAACGGTGTCAAGCTGTGAAGAATAAGGGAAACATAGAGCTACTGCTTGAGAAAGATGGAAATGTCAACAGATATCAAAGAGAACGTAGGACTAAGAATTCTGAGTTCTTCATTCTGGAAAATCTTTTCAAACCAGAAAAGATAGGACAGACAAGCCTAAGGTGACAGTCAGTGCCTTCTGTCTCACCCTGATAAATATTCGGAGCACCTATGAAGCTAGTAAACATTACATGTATGTCTACATCATAATAAATGTAACGGCAGTACTTAAGTTCAAAAGATCAGTTGTTGAATGCTTTTAGAAAGCTCTGTGGGTGATGTTGTCCATAAGCTTATATAAGTGTCCAGTGACATGGCTGCCAAAGAACGTCAAATAAACTCTTTTAAAAATATGTATACACACACCATTTCTAGATTTAGATGAGGAGTATATGTACATGTACATATATAAAAACATAAATAAAATTTGGGATGTACAGAAAAGCACAAAGGAGAAAGTAAAAGTTAGTAAATCATTACCCAAGGCAGCACTAACTGCTCGTGTGCCAGGTGGTCTCCTGGTTTCTGGCCAGTGTTTTTCCTCTCTTGTGTAACCTACATCAGTGCTACGCACAGTCTAGAGCGCAGGCTGGCAGCGTCCCTGTCCCCTGGAAGCCTGCTAGAAAGGCAACTTCTGAGCACCTGCCCAAAAACACTGACCCAGATCTCCTAGATTGGGGACCAGGAATCTGTGTTTTAAAAAGGCTTCCGGGTAATTGAGATGCACACGAGAGTTTGAACAGCACCAGCCTACACCAGCACTACTTAGAGTGAGCTGTTGGGACAAGGTAGCACAGGAACTGAGAGTAAGCACTTAGAAATATTTATATTTATTTGACATGACTGTGACATCCAAGCGTGGAAGCCTTTTTAAAAAAATAGTATTTTACAAATGTATCAGTCCACAGTCAACTCCTTTTAGAAAGGAAAAAGCAAAATTCATGATAGTTGGTGCCTGTGGGGAAAGATGAGGGGAACAAGTGGAACTTTATCTTCTTTATTTAAAGAGGACGTCTAAAAGCACAAGCAAACAACAACTGCTCCTTGCCCACGGTTAGAAGCACTGGTCTACACTGTCTATGTCTCTTTTTAGACAGAACTGCTTGTTCCAAAGAGGAGCCTGAGCTGGGCACAGTGGCTCACGCCTGTAATCCTAGCACTCTGGGAGGCTAAGGTGGGAGGATCGCTTGAGCTCAGGAGTTCAAGACCAGCCTGAGCAAGAGGGAGACCCCATCTCTACTAAAAATAGAAAAATTAGCCAGATTACTAAAAAATAGAAAAAAATAGCTGGACATGGTAGCACATGCCTAAAGTCCCAGCTACTCAGGAGGCTGAGGCAGGAGGATCCCTTGAGCACAGGAGTCTGAAGTTGCTGCGAGCTAAGCTGACACCAGAGCACTCTAGACATGGCACTGACTTTATCTAAAAAAAAACACATACACACACACAAACAAAGAGGAGCCTGCTCCACCTGCAGCCCAGGTCACTTCTATAACAGATGCGTGCTTGTTTTGCTGGAAGTGGGAAAGTTTAACTTGGTGTGGAGAAATAAGTAGACTTTGGTCTTCATCTAGGAACAAAGGGATCCATTGAAGGCTTTTTAAAGCAGGGAAATGGCAAGATCAGATTTTCTTTCTATAACAAGTGGACAAGACTGGGCACAGGGAGATGAGTTGGGAGGCAGTTGTGGTTGTCCTGATGAGACTATGGTAGTTCAGGGCACTGAAAATGAAGAAAAGTGTATAAGTTCCAGAGATCTGTCTTTTGTCATCACTTTTGTTAAATGAAACTTTCAAATACATGTGTCAGGAGGTGAAGCAGAGAATGAGTTTGTTCCATGGCTTGGCTTTGTTTCCCATATATCTTAATACTGGTGGTTTTCACAGCATCAGGTTTCTGTGCTAGTTATTAGAATAAAAGGGTAGCCTAGCTTGTATCTGCCCCAGTGTGCTCCCAGTCTGCCCCAGTTTGCCCCAGTCTGCTGGCTGCCCTTATTCACTCCCAGTCAGCACCTGCTGATCCCAAAGCTGAGTGAGAAGGGGGTGACAGTGTCAGCTTTGTGCCTTGTCCTTGGACTTTACCTGAATGCCTAGAGAGCATGCATCCAGTCTTAATCTACTGTAGAAAACCTGCTTATTGGCCTTGCATACTGAATATTATAACCTAAGAACACAATTTTAATTATATTTCCACAACAACAAAAAAAATCTGAATTTTTAATAGAATGTACTAAAATATGATTTTGCCAGGTATGAAACTGATTGATTAAAACTTTTAATATTGCTCATTACATATGATATGTACCTGCTTATATCACAACTAATTTCTGGTAATTAAATTCAATATGTATTTATTGAGGAGCCTAGTCAGTCCCTAGCATGGTTCATGTAGTGATCCCTAGACTTAACTGACCAGTATGTTTCCTGTAGAACCAGGGAGTCTAACTAGGATTGCCTCCTTTTTATTTTATCAAGTAAGAACCAAAAACCAAATCAAGTATTTTTATATCTACTGTCTCCATCGATTCAAAACAGTAAACAACAGTCAACAGCAAAAGGTGGGATGTGGCCAAGAAAAGGTTCTGTGTTTTTTCCATTGCTTTTTAAAAAATCAAATTTACTATGCATAATTGATACATGAAAAAGGCACCCATCTTAAGTGAGAGAAAAAAGTAGGAAAGACAAAATCTTAGATTATAGAACAGCTACTAAAAAGGAACAAATTAAGTTTTTGAAAAACTCATTATTCACCTTTATTTTTCTGTTTTTAACCATGGATTGGTGAAAACATCAGCAGCAGCTGGTCTGCAGGTGGAATTTAGGAGCCACCACTCTAGGAGGGGCTGAAAAGGGGGAGAGAATGTGAAGTAGCCATGAACATCCTTGCCAGAGACCAGGAAGTGGGAAGTGAGACCCCAGTGAGACAGGTGGTTGGTGGCTATAGAGTGGAGGGGAGGCCATTCTCTAGTGTTCACTTATTCCTTCATTGCCTTTTACAATCCACTTCTTTTGCTTGTTTCACACATTTAGCCTATCAGCTTATCACCGTGGTGATTGCAGCAGCAGGAGGTGGGCTTCTGCTTATCCTAGGCATTGCGCTGATAGTCACCTGCTGCAGGTAAGTGATGAGAGTTCAAACTCTAATCCTATTTCTTTGCCTGTGCTATGTGAGGGTCAACTCTTTTAAAGAATTTTAACTCTTTTAAAATTTACTCTTTTAAAGAATACTTGAAGTGGTTTACAATATTAAATCATGATGTGTGACCAAACCATTACGAAAAAGACAAAAGGGACATTCATGATAGTTGGTACATGTGGGGAAAGAGAAGGGAAGCAAATGGAACTTAATTTTCTTTATTTAAAAAGAATGCTCAAAAGCACAAGCAACAAAAGAAAAAAAGAGATAAATTGGGCGTCATCAAAATGAAAAACTTTTGTGCTCCAAAGGACACTATCAAGAAAGTGAAAAGACAATCCACAGAATGGAAGAGATTATTTGCAAATCATATGTCTAAAAAGGGACTTGTATCTAGAATATAGAAAAAAGGCTCTTACAACTCAATAATATAAAGACAACCTAATTTCAAAATGGGCAAAGGACTTGAATAGATGTTTCTCCAAAGAAGATAAATGGCCAGTGAGCACATTGTCTTAGTCCATTTAATGTTGCAATAAAGGCATACCTGAGGCTGTGTCATTTATAAAGAAAGAAAGTTTATTTGGGTCACAATTCTGATGGCTGGAAAGTTTGAGATTGGGCTTTTGCATCTGGTGAGAGCTTCAGGCTGCCTCTTGGTGGAGGCGAAGGGGAGCCTCCTGGTAGGAGTGGGGAGGGGAAGTGTGAGGCTCTTTTTAACAACCAGCTCTCAGGAGCTCACTGAGGGCAACTCACTCACCCCCAAGGGTGGCATTAATATATTCATGAGAGACCCGCCCTCATAATCCAGACACCTCCCACTAGCCCACCTCTCAACATCTCCACACTGGGGATTATATTTCAGCATGAGATTTGGTGGGGACAGGCAAACCATATTTAAACTATAGCACACATAACAGGATGCTCAACTGTCATTAGTCATCAGGGAAATGCAAATCAAAACCACTATGAGATACAGCTTCACACTCACTAGGATGGCTCACAAAAACCAGACACCAAAAAATAACGACTGTTGGTGAGGATATGGAAAAATTCGAACCCTCATATACTGCTGGTGGGAATGTAAAATGGTGTGGCCACTTTGAAAAAGTTTGAAAGTTAAATATAGAGTCACCATTTGACCTAGCCCTTCCACTCTTAGGTATATACCCAAGAGAAATAAAAATGTATATCCACACAAAAACTTTACATGAATGTTCATAGCAACATTATTCGTAATAGCCAAAAGGTGAAAACAATCTCAATGTCTTATCAGCTGATGAATGGGTAAACAGAATGTGATCTGTCCATACACAGAATATTATTCAGCCACAAAATGAAGTACTGATACATGTTACAACATGAATGAATCTTGAAAATGTACTAAGCAAAACAAGCCAGTCACAAAAGACCACCTATTGATTGTGTGATTCCATTTATATGAATTAGACAAATCTGAAACAGACAAATCTAATAGAGACAAAAAGTAGATGAATAGTTGCCTAGGGCTTGGGTGAAGGATGGTGGGAGGGGGAGGGAGAGAATGGGGGGTGGTAGTTAAGGGATATGGGGTTTCTTTTGGGGGTGATGAAACTGTTCTAAAATTGATTGTGATGGTGGTTGCACAACTCTGAATATGCTAAAAAATCATTCAGTGGGTGAATAGTATAGTATGTGAACTATTTCTCAGTAAAACTATGCATAGAGAGAAAGAGAAGCAGACAGAGTACAAAAGATGAAAGGAGTTCCCTGAAGTATTTCAGCAGCAGGGAAGCTGCAGCAGCAACCAGGAAGCCAGTGGGATTAGGTTTCTATTGGGGAAGGAGGAGAAAGGAGGAAATCGATCCCTCTCCCTTGTGATTAACTATTCAGATAAGGGAAGATTATGACCTGATTTAGATGATAATAAAGCACAGAATTACCTGGACATAACAGATGGCGGGAACCTAACAAAATTGTGAGTTATCTCTTCTACCACTGACTTGAAGGACATTTTAAGATATCCTCTGTCTCCAAGAAGGCCCTAACTGCCTGGTCAGGAAGGCAGGCCTTTGCCTATATTTTACCAAATTGCCATCGAATCAGCAAAGATAAACTGAGTGGAAATAAACTTCTGGGCATGAGGCTAGGAACAGTTACCTAGAGGGACAACACCTGAGTGTTCAAAGGGACATGAGCCTCATATTTGCTACGTGTTCTCTGCCACGTGGGGTAGCCACTTGGGGAAAGAGCCTTACTTCAGAGAAGGGTTACTGAGATGGGACGGTCCCACCCTCCAGGGAGTTACACAGTGGCAGGTCTGCTCCAAATGTCTACAAAGGGCCAATGCCATAGCCACATACTGGACATTTGGTTTCATGACCCTGAGTCATTTTGTGTCTGCCCTAGAAAATTTATTTATAAATAAGAGAGGTAGAAGGAAAAAACTTCAGATTATTTTACCAGTGGCAATATAATTTAAAATTTCTGGTCCTAGGCCCGTCAGATAGGCGAGAACACATATTCCAACAATTTTCAGTCTGTGAAATGTCACAAGCAGGGGTTCTCAGACCTGTTGAAATGAGAATGTGTATAGTTATATAAATAAGTGGGCTTTTCTGCAAACAAACTACCTGCTTTTATGATTTGTGAGATAGCTTCCTATAGTAGAAAGGGTACTGCCTGGGGAGTTGGAAGGCCTGCGTTCAAGTCCCAGCTTTGCTAGTAGCAAAAGGACTCCCAGAGACAAGTCAGGTCTCTTCACCAAGCCAGAGCTGCCCCATCCCCAGAGCTCCCGATTCCGTGTATCTGGGTGAGACCCAAACTCTTCCCACGTAAATTCTGCCACTCGGGCAGGTTGTGAGCCGTTGGACTAGAACTCTAAGGGCCCTCTGGCTCCAGCAGTCTGTGAATTTAAGACTTGTTTCCCCAGCGACCCTCAGACACAGTGGTCTCTGCCCACAGACGGGTCTAAGTCTGCAGCTGCTCTTGTCCCCCTGCCGCTGACAATCTGGCCCCTTGGGGGTGGAAGACTTTTTGCATCCTTTTTTGCACCTAACTGCATTTTCACTTGTTTTAGGCAAATACTAAAAATAATAATAACAATAATAACACTTCCCAGTGGGAAGCTACAAAAAAATATAATAGTAGCTTTCAGTCTAATTTATGTTATAAAATAATTGTTGTTGCTTTCTTAGATATCACTTCGTTACAGAACTTATCCATTGAACTTTTCAAATATTTTTTACCCCACAGAAAGAATAAAAATGATATAAGCAAACTCATCTTCAAAAGTGGAGATTTCCAAATGTCCCCCTACGCTGAGTACCCCAAGAACCCTCGCTCTCAAGACTGGGGCCGAGAAGCTATTGAGATGCACGAGAACGGAAGCACCAAAAACCTGCTCCAGATGACGGATGTGTATTACTCGGTGTGTATCCCTGCGCCACAGCCACCTCAGGGCTCCTCTTGCCTCTGAGAAGTAAAGGATTCTGTCTTGTTGTAGCAAAAGCATTACAGTTAGCTAAGGGTTCCAGAGAATGGTGGCATGAGCCTCTTATTTACATATTTTAACATTCAATATGCTAACGATCTATTTGTATGGTAGATTTCAGTGGTGATGTGTGCTAGGGGTCCCCAGCCCCTGTGAAATAGAAAAAAATTTTATGGACACTCTGTATTAGGGACTGAAGTTGTAAAAATTCTCAGTGGTTTTAGGTTGTATAACTGCTAACTTACTTTATGACTTCTGTAACTTACAAAGAACAGGCCTACACCAGAAAGATAAGAACTCAAGGCCAACGTACATGCCTGACCACTGCCTGCTCAGGACCCTGCCCCAACTAGGAATAGAGATAACTACATTGTAACTGTGTGTAAATGTATAAAAGACTGTTCCACTCTTTGTTCTGGGCTTAAAATTTAAACCTTGCCCTCTGAGCCTCGCCGGTAAATAAACGCTCCTCTTCTCCCTCACCTGGTCTCTGGGTCAGTCATTAGGAGAAGGCTCCCCCTTCTCCGCCTACAATAGATGTAGAGATACAATGGATATTTCCATAGGGCACATTACTTTATGGGGTTGTAGCGATAACACCTTTGTTACTGAACTTGCATTTAAGTTGTAGGATTGGAACCTGAAAGGTAGAGAAAGAATTTAGTGATATTTTGCCCTTGGCCCTTTCATTTTTATCTCCTGTTTGCCATGCTTATCTCATGTGGTTAGTAGTTAAAACTGGGGGATTTTGCCATTGATGCTATTAAGTGGAAAAGAAAAGAAAAAAATAAATAAAATAAAATAAAACTGGGGGATTGGAAAAAGGTATAAAGAGAACGATTCAGTTTCATCCTGCACACTTCTCAGAGGTTCAGAAGATGATATGCTCAGTAGGTGTTTGGTCATTTGCTGTGTCCAGCCTGGACTGCATCATTTGTAGAGACAGGAGACTACCTGGAACCCACACTGGATTTAGCCCATGTCACGTCCCTGTGCGCTGCCCCGTTCATCTCACATCACACCAGGTCAGCCATGAAGCAGATAACAGCGAGGGTATTGGAGCTGAAAAATCAACAGATGTCAGGTGACCTCTCACACCATGTGGAGCTGTTTCAGGAACAGCAGTAAATGTGAAACCTTGCCCCCGGGGGACCTAATGGCACTAGACTCTTGTTACAGGAACCACAAGCCCTCTGGTTGCTATGGGAATTAACCGTGAGGATTCAGACTTTGGATGGGAGGGGCGAGTTTGCTTATGCTGAGAACATGTTTGCTTCAATGGACTCTTTGAAACATTGGAACCTGCAGGAAGAAGAAAAAGTTATAAATAACGGGAAAGATACACATAGAGACACAAGCTTAGTTCTAGGGAAAATGTTTCCATTGGTATTTCTGCATAGGCCTTGCTTTTTTCTGTTTATCAGGACGGTCTTTTTCTGTAAGACTGAAGCTATAACCAAGCAGGTTTTGAGCCAGGTGCGTCTGCGCACGCACATTCTTCGCCAGGGACTCCTGGCCCCAGCGCGGTGTGATCACTAGCACCAAGCGGGACCCAGCTGCACTGCGTGTTTCCATGGCATTAGCTAAAGAGGTACCTTAAATAGATATTGCCAAGAACTTAAATGAACCCCATCTTTATTTCAAAACTAGCAGGGTGAGCAGCAGTAGAGGCAGAGGCTAAGTCCGGGGCATGGAGCTGTCCCCTGACTGAACAGCTGTCCCTTGCAGTGAGCTCTGCGGGTGATTCTCACACTGGGCTCCCTTGGGGTTCACATTCGTGATATGCCAGATCTCATGTTTTATTTCTGCCAGGAAAGCATTTACTGCTGGTGCCACCACCTGAGGGCCTCCTCTAAGTAGCCCCTGTTACTCCCAGGGAGCTTTTTTGGTAGATCAGAGAGATGATTCATGACCCACTATACTAGTATTTGGTCAGAGACACCTGAAATTTGCTGTTGGCCACCGGGTTTGGGGTCCTAACTCCACCTCCAACAAGGAGGCCATGGTACCTTGCAAAAGTCAGTCCCCATTTGTGACAGTTACCTTCTGCGCAGTGGCAGGGAGAGTAGCCTTTCTTTAAATGCAGGGGAGGATTTAAAGCCAGTTGTGCTCCACAGAGAAAGCTACTTTAAAAATTAAGATAATAATTAGTAGAACTACATCATACAGGGTAAACCTAGGTCTTTTGCTATGTTGGTCTAAAGTCACTGGACTTTAACGCTTTAATTTAAACACAAGAATAGTAAATGGACTTTTCTTCTTTTCTCTTTGGCATCCAGCCTACAAGTGTGAGGAATCCTGAACTTGAACGAAATGGACTCTACCCGGCCTACACTGGATTGCCAGGATCCCGGCATTCATGCATCTTCCCCGGACAGTATAACCCGTCTTTCATCAGCGACGAGAGCAGAAGAAGAGACTACTTTTAAGTTCAGGAGACAGGGGCGCATTGCTCTGAGCAGTGACCGGGGACCTTGGTGGCTCAGAGGACTGCACCAGGAGGCTGCTCCCAGGACTTGTCGGAGCCACACTTGAGTGACAAGCAGAAACGGGGACAGGCGTGAGGGGCTTGGCCGCAGTGGAGGGGACAGATGGATGTGGAACCGCAGGCTGCTCATTTGGCACCTTTGTTGTTACTGTGAATGTGAATGTGGGCCAGTACCGAGAGAGTGTCTCTGAGTGACTGAACCATGGTGCTGGCACCCGGCGACCGCCAGCCAGGGCAGACCACTAGGTATCACTGCAAGGACCCGGTTTTCCTTAGTTTGCACTTTAGTAAATAGGGTAGAGAGGTTTCCTTTTGTATTTGTTTCACAACTGTTCCAGAAAGAAGGCTTCCTTTCCTGAGACACTCCCATAGGCCACAATTTGGTAATTGATTTATATCAAAATATTGGCTTATTAGTTATTTCCCTGCCCAGTGCCTGTGTGTCAAACAACAGATGATAATGAACATGCCACTAAGGTTTGAAGATGCTGCCGCTGAACGTACAGTATTTTAATATGTATCTAGGTTGTCTTATGCGACAGTTTCCAAGCCAACCCCCAAAATGAGAAATTGAAATTTGGGAGGCACAGCACACAACTCCAATTTATTTTTTTTAGTCAGGGTGACACATTTATTTAAGACTTTTTTTTTTCTATTTGCAGTTAAATCTCATTTTTTCAAACAAGTCTGGATCGGGGCAAAACAGCTTACGTTTGGTTTTAGTTAGATGCATCCAGCTGCCCCATAGTGAGGCCCAGCAGGCAGGCTGGCAGCTGGCACTGCAGACAGTGGTACATGTTTCATCCTCGAGGGCATTGCCTGGGGCCTGGGACTCTGACCGCCATCCTTGAGGCCAGAGGCTGCTGGGTATGAAGTATAAACGTAAAGCTGAATGCAGACTGGGTCTGAACTGGTATTTCAGCACTGCAGGAAAAGCAGCTTGATGTAGTCCCTGCAGCTGGACATGGCTAGAGGAATGGGCTGAACAGGCAAGTTAGATTCCTTGCATCACCAGTGCTTTGGGAAGCTGTGTGGATGCTAAGGAAGAGGAGGGGGCTGAGATAGAGCCGCAGGTGAGCCTGCCTACCTGCTAGTGCGGCATCTTGTATCCATCATCTCATTCAGTGACTCCATGCAAACTTTCAACCACTCACAGCTATTTATTCGTTGAAGAAATAACTTATTTTTTCTCACCCAGTCATTTGTACCGCTTTATGCTACTGTGCAGTGCCCACCAGAAACAGAGTTAGAATTCAAGTCAGCATTGGAGAACTAAGGACTCTGGCCAGCCAGAGATCTGAGAGTTTGGGAAGGAAATGCCACACGTCTTATTTATTATGCCTGTGACTTGGGTCCTGTGGAACCGTGTTTATTCGCCTGCTTTTGGAACAGTGCAGTTTTGGATGAAGTGAAGGGAACACAGAGGTTAAAGGATTGTCTCCACCCTGAAGCTGGGAGCCGTGGCACATGCATTTCTGGAAACAGTGCAGCCATGGGGGACGATTCTGCCCTGGGCATGGCTGTTTCTTCAAGGTTCTCTAATCTCTTCAAAACGTATGTCAATCCTCATTCTTATGCAATTCTTGTCTCAACGGTTTTAAATATGAACTTGTGTCCCACGGTCTCCACAGCTCACTGTCACCCTGCTATAGCAGGAGCACTGGTCAGGTGCAGTGCATTTTAGTAGTTAAATTACATTCATCTCATGAGATAAATATAAAAAGAACTCTGTTTTCATCAGTAGATGCTAACTTAACGTTTCAAAGCATCACCTTTTGAAATCTTTGGTCTCACTTCTCTGTCTGTACAACCAAAGGCCCCTTTGTGCCTCGCTGCCTTGCATCTAACTGGAGAGCTCCAAGCTCCCGCATCCGCTCACCTGAGCCAGCGGACTGGGGTCCCTGGTGAGGCGGCCGTGCTTCATGGCTCGGCCCTGCTCACCCCTGAGCCACAGCTGTGGGAAGAGCCATGGAGGGAGGCTACTCCCAGGCATGCCCATCCCTACCCTCAGCACACATTGCAGCTGACAAGTTGTCTCCTCTGTTGAGCTCTAAGCTCCACGAAATGAGTGTTCTGTCCCAAGAGCATTCTTGGGAAGAATCCCAAAGTTCAGAAAAGAGTGTCCCGTAAGTTCCAAGAATACTTTCCTGTTCATGAGTTTTGTCCCTATGTAGTGGGTTAAGAGTGTTTTATTTTATTGCTGTCGTTGTTGTTTTAACTGAGAAAAAGGGAGGCACCTTGCAATGTTGAGTTCACACGTTACTACTATTTCCAGGAGGTGTATGAGGGTGGGGAAAGCTTGAGAAAGGCATGACTGTGACCCAGTGCTCGCTGCCCGCCTTGGGCGAGGAAGGAAGAGATTGGCTTCACTCCTGATCAGGGTTCCGAACACCAGCAGGGTCCTGCCTGGGCCACGGGGAAACAGCTGGCAGCCTGTGGGCTGCAGAGCAGGACTGGACACACATGATAGGCGAGTCTCTCCACTCGGGCACAGTGCTCATTGTCAGCCTGCACACCTGGAATGTGTGGTTCACGTGTGCAGAAATGTCGTGGTCCAGCCATGGGACCCTACAGCGGGGGAAAGGTGGGAGGAAGGGAAAGCCATGTTGCCCACTAGCGAAGTGCCCAGGTGCTCTGTGACTCTGTTTACCTTTGCCTGGAGAGGTAGAGCTGGACAGTCCACCTGCCCTTGGCTAAGTGTAACCTAAATACACCCCAAACTAGGGTTTCGATCCATATTTCTAAAATACACTGGCTTCGAGACTAGAGCACTTCTTTGGACAGAGGAAGAATGCAAAGTTCAGTAGTTCAGTGTTTTATATCTTATTTAAAATTACTTTTAGTATCAGCTGTTTTTTCTGTCTAAAAGCTTTTGTGGGTATTAGAAGGGACATTTCATTTCCTCCTTGACAAAGTGTCATTCTGAGGTTCTCACGAGTGTTTTTGGAAACAGAGATATAGTTTTATAGAGTTTGCCTTTGAGTATGTGTCCTTTTTTTCTTCTTCTTTTCTAAATTCCCGAGGAAGGGAACTGACTAAAATACTAGGAATATTAAAGTAGTAAATGCCAATTAATTTGTTGTACTAAAGTATCTTCAGTAGTGTTACACTCCATAATATCTGGTGTAAACTGCTCACAGAAAGCCCATGAAAACCAAAGGGGATCATTTAGGTCTAAAAGGAGATCAGAAAAAAATAAAATAAAAAGAGATCGGTCCCAGACTGGCTTTGTCCCCTGGGTATTTTCAAAAAGGACATTTCAAGGAATTTGCATATAAGATTCTGGTTTTGTTTGGGAGGGGTTGTGTTAGGCTTCAGTGTAGAGTTCCTGGGTAGGGAGGATGGGACAGGGCAGGGGTGGATGGAACCAGTTCTACCTGGGAAGCTAATCCTATTCACTCACCTTTCGGTATTACCTTGGCCTGTTCCAAAAAGAAAATGATTGTTTCATTGTGAGTTGCTCTAAGTTTTGTTAGTGTCTGTGTTGCTGGATTTATGGTTAAATGAAGCATATAGCTGGAATATGAACTTTTCGAGTTTTCACATTGTCCTGGATTTCTTTTTGTAAACCTTTAAACCTTAGCCCCTGGTGGATTGTGTTAAATCCATTACGAGAATGTTATTTAAAGTTGTATTATAATTGCAACCTCCACTAATTATTCAGTACTGTAGCAGCAAAGTATTATTTGTAAGAATTTGGTTATTTTTATACTTATATCCACTATAAGTCTGGCGTTCTAGTCAGTAAAATGATGCAATAAAATTAATATCATTTTCATTGTGTGTTTTTCTCTTAATAACGAGCAAACTAGAAAAAATATGAGTTACTTTTCAGGAGGGCATTACTTAAACAGTGGAACTGTACAGTGAATTTCCACGTGGCAAGTGTGGAGACTAAGTCAGTGAGGAAATAAACTTTTGATGGTGGACAGATGGATGGGTGGATGGACAGGGAGACCGAAATGATGCACAGCCTGACACAGATGCGACACCTGCTTTTGTTTATGTGAATTGGAGAGCATAAGTAACCAGTTCAGACACTGAAGATTTCCTCCTGAATGCCTCCCACTAACACTCCATGCCAACTCTTCATATCTTGGAGGAGAAAGGAAAAGAAGCATATCTGTGCTTTGGTGGGCAGGGTCTGTGGAACTTGAAGACAACGGGCCATGGACCTCACACTTGTGGTGGCCAAGGAATGTGGCTGCCCAGCTAGAGATGAGTTCATTAGTCGATTGCTTCCTTGAGAGCCTTGCATGGTGGGGATGAATGGGCCTCTCATATGATTTATGGCAAAAACCTGGGTACTGGGGGAGGCCAGTAATGGCAGTTTGGAGCATGAAGGTGACATTTTGGCAGCTTTGATCAGGGCTGCAGCCCATCAGACGTTTCTGAATGGAGATGACCAGGAGCACTCTCCTGTTCTGACCCCGCTCAGCCTGCCAAGACACCTGCTAACAGGCCCCGGCTGCAGTCTTAACAGGAGCCCTTTACTGAATGCTTTCTTGCTTTGCTCAGCTCAGCCAGACATTGTAAACGTCACATCCTTTCCAGCCCTTCTCTTCCCTGGCACTTGTTTTTTTATTTTATTTTTGAAATCGTATATTTAAGTTATACAACATGATGTTTTGATATACACAGTGAAATGGTTACTATAGTCAAGCAAATTAATATATCCATCATCTCATATAGTTACCTTTGTGTGTGTGACTGTGTGTGGCAAGAGCACCTCACACCTACTCTCTTAGCATATTTTCAGTATAGGCCGGGCGCCTATACCTATACAGGTGACTCACACCTGTACTCCTAACACTCTGGGAGGCTGAGGCGGGAGGATCACTTCAGGTCAGGAGTTTGAGACCAGCCTCAGCAAGAACAAGACCCTGTCTCTACTTAAAATAGAAAGAAATTAGCTGGACAACTAAAAATAGGAAAAAAATTTAGCTGAGCATGGTGGCACACGCCTGAAGTCCCAGCTACTTGGGAGGCTGAGGCAGGAGGATTGCTTGAGCCCAGGAGTTTGAGGTTGCTGTGAGCTAGGCTGACGCCACTGCACTCTAGCCTGGCAACAGAGTGAGACTCTGTCTCAAAAAATTTTTTTTCCAGTATATAATACACTGTTATTAACTATAGTACTCATGCTATATACATTAGCTCTCTAGACTTATTCATCCTACAAAACGGCAAGTTTGTACCCTTTTTCCTACTTTTCCCCATTTCTGTCTCCCACCGTTCTACTCTGTTTCTCAGTATTCAACTATTTTTCTTCTTTTTTTTTTACTTTATTTTTTTATGGAAATGCATCAACTATTTTTAGATTCCACATATGAGTAAGATCATATAGTGTTTGTCTTTCTGTGACTGGCATATTTCATAATGTCCTCTTTGTTGTCCTTGTTCCTTATTGTCCCTTTTGTTGGAAATGGCAGTATCTCCTTTTTAAAATCTGAATTAATAGTCTGTTGCGTATATGTACCTCAATTTCTTTATCCATTCATCTGTCGATGGGTACTTTGGTCGTTTTCGTATCTTGACTTTTGTGAATAGTGCTGCACCCAGCTAATTGTTTTTAACCTGAAATAGGAGGAACTTCTGCTACACCCGAGGAGCTGGCCTCAGTGCTCATCCTCCTTGTGCCTCTCACCTGGCAATGCTGATTCCCACCTCAGGATTTGGTTTGCCAGCAATCAAAGGTCTAAAAAGTATTTTTGGACTCTTGGACTTAAAGAAATTCAGCAATGTACAATGAGCCGTTTTCTGGTTGCTTGGGAAGTACCCAAAGGTGGGAGGCACGATGCACACAGCATACGGGTCAGAGTCCTCCCACGCTGGGTACTGAACAGCTGCGAGAGCTTTCGATTCCAGGAGCGGACTGAAGCAGCCACCTGGCACAGCAAGCGGGAACATCGGGTCAGAAAGATACAAGAGAGGTGCCAGGAATAAAGATATTTATGTTGAGTTTTATTGACCTCATAAAAACTTGCAGCACCGTCAGCTGGTATGATGACACTTTCCAACAATTTTGTGCTGTTTCTCCCAGATCATGATGTCATGCCTAGCTCTCTGAGCCTCAGTGTCCTGATCTGTAAAGTGGAGAGAATAATTTTTGCCTCATAGAATTGTTGGGATGATTAAAAGGGAGAATTCAAATGAAAACACTTGGTAAACTATGAAAAAACAACACACATACTGGTTCTCTTCAATAGGGCCCGTCTGTCCCCAAAAGAAGGAAAGACAGTTGCAGAATTAATATGTCATTGCCATGCTGATTTGCTGGTAACTGCCCCTGAAGACCTTGAACTTGTTGTCAAAGTGTTCTTGGCATTTCCACACTAATCCTTCTAACCTGCTCCCAACATCATGAAGGGACTAATGGGTTCAAAATCAGAAATTCTGTAGGGATAGGAACCAATACCGTCCTGTTCAACATTATATGCTCAGTGCCTGGCACCTAGTAGGCATTCACTAAAACAAAGAGTGGGTAAGTAGGTAGATGAATCAGCCAACAAAATAAATCTATTAAAATTAAAGGTCCTAGAGATCTACCCCCTCTTGGAGCCACAAGCGGATGACCAGCTGACGGTGACTTAACAGGAACCTTTAGCAAAGATCTCTTGTAGTTAAGCTCAAGCAGGCATTTGTGAAGAAAACACTTTAAAAATACACTAGAAAGCCCTTCACTGGAGGAACTGTGGAACAGCCATGCAATGGAATACCACCAGGAATTAAAAGGAGTAAACTATTGCAACAGGCAACAATATGGATGAGTCTCAAAAGTGTTGTGCTAAGTGAGGAAAACTGGACACAAAATGTTATATACTATGTGATTGCATTTGGAAAAGATAAAACTATAGGGACAGAAAACAGATGAGTGGTTTCCTGGAAGTAGGGAAGGGGATTTCTGCTGTTTACAAATAGTTCCAGCTTTCTTCCTTCCAGGCTCATGGTGGGATGAACTTCCCAACCTCTTTGGAATGTGGCCATGTGACTTGCTTTGGCCAAAAAATTGTGAGTGGAAGTGAAAGGTGTCACTTCAGGGAAGATGCTTTAAGAGCCAGCGTGTGATATTCACTTCTCTTAACTCGGCAATATGTGCTGGGATGGAACGGCTGGAGTGCCTAAGATGAACATAGCCCTCACTGACCAGGATTGGACATGAACGGGAAATAAGTTTCGTTGTGGTAAAGCACTGAGATTGAGGAGTCACTTGTTACTGAGGCATTATTTATCTGACCCTGACCAGTACAGCTCTCTAAAACTAACACTAGCTACTACCATTCATGTGAATTGCTTGATTACTAGTTCAATGGCTGGAACATTTATGAATATCATTAAAATTCTTCAACTAAGGTGTCAACGTTTTTCTCAAGAATTCAGATCAGAAATACTTACTGCTTGGCTAATATTTACCAAACCTGTTCTGTGAAGCTTTGTGATATAGATGGACTTTTGAACCAGAATGACCTAGGTTTGAAACTCACCTCTACTGCTTATTAGCTGTGGGACCTTGATGAATTTCTCAACCAATCCTATCATTGGTTTCCTCCTCTATAACATAGAAGTAATGATAATACCTAATTTAGAGGTATATTGAAGGGTTAAATTATAGATGTCTCTGAAGTGTTTCTAAATGATGAGATGCATCTAAGGCTCTGGGCCTGAGATGAAGCAGACGTGAGTGTGTATTAGGCTCTGGGGTAGGCACACTTGAAGCAGCTATCTTGCTACATATACATAAAAACTAGGATATTCATTCCTCTACCCTTTCCTCCTGCTTACTTGAGAGTTGTGCAAATCCAGTTATAAGGCATCATCCCTGTGATACTGTTATCATCAGTAAAATGAGCTATATTGGACAATGCATCATATTTTTATAATCCATATGGAACTTGATCTATATTTAGCCTGGTGATTAGTAGAGTAATCAAGGAACAAGGTCCACCTTTCCTGTGTCTACAGCATTATTACTCTGAACGTGGAGTATCCTATCCCTCACTTCCTTATTGGCTGGTTCACGTCTTGCATTGAGGCTAATTCCTTTCTAAAGATCAAAGGACCGGGTTATAATCATCTTAACCTGGGAAAATAAGAGCAATTTTCACCATTACTCATATAGTACCATAGAATGAGACACCTGGACGGCGTTTTAGTAGGTCACCCAGGCCAACGGTTTGCAAATCCTGCCCGCGGAGATGTGCTCATTCAGGAAGAAGTTATCACTGGGCTGAGGGAAAATGCATAAAAATAAAAAGGGAGTTTTTCAAAAAGCAAAAATTACTCAATTTAAATACTATCTCATTGTGAGATAATGTCCTTTTTACTTTTTGGGGTTATAAAAATGTCCTCTAGGCTGGGCATGGTGGCTCATGCCTGTAATCCTAGCACTCTGGGAGGCTGAGGTGGGAGGATCGCTTGACCTCAGGAGTTTGAGACCAGCCTGAGCAAAAGTGAGACTCTGTCTCTACCAAAAAGAAAGGGGGAAAAAAACCCAGCCTGGTGTTGTGGCAAGTGCCTGTAGTCCCAGCTACCCCAGAGGCTGAGGCAGGAGGATCACTTAGAGCCCAGGAGTTGGAGGTGGCAGTGAGCTATAATGACGCCACTGCACTCTAACCAGGGCAAGGAGTGAGACTCTGTCTCAACAAAAACAAACAAGGCAACTGAACACCCCTCCTCACAACCTCACACCCCTTTAAAAAAAAAAAAGTCCCTTTCAAGAAGGCAGAATCAGGTTGAACTCAGACTTCTTCACAGAAACGTGCAAAGCCAGAAGGCAGTGAAGCAACATCTAAGAGGTTATTCATTTAATTGTGATGACAACAGGCAGATCTTACCCAACAGAAAAGGTTTCAGGGAGCCCAGCACCCAAGGAAAACTGCTCCATGATGAAGTACTGCTGACTAACAGAGGAATCAATACACAGAATTTGAGGATGGAAAAGTCATGAGAGGTAACTATTGGAACTGTTTATTTATTTATTTTTTTGTTTGTTTGTTTTTTGAAACAGAGTCTCCCTCTGTCACCCGGGCTGGAGCGCAGTGGCCTTATCACAGCTCACTGCAACCTTGAACTCCTGAGCTCAAGTGATCCTCCTATACTGGTCGGGGTTCTTAGTTGCAGAGGTGAACATCTAATCTCTTTGGTTTATTAGAGGATATCAGGTAGCTCACAGAATTTCCAGGAGGGGCTTGGAAGATCCACAGACAGGAACAGTGGCCCAATCACTGTGTGGGAGCACTCCAGTGAAGACAGCTGATTGCCTCTGCCACTTGGCACAGACCCCACAGCTCCTACCACGGACCCCCAGCAGGATGCTGGCATGTCAGGCTCCATTGCCCCTGAAGGCCAGAAATATGGACTCAGTCTTGTGCCTGCTTCCTTTCTTTTCTCTCTTCTAAATACAAGTCCCAGGCAGGTATCTCTGATTCATGGCACCAAGTCATGGGCCAGTACCTCAGAGACAAGAGAGGATGCCATCAAAGGTCCTGGCCTCTATCTTGAAGAGGCTGGGCTCATGGTGGGGGAGGTCCCCAGCCGCAGGAAGGGCAGGCAGATATGCAGAACAGCCTCAGGCAAGGCGGTCACTAGCCCCTACACCTCCTAAATATCCCTTGCAAAGCTTGGTGATCCACAGACCAAAAGAATCCCAAGAACACTTGAAAATTATGGTAAATTGGTTCCTTACTTATTCAAAGGCTCTGCTAATTCATTGAAATATATTTATATAAAATTCTAGAATCTCAGAGAAGAGACCCCTCATCCAACTTAAACAGACACCACTCGATTCTTAGCTGAAAGAGGAATAGAGTTGATGTTATTATATATATATATATATATATATAGTGTGTGCAAAGAAAACTATTTTAAAAACAAACTAAGGATTCACAGAAAATATGACAGACAAAAGGCTAATATTGCTTGGTGTTTAAAAACTCATACAAATTAGTGATAAAAAGAAAAAGAAAAGAAAACCACAAAGATCCCAATAGATACATGGGCAAAGGACACACACAGACAATAGACAAAAGAGAAAAGGCAAGTAGATACATATATGACAATGTCAGCCCTCACTTACAGCTCGAGATGAAGGAAGACACTGGGGCCCATGGGTTTTTATTTCCTCGCAACCATAGTTGTTGGACAGCATAATCTCCATGTTATTAATGAGGAAACTTGAGCGTCAGAAGGGTTGGGTAGTTTGTTGACCAACGTCACTTGGCAAAGCTGGATGTGAACCCGTAACTGTCAGGCTCCAAAGACCAGCGTCTGTCCACTCCAAGCTGCCTCTCTCATGACCAGTGTGAATCAAACCAAATCCTTTTCACCTATCAAATTAACAAAACCCAGTGTTGATGAGAGTGTGGCAGAAAAGTCTTTCTCACAAGAGATCATGGGTGGTTGAGTAAATTATAAAATCTTTTGAAATCTGTCGATACTTACTTATTAAGAGCCATAAAAATGTTGATTTACACTGACCCATCAACACTATGCCTGTGTCCAGAGAACTAGGTCAAGTTCACCTTCAATAATAATGGAACTCTGACGCCATTAATGTTTGCTGGGCCTGTGTCCTGCTGGATAGGCATCACCACACGGCAATTTTCCCAGCCTACTTCTCTACAGTGGCAGGTAGGTCAAAAGGCTCACTGATTTCGATACTATTGATTCCTAAATTCTTATTATTCTTAAATTTCTATTATTAGCTTCTTGGTCCTCACCCACTAGATTGTGGACTCCTAAAAAGCAGAGATCTCAGTCTTATTTATCTATTTGTTTTGGTACCATCCCCTATCCTTCTGTTAACATATAGTAGAAGCTTATTAAATGTTTGTAAAAACTAGCTTTCATTTCAGCCCCTCTCCAATTCATAATGCCCCATTCTCTACCCTCTTTAGTTTGTGCATTTGGATGACTATCAGGTTGGCCGCTTTGGTTAATTTATTCTTAAATGTCCTTGTGAATATGCTAACCAATTGTCATTCCAGGAATAGTATGTTTATTAATAGACTACTGTGGTGTCATCTACCTTAAAACAAGGTTCAGGGTCCCTGCCTCTCTGTCCTTATCAGCAGTAATAGCTTCTCTTACTGATAAAGGGATGTGATAATATGTGAGTAGTAAAACATGGTGGAAATCGATTGACTCAGGGAAGGCCGAAACTAAAAATGAGTTCGGGAAACCATAGTATCACTCACCCCCACTCCTATTTTACAGATAAGGAAACCATAGATCAGACAGGGCAAAAAATGTCCCAAGATTACATAGCTGGTTCATGGAAGGATTGGAATAAGAGTCCAGGGCCTAGATCATCCAGTTTATTATGCTTGCCAGGGCACACATAGTCATTGAAAGTGTGTGTCATGAAAGCATGTGAGCTACAGAAGCGTATGGGAGAAGCAGGCCAGCAAGCCCCGCTATGTTGACTGACAAGACAGAACCCCATCACGCAGGTGGAAGTCACCCGCGATTGTGAGAAGGCCTGGCTGGAGGACGTGGGCAGGGATGCGGGGCAGACATAGGCAAGTGGCTGGATGAAATAGAAACAGTGTGGCATGGTGAGTAGAGCATGGCCTTTGAAACATGGAATTCAGTCCTATTTCTGACACATAGCACCTTGTGACTTAACTTACCTATGACTCAACTTTTTAGTCTGTAAAAACTTGCTTGTAGCCGGGCGCAGTGGCTCACACCTGTAATCCTAGCACTCTGGGAGGCCGAGGTGGTCAGATAGTTTGAGCTCAGGACTTTGAGACCAGCCTGAGAAAGAGCGAGACCCCGTGTCTACTAAAAATAGAAAGAAATGAATTGGCCAACTAAAAATATATAGAAAAAATTAGCCCGGCATGGTGGCACATGCCTGTAGTCCCAGCTACTCGGGAGGCTGAGGCAGGAGGATTGCTTGAGCCCAGGAGTTTGAGGTTGCTGTGAGCCAGGCTGACACCACGGCACTCTAGCTGGGGCAACAGCATGAGACTCTGTCTCAAAAATAACTTGCTCATAGAACTGACTTCTCAGAGTTGAGTTAAAGGAGACAATAGATGTCTTGTAATATTCAATCCAGCACCAGGAAAGAGCTCTGCCAGATGGTGGTTTGTGATTTCCTCATGGAGGTCAAATCTTGTGGTCATTCTAGGGAGTTAGAGTGAGCACCCGTTCCTCTATCAGTCTTCAGGATGCTTTTCAGCAGCAATGTCCTGGACGGGTTTCCAATAAATCAATCCCAGTTCACCTTTTTTAAATGTTCTTCTCTTTTATTGGTAACAGCTTTATTGAGGCATAATTCATAGACCATAAAATTCACTCTTTTAAATTCAATGCATCATTGTTTCTTGGCCTTTTGGCTAAGGTCAAGTGTAAATTCGATGCAACACTACAATCATTACCACAATCAATTTTAGAACATTTCCATCAGATCAGTAAGAAAGTCGTACTTCTTAGCCATCATACCCCAATTCTCCCACATCCCCTCCAGCCCCGGGCAAGTGCTAATCTATTTTTTTGTTTCTATAGGTTTTCTTATTCTGGACATCTAATACGTGAATAAATGGATTGTAGGCTGAGTCTGATGGCTCACACCTGTAATCCTAGCACTCTGGGAGGCCGCGACTGGAGGACTGTTTGAGATCAGGAGTTTGAGACCAGCCTGAGCAAGAGCGAGACCTCGTCTCTACCAAAAAATAGAACAAATTAGCCAGGTGTGGTGGTATGCACCTGTAGTCCCAGCTACTCAGGAGGCGGAGGCAGGAGGATCACTTGAGCCCAGGAGTTTGAGGTTGCAGTGAGCTGTGATGATGCCACTGCATTCTACCCGGGGTGACAGAGTGAGACTATCTCAAAATTAAAAAATAAATGGATTGTGGTCTTTTATGTCTGGATTCTTTAATTTATTATAATATTTTCAAGGTTCATCCATGCTGTAGCATGTATAAATATTTCACTCCTTTTTATGATCAAATAATACAAATGTTCTCTGACTTTCAGTGGCTTAACTTACGATCTTTTGACTTTACAATAGTATCCATACAATCATTCTGTTTTTCACTTTCAGTACAATGTTCAACAAATTATATGAAATATTCAATACTTTATTATAAAATAGGCCTTGTGTTAGATGATGTCAACTAATGTAAGTTTTCTGAACATGTTTAAGGTAGACTAAGCTAAGCTATGTTGTTTGGTAGGTTGGGTGTATTAAATACATTTTTTACTTAAAATATTTTAAATTATGATGGATTTATTGGAGCATAACCCCATTGTAAGTCAAGGAGCATCTGTGTTCCATTGCATGGATATACTACATTTTGTTTATCTACTTGTCATTTGATGGACATTGGGTTGTTTCTACCTTTTGGCTATTAAGAATAATGCTGCTACAAACACTCATATATGAATTTTTGTGGACATGTTTTCATTTATCTTGAGTATATACTTAGGAATGGAATTGCTAGGTCAAATGGTAACTCTTCGTCTAACTTTTTGAGGAACCGTCGTACTGTTTTTCAGATTGGTTGTACCATTTTGCATTCTTACTATTAATAGCAATGTATGAGAGTTCCAATTTCTCCCCATGCTCACCAACACTTGTAATTATCTTTTTTGTTGATAACTATTCTAGTGACTATGAAGTGGTATCCAGCTCACTCTTAATCCCTTGGGTTAGGGTATTGGGGAAAATAACCATTCTTACTCCACCATACTTCTTGGCCTATGTGGGGACGCTGCCCAGGGATACCAGCTCTGTAAGAGCTTCAGAGTGTTTCCATTAAAAAATCAAGGTTCTTTTCAGGGGAGAAAAGAATCCCATAGGCTGTGCCCCATCAGTAATTAGTTTTTCAATTCACGAACCCACATATTACATCAGCTTCTAAGAAGGCATTACTGACTGGAAGCTATGGAGATATTTTTCAAGACACTACAAATATTTACAGGGCAGGTTATTTACTCAGCAGGAAGCAGGACATGATCCCTTCTGGGGAGAAGTGCTGTAGACAGTATTGCCCCAGCCCCACCTTCCCGTTCTCACCCTCCACCTCCTAACGCTAAAGGAGCTTTCTGGGGCAGGGAGGTGACTTAAAGTCTGCAAACGGTACAGGCAAATACAAATACTGTTTGAGCAAGGCTAACGTGCAAGGGAGAGGCATCACCGTAAAGACAGGGAGAGTTTCGCTAGGGAGCCAGGTCTGGCCTCAGGGCGGGAACTCAGGGGGAGGGGTGATTTCTGGTCCTGACTGCATGGCAGCTGCTGCCAGGGTACTGCCGATACTGGGATATTTGCTCCCAGAGAAAGTTAGTCAAGGGATATTTCTTGAGTGCCTACTGTGTGCCCACCTCTGCTGGGTACTATTCTTACTGGCTGCACATTGTAGAGTGTTTCAAGGTGAGGTTTGCTTGTTATACATGCTCCCACCATACCTTGAATGTGTCCTTTGTAAAGGCACTTTATCGCAGGAATGCTGTCTTTAGTTCATTGCCATTAATATATCCCCAGAGCCCAGAACAGTGTCTGTCACTCATAGATGCTCTAAAGTATTTGAATGAAGGAAAGAATCGAAACTCAACATTGGCTGGTGGGATCCAAGTATACCATCTCACTATATATATTGGTTTGTAGTTTATTTATACTTAGTCATAGACAGTATTGTTGAAATTTGTCTTTGTTATGAACTATAAGCTGAGTTTTAATGACTACATAATATTCCTCTCATGAACTCACCAAATTTGTCTTGACTAAGCCCCAACTTTTAGACATTTATATAGTTTTTAATTTTTTTCTATGAAAAATAATGATGATCTATTTGTACAAATTGTCTTTGAGCATGTCTAGCTATTTCCTTAGACAAATTCCTGGAATTGAATTGCTGAGTAAAGGGATATGTCCATTTTTAAAGTTTTATGATACATATCGCCAAATTTCTCTCCCCATAAAGGCTGTTCAAATATCCCCCCGACCACAGTGTATGTAGCCCGCAGACCACTGCCAAGAGTAAGCATTGTCATTCTCGTCATCTTTGCCAGTTAAATAGCCTCAATGTCACGGTGTCCAATTGGTTCCTAGTGCTACAGTAGGCTCTCAGGGGTTCCTTATGCGTATGTGTCAAAGTCAAATTTGCCATGAAGAAAAGGGCTCCTGAGAAAGCCAAACCAAAGATTTCCTGTTAAAAGAGTCATTTGATAGGTGACTTGAAACAGTAACAATAACAAAGAATGTCTGGTTAAAGATTATTGGAATAGTAGCAAGTTGAGTTCAATCTTTGGATGTCTATGTATTTACTTATTTATTTATTTTGGAGACAAGGTCTCACAATTTTGCCCAGGCTAGACTCAATCTCCTGAGCTCAAGCCATACTCCCATCTCAGCCTCCCAAGTAGCTAGAGCATCAACACGCCCAGCTCGAATATCTATTTAAATGTCGTTATGTTCTCCCAAGACTGACGGTCAGCTTTGGGGAGCGGGGTACTTTCCAGGAATGGGCCGTTATTGCATTAAAGTTGATCAGAAAAAGTTCAGAGTTGAGAACACTAGCTCTGGCTTTGTTTGATTTCCTCTTTTACTAGTCCAATGTGATGTTTTTTATGTGGTTGGAAATTCTTATTTCTTTTTCAGTTGATGTACCTGTTTGCTTCCCCCACTCCCACACTTTGGAGGCCTCTTCCTTGCCATCCACCCTGCTAGGTGTTCTAGTGCAGTGTTTTCCAAACTGCAGTCAATTTCGTACCACACGCACAATTCTTGACAAACCATATATCGTCTTCTATTCTTCCTTACATAATATTTTTCTTGAAATTGATTTTTTTAAGAACTAAATGAATTTCCTTTTACAATAAACTTGATGTCACTACCTCAAATAAAAAAAATGAGTTTCCTTTGCCATAAAGTACCCATAAAATAAATACAATAAAAATAAAGTATTACTAGATTCTAGGTAGGTATCTCTGATTGCCAATGGCTCTGTGCCTGAGGCCCGATCTCTCTTCTTCGTAAAGAGACCTATGCAAGCATTGGAGTGCAGCTAAAGACAGACTAGCGATAAATGAAGTTTTCTCCTTGTGTAATCAAAATGACTGAAATAAATTTGAGAAGGCATAACTTTCCCTTCTAAGTGAACCGATGTTATCTAAGGCAGAGTCCATGGACACTTGGTCCTCAGGCCACCATCACAGTCAGCTGGAGGCTTGTTAACATGCAGGTTGCTGATCAGTAGGTCTGGGCTGGGGCCTGAGAATATGCATTTCTACAGAGTTCCCAAGTCATGCTGGTGCTGCTGATCTGGGGAACACATTTTGAGAACCGTTGCCCTAGTTGCATCATTTCTCATTTTAGGAATAATGGGACCGGGGAAGGTTGGAAGGTGCAAACCAGAAAAAACTGCAGACCCCAAACAGGTGCAAGCCGACTCCTATCCGTTGTCCTCAATTTTCTTCCCAAAGAGCAACAAGTCCAGGCCTGGTGCTGGCATCCCTGAGGGCAGTGTTGTGCCTTCTAGAACCACTCACTTCCTGATCTGAATTCCAATGTGTGGCCACCACGAGAGCTTTCTGACCTCAGTTAAACCTCCCCTCATCCTGCTTGGGGAATGGAGGAGGAAGTCAGAGAGAAGTCAAATTACTTCCTGGGGAAAGCCCCTTATAAAACTTCTCCAAAAGTTTTATTCCAGAAGATTGATAATAAAATACAATTAAAAAGCCCATAACATCTCTCAGGACGTGCAATACATATTTTTTACAGCTGACTAAACTCAGTAGCATTTATCTTTATAAAGGCACATTGTTTTTACATAATTAGAGAGATGACGAGAATCTTGCCTTTCCCACATGCTATCATAGTAGAACAAGCACTTTTCCTCATTCCTGTGCATGGTTTCAGCATGATACTTTGTGTGATACAGTCAGACCTCTTAGCAAGGCTAGTCATCAGATTTAATCTTCTGTTGTTGATTTTAATTTTTTATTCTATAAAAAATGAGTTGTTTTAAATTTTTTACACTATATGTAATATTGCAGCAAACATATTTATACATATAATTTTCCCTTCGTTTGAAATTATTCCTTAGGACAAAGTCCCAGAAGTAAATTTCTTAGGCAAAGGGTAAGAACCTTTTTATGGCTCTTAATATCTGTTGCCAAGTTGCGTTTTGAAGCAATGGAGCAATTGTGAGCATATTCAATTATCTGCATCCTCACCAGAGTTGGATACTACCAATGTACACATGTTTGAAAGATGTAGAATATTATCTTATTTGTGTTTTAGCAGTAACATGTCTGTGAAATGAATAAAAAGTTGAATATTTTCCCCATATATTTACTTACTAATTCTATTTTCTCTTTAGTGAATAATATGATCATGACGACCATGATCCTGGCTAGCCTTTTGTAAAGTGAACACAGTAGGTTGAAAAGACCATATAAAAATGAGAGAAAGGGAGAAAATATTTGCAAGGCATAGATAAAGAACTCTTGCAACTTGAAAACAAGAAGACAACCAACTCAATTTAAAAATGGGCAAATTATTTGAAAAAGTACTTTATAAAAGAAGAGATATGAGTGGCTAATAAGCACATGAAAAGATGCTCAACTTCATTTGTCATCAGGAGGTACACTATACATGCCACTATACATGTCCTATAGCAGGGGTCCCCAACCTTTTTGGCACCAGGGACCATCTTCATGGAAGACAATTTTTCCATGGACGGGGGTGCAGCGGGGTAGGGAGTGTGGGGGAGGATGGTTTCGGGATGATTCAAGTGCATTACATTTATTGTGCACTTTATTTCCATTGTTATTACATTGTAAAATAGAATGAAATAATTATACAACTCACCATACGTTGGGAGCCCCTTCCCTACAGAATGGCTATACATTTAGAATGGAATGGTTGCATCATATGGTAGGTATTTGTTTAACTTTTTCATAAATTGTCAAATGGTTTTCCTAAGTTATGCCATTTTAAATTCTCATCAGCAATATATATGAGTTCTAGTTGCTCCCCATCCTTGCCAACACTTGGTATTGTCAGTCTTCATAATATTGATAAACAAACCATGGTATATTCATACAATGGAATACTGTTCAGAAATAAGAAGAAACAAATTATTAATACACACAACATGGATGAATCTGAAAATGATTCAGTAAAAGAAAGCAGATCAAAAAGCAAAACAAAACAAAAACAAGCACATCTGTTACGATTCTACTTATATAAAATTCTAGGAAATGCAAACTAATCTACAGTGATAGGAAGTGGATTGGTGGTTGCCTGGGGCTGGGGTGGAGGGAGAGACCTCACCACAAATGGGCAAGAGGAAACTTCTAGGTGTGTCGGGAACATCCTGTATTTCAGTCCTAACGGTTGTTAAATGTGTATATACATCGAGTGAAGCTTGCTAACTTGTACACTCTATATGGATACACTTTATTGATATAAATCATATCTCAATAGAGTTAGTTTGAAAAGAAAAGAGAAATAAATAAAAACAGACCTTTGTTTAAATCCTAGTGCCGGAAGCCATTCAAGCTGAGAGTAACACAGCACAACCTGATGGGCCTTAGAGTGTCTTCCCTTCAGAAAAATATTTAAGTGGGCCTCTCAGCTATCCAAGAACAAACCCCACTCCTATTCTTGAATGGAGATGTTGGGACAATAAGAAGCTAACCTGATGGGTAATAATATTTAAAAAACTTTTCGTTTTCACTAAGGTCAGAGTTAAAACTCTGGCCATAACTTACAAGATGTTATTGAATTTATTCCTCTTCGTGGGCCTAGACGTGGGGAGGGTCGGAGCCCGGGACTTTAAGGAGGGAGGGCTGGATTAGGAAGACCCTGGCGGGGGGATAAAGCTGGTTCCTGAAACATGGGGAGAGGAACAAGCAGGGGACTAGGGGACTAGGAGGCGGGGGACATGGCCAGTGACCAACCAGGGATGCAGAGGTCGGACCATCTGCTTTAAGTCTGTCCCTTTCCTGTGCTGTATTTTCCACCCCCCTTGACAGCCCACCCCCCACGTGAAGCTAAGTTAAAGGCCACAATCTGATGTTGACTGTGTTTGGGAGCATTACTCGGGGGCTGTGTCCAGGTACAGTGATGTGTGGAGAGCCACAGAAGCTTCGAGATGTGATCACAAAGTTGCTGGAAGTGACCACCAGAGAGGCCCAGAGTGGTGGTCTACAACATAAGGTGACAAAGTGAAGCAACAGACAGTGTAGGGAAGGTCGTCGGTCCTCTTCAGAGATCCTCAGAGCTGCAGCTGGGGGAAGTGGGTTCCTGCACTCAGATGAAGTTGGGTGGAGCGCAGACTCTTATTGAGTGTTTAAAGGAGGGGAGACCTCCTAAAGGGTGGTGGCTTGGGCATGTCTGGGGTATCAAGAGATTAACCAAACTCACCCACCACCGACTCCACAAGGACATGTGGAATGCCCTAAATTATTCTGGACTTTGAGTTAGAAAAATAATCCATATGGCCAGGTTCACCTCTTCTATCTCAAAATCTCAGAAGAGACCTATGGTACATGACCTAATCCTAACTACTAATTGCCTTTCGCTGCTTTGACGTCAAATAATGACTGGACTTTGTACCTGAAAGGGAGTTAAAACTAAAGGTAGTTGGGGAGATAAATCATTTCCTCCTTGGATTACCAAGCAAGAACAGCCACAATGAAAGCCTTCATTCATCTCGTTCTTCTCACTCTCCTTTTTGTAAACTTGGGTAAGGAACATTTTAAATTTTAATTCTTCTAATCGTGTTTGTTGTCTCTGAGATAGCATCAGCAGGCTTACAGCTACCAATTCTCACAACCTGACACATGGACCATTTTATAAATGAAGTTTCCTCTCCAGCTCAGCTCAAAGACACAGGCTGTGTCTGACACTGTGATTGGGGAAGGTAGAGCAGTAGCAGAAGGGGTCTATGGACTAAGACTTTGGGCCAGATAAGAAGAACTTAATAAGGCTGGGCACGGTGACTCATGCCTGTAATCCCAGCACTGTGGAAGCCTGAGGAAGGAAGATTGCTTGAGGCCAGTCTGGGTACATAGTGAGACCCTGTCTCTACAAAAAATAAGAAATTAGCTGGGCCTGGTGGGTGCATGCCTGTCATCCTAGCTATTCGGGAGGCTGAGGCAGGAGGAGCACTTGAGCCCAAGAGTTCAAGGCTCCTATGAGGGGGAAGGTTGGGGAAGACTGTCCTCATAGTAGCAGCAGGACTCAGCAGATCTCCTCTGCCCACTCTGGAGGCAGATGTCATGGCCATGCCTTCAGGACCAAGTAAGAACTAGTAAAGTTTGTATGACTTTCAGGATCTACTATCAGAAAAGGCTTGACTTCCGTAAAATAGAAGAAAAGAAGGACGTTGGAAAGGGAAAGTTTGACTGGGAAGGATGAGGTGATGGATGGAGATCGTGGAATGAGGAACCATTGAGTCTCAAGGTGACTTATAGGAGTGGAGAGGACGTTCCTTGGCCCAGAGAACCAGGGGCAAGAAGCAAAGAGCTCACTGAGTACAGGGAGCAAAGCACGGGCTTTGGAGTGAGGCCGCAAAGATTCAAATGGTGTTTCACCACTTACCAGCTGTGCGTGTCTCTGACCTTCAGTTTCTCCCTGTGCAATAATAGAGGAAAATCCCCACACTGAAGAGTAACCGAGAGGGTGGCATGAGACAAAGTGTGTGATGTGTGGGCGATCCTGCCTGGCACATAGTAGGGGCTCAATAGACGATTACCCTGGACACTTTTTTCTCATGTCTGCACCAATTTTCAAACTGCAGTTTTATTTTGCTCTTCTGCATTTAAAAAAGTCATACAAGTAATGCAGACTCATTGTAACAAATTCAAACAACACAGATGTGTATGAAATAAAAAGTGAGCATCTCTCTGCCCTCCCACCCACCTGCCCCCAACTTATCACACCCTCCCCCTCTGATATACTAATCTTAACAGTTTGGTGGCTATTAAGGTTGGTGGTTGAGGAAAAAAAGTTCTTTTTATATGGAATGTTAAGGATTTTACAGGCATGTGTAAGGAATTACTATTTCAAAAATGAGTTCCATCTCAAATTCTTAGCAACCAAGGGCAGGAGGTGTATCTTGTACACCTTAACACGCCCTCTCGCCGCCCCCCCTCAATGCCTTGCAGAGCACCTTGAGTGCAACAACTCTTGCAAAAGTAGTTACTGAAAAAAAATAAAAAATGTGCAGGTGACATTCGAAGTTCCTTTAATGGGCAAAACTTTCCAGATTGTGCTTTCTCAGAGGTTAGGGCTGCTTTATTTTACATAATCTGATGGATATCTTGGGAACCAATATCTTATAATATTGAAGATTTTCGATCTGAAAGAAAGGCATTTTGCTGTGACTTTCAGCTAGCTTTGAAAAGAGCAGCTACAGATGTTCCCTGGACAAGAGTGGTAGTTACGGAGTGCTCTCCAGAAAGGAGCCAGGTCAGGGCATATTTTTTCCCATCTAAGCCTATGGTTTGTATCTCTGTGAACCTTGTGCTAGCCTTGTATTGTTTAGAAGCTCTGGGACCTGAGGAAACAAAAGAATTAAAACTATTTTTACTATGCAATGCCTTAGTATATTTCTGTTAACTATAGATTAAACAGGATAGATTATTTTACAATTCTTCATGGGTATTTTTACTACGTAATATAAGCCTGGGATATAAGCTCTAAACTGTCTTCCCTGAAATCTCTACAACACTCAGATAAAACACACACATGCTTAGCCAGGTGCAGAGGCAGGTGCCTGTAATCCAGGCTACTCGGGAGGCTGAGGAGGGTGGATTGCTTGAGCCCGGGAGTTCGAGGCTGCAGTGAGCTATGATCGCCGTCACTGCACTCCAGCCTGGATGATAGAGTGAGACTCTGTCTTTAAAAAACAAAAGCAAGCAAACAAATAAAAAAACCACACATACACACACACACACACACATTTATATTTTAGTTTAAAAACATATTGTATCTATTCACAGTGATGAATAGCTATCAGCTTGGAATGTGTCTCGTTTATTAAAACTAATCGAGCATTCTAAAATGCAATCTCCCTAGCAAACAGACATTTGAAACGAAAGTAAACAAACCAGTGAGTCTAAAACTCCTTGTCATAATCCCCAAATCCCCAAAGAGCTGCAGAAAATCTCTTAAGAAGTCTTAATTCGTTTTGTGCGTGTCTACAGAAACATGTTCGTTATTTGGCATCAACAGAGAATGAACATTTCTGAAGTATGAAATTCGGGGTCTGGTGGGGTTAGGGCTGTTTGACAAGCCCTTTTCTGCTGTCTCGAGTTTTCCATAGCTAGGGGCAGCCCCTGGCCACTCTCACTGCTGCCCCAATTGTAGAGGACACGGTGAAGGTCACTTCTATTTCCACTGCTTTCATTCAAATCCCTGCTTTTCTCTGTTTGCTCTTTCTGTTCTTGCTCCTTTGCGACTTCTTGGCTTTTTCATGAAATGGATGGCCTTTTCCACAACTCCCTACCCAAGTCATAGTTAAGACTCTGGCATTTCACTGAGTTGACTTTGCCTCTGGGTAAACCCCTTAATCCCTGTGAGTGTTGGAGGGCTCTTCTATCAGATGTGAACACCACGTCTATTCCATAGGGACTGTCGGGTGCGGGGTAAGCGCTTGATCAATGAGAACAGAAGCAGGCATAGGAGCAGTAGCAGTCAACATTTCCATCTGGTCACCTATTTTCTTGCCCCTGGAAGAGCAATTGCTGATCTCTTTAACACTTAAGAATGATTGTGTTAGCCAAGCCTGGTTTTAGGTGGAGAGCCAGGCTCCGCCCTCAAGGGGCTCACAGACCCGTCGGGGAATCAGGTAACATCTTCATAGTTCTCTGTACCTTAGGGTTTAGGAATTGCTTCCTCACTAAAAATTTTTCTTGTAATAAATTTGTTTTTGGCCGGGCTCGGTGGCTCGTGCCTGTAATCCTAGCAATCTGGGAGGCCAAGGCGGGCGGATCACTTGAGCTCAGGAGTTCGAGACCAGCCAGAGCAAGAGCAAGACCCCGTCTCTACAAAAAATAGAAACATTAGCAGGGTGTGGTGTGCGCCTGTAGTCCCAGCTACTCGGAGGCTGAGGTGGGAGAATCGTTTGAGCCCAGGAGTTTGAGGTTGCAGTGAGCTAAGATGATGCCACTGCACTCTAGCCAGGGCAACTGAGCAAAGCTCTGTCTCAAAATAAATAAATAAATGTTTTTTGTTTAACCTATTGTCAAGGTCAGAGTTCTTAGGTTCTATTAAGGTTTCTAGGAAATGGATTATTGGATCACTAACAGTTTACTATTCTATGTGTCCAGAGGTTCCTAAAAGTTGTGAAAATGCAATTTTGATAACCATAGCCCATAGGACAAAGACCATTTATTCATCTTACTCTTTAGAAAGTACATATGTCTAGAATTGTTAATGGGTAAACACTACTAGAAGAAAAATTTTGGAAGAAGTTTAATAATAACTTAATGAGGTATTTTTATTTCATCATTCTTTCAACTACTCCCCCCACCCAAACCTTTCCCTCCCTCAACATCTCAACAGAGAAATCGCCATGTAATGGAAAATTGGGCCTTAAGTGTAGAAGTTCACGACTGGGTGGTGACAGCGCCACCTTGTGGCATTCAGTTGTCTTCCCTGAGGACTCTCTCAAGAATATCAAACCCAGAATAACAATTCTGCAACTATAGGCATAAATGACATCACTTTTTGGTATTCAACTTAATAAATATTAAGTTTTTATTTGTCATATTTTTCAATAACATTTTTCCATTTTTGTATGTTTAATTTTTAATTGCATTTAATGTGGGGTTTTTTTGTGTTTATAAGTAGTCATATATTTTCATTTTTAATGTAGTCATATATATTCATTTTTCTAGAAAAGAATGAGTTGAGTGCTATTTAGTATCAAGTAATAGTAACTTCCATTATTTATTCAATGTGCTGTCTTCTGAAACTTGGTATTTTTGTTCCTTCAGCCACAGGCCAAAACACAAGTACTGTCTCTCAAAGCACTGGTACTGCATCTAGTTCTCCAAGCACTGGTACTGCATCTAGTTCTCCAAGCACTGGTACTGCATCTAGTTCTCCAAGCACTGGTACTGCATCTAGTTCTCCAATCAATACTGCCACAGCTACTGGAACTGGTTCCTCTGAAGCTACCATTATATCTTCTTCCCCTGTAACTGCTGCTATTGTAACTACTGCCTCTGCTACCTCCCCAATCAGTGCAGCCAGTCCCTCCATAACTCCTACAGAAAGTGAGTCAGCCACAGTCATTACGATCACTGCTTCATCTACAAATGATACGTCAGCCACAGCTGTCTCTCCTCTACCAACACAAAGTAGCAGTGAAACAAACCCCACCACAAACAACAATCCCTCAGTGATTACTTCCACGGAATCTCAATCACCAGGGGTTTCCACCAGCACTTCAAATCCTGGTACCACAGGTAAGAGTGATTCCCTCAAAGACGCCTCACTTTGAGGCAGGAAAATAACACCGTGGAGGATGGTAGGTGAAGATGTTCTGGTGGGGTAAGAAAGTGGGTATAAAGAGGCCCAAGGTCTCCTTGGATGGGAAGGGTGGATGTAAACTCTGAGTCACAAAGGCTAGGAGCGATGGCAGAGACCCTGAGATTACCCTCCGTTCCATTCTGTTCTCCTTTCCTTCCCACCCTTCCTCCCTCAAGCTCTTTGCCAGATTTGGAATATTTAATATGAACTTGGACTTTGTCAAAGCTACCTCTACAGCTTCCCTCTCCCTAGGGGATTTCTGGAAATAGTTTCAGCTTCTCTGAGAAGACCAGGTCCAATTAAGCACTGACTCTCCAGCCCCAGCGGTCTTGCTCTCTGGGTCTTGCCTACCTAAGGAAAAAGTCAGCTCTACCCTGAGGTTAAAATGGTGGCTGATCACAATTTGGAATTTGAGCCAAAGTCATGGAACTTGAGCGTGAGAGATAAAAAGCCAAACAATGGCAGGGCTCAAACAGTCCTAGGCATGGCCAGAGCCATTATCCAAAGGACAGATGTTTGGGGGATACTATCTAAAAGATGCCAATTGATCTCAAGCAGAAATTATCAATGCAGAAACCACTTGCTTCATTTCTCCAAGCTTGGTCTAGAACAGGGGTTTGCAAATTTTATCAATAAGTGCCAAATGCCTTTGTGGGCCAATAGTTGTACTCTGTTGCAACTATTGCACCCTGTTATTTTACCATAAAAGGAGCTACCATCAATATATAAATGAATGAACATGGCTGTGTTCCAATAAAACTTTATTTACAAAAACAGAAGGTTGGTCAGACATGACTTGTGACCCACAGTTTGCCAGCCCCTGGTCTAGAAGAATCCTCAAACTTTAGAGCACGAGAGTCTAGATAAACCCTGTCACTCTCAGATGAGTAAACTGAAACCCCGTGAGGGCGGTGACTTGCCCAAAGTCAAAGAGCAAGTTAATGTCCCCATACGCTTACTTCTGATAGCTTCCCAGTGTTCTTGGATAGACCTAAGAAACAGATGGTTAAGCAAATAGGGTTCAGAGCCTGTATCTAAGACCCAGCGCCCCAGTCTTTCCTGTTTGGAGGGGCCACTCTGAAGGTGCATTCAACTGGGACACAGCTACACCATCAGCTCTACTGGAATCAGGAAAGGGAGCTTTTCAAAGGCATTTCTGCTTCCTTGGACACGCTCTCAGAGTTAGGCAGTCCTACTGTGTGCTGGCCCTCCCACTCACCAACTGTGGGGCAGGAGGCAAATCATTTCTCTCCTGGCTACACCTCACTCCTCCATAATAAGGTGTGACTGAACTGAACAGCCACCAAAACCCCTTCGAGCTATAACATCCTGTGACTTATTCAATCCCTGGCCACAGAACAAATTGACAAGTCTGCCCTGCATTGCTGAAGAGAAAGCACACCAAGAGTTACTCATCTGGGGGCTCCAGAGAGGAGCTACATTCGGTTTCTTGCCTACAATTTTCCAAATCATCCTTGCAATGTGGCTGAGGTTGTCTTTTAAAAGCCATTTACTTTACTTAACAGACTGGTTTGCACCATGTCAGAGGGGTGACCCTTCATGTTTTTCTTCTTTTGTTTGGTTTTGCTTTGTTTTTGGAGACAGGATCTTGCTCTGTCACCCAGGCTGGGGTGCAGTGGCATGGATCATAGCTCACTGCAGCCTTGAACCCTTTGGCTCAAGAGATCCTCTTGCTTTAGACTCCTGAGTAGCTGGGATTACTGGCAGGCACCACCACATCCAGCTAATTTTTTTTTTTTTTGAGATGGGGTCTCACTGTGATACCCAGGCTGGTCTTGAACCCCTGACCTGCCTCCAAAATCTCAGCAACAAACTCCCTGCAGACATAAGGAAGCATGTATTTACTTCTAGCTCCTCTAAGGGTGTCCTCTGGAGTAACGCAGCCAAGGAATGGAAAGTGCCCAGGAGGGAGCCATGAAGATTGAAAAATAGATTTCTAGGTGTTATTTGTTGTCATTTCTGTGGATTTCTAATTTCTTTCTTCTCCATCTAAGGTTCCAAGAATCCTTGCCAAGATAATCCCTGTGCAGGTGGCTCTGCATGTGTTAAACTGTATGATACCCATTTCTGCCTGTGTTTAGAAGGGTATTACTATCAGTCTTCTGCGTGTTTGAAAGGTAAGTCACAAGGGATGAGCCATGGCACAGCTTTCTTTGTATCTCATACCAAAAGTGGAATAGAAAAGTCAAAACAATGGCAAAAGGAGATTCCAGAATACTACAAGTAGAAGAAAATATAGAGGCAACAAAGGCCAACAAAGTAGAGATAAGTGCTATTACCCAGGGAAACTGAGGCAGAATAAGGTGATATGCCTGAGATCACACAGCCACCCAGGCCCGGGAGCCTGGGATTCTGACTTTGGTTCAGTTCCCTGTCACAGGATCTGCTTGCTCCGTAACAGCAAACCCTACTTTTAGAGACATAAGAGCCTCTCGGCTCTACAAATAGACTTTAGGAGCAAATTGAGACTCCCTTGGCATGATACTTTTTCATTAGATCACTGGGTGCAATGAAGGTCCAAGACCTGACTGTCTGTTATAATCTCTTTTCTGCTTTATGAATGAGAAATATCCCCCCTGCCAGAGCAGACCAATTGTACAGGAAATCAATGTATTTTATTGCCAACAGGAGTTAGGGATATACAAAAAGCCCCCCAAATGCTCATATTTTTAGCACTAATAACCTCACTTCTGGGATCTACTTTAAGTAAATGACCCCAAATATAGAAGAAAGGTTTGTGCATGAAGGTGTTCACTGCAACATTTTTCTTTTCCTTTTAAAGAATTAAAAGTGCTAAGTCCAACAATAAAAAATGACTATATCAATGAAGGAGACATATACTTCCTAGAATATTACGCAGCCTTTTAAAATGATGGTTTTTAAAAGCTGGGCATAGTGGCACACACCTATAGTCCCAGCTACTTGGGAGGCTGAGGCAAGAGGATTGCTTGAGCCTAGGAGTTGAAGGATGTGGCACTCTATGATCGCACCTGTGAATAGCCACTGCATTCCAGCCTGGGCGACATAGTAAAACCTCATCTCTAAAAAAGAAAAAAATGATGGTTATAAAGAGTAGGCAATGATTTGGGAAAATGCCTATTATGCAATAATAAATAAAAAAGAAACATGCCATAAATGTAGGATTATAACAATGTGAATAGAAAGAAAGAGCTGGAAGAAATATACCAAAATGAAGATGGTTGTGTTAGGTTGGGGGGAATGGGGAACACTTTCTACATTTCCAGACTTCTTGTAGTGTCATCATATAATGTTGAGAATTCTAAAAATTAATCTGTGTTGTAGAACAAACCGGAAATGACTCTAAGTGGTACAGAAAGATTCTGCTTGATTTTCAGGAAAGACATTCCCTGGGAAGATTGCAGTAAAAGTATCAGAAACGCTTGGCTTGGAAGAAGAACATTCTCTGAACTATCAAGGCTTGCATGATGAAATTGTTAACGTTGTAAGTACTTTCCAGCTTTCCTCCTGTATAAGTATTCTTTGTTCTAACTCTGAGTTGCGGAGTGTAGACCTGGGCTTCAGGTGGTGCACGTTGGTATGGTCATACCAGTGTTCTGAATGGTGGTTGGTAAGCAGCAGCTGCCCTGAGCACCCCAGGTGGAGGAATTCAACTTATACCTTCTAAATCCAATAATTTCTTCTTTTTGAGACACAGTCTCACTCTGTCACCCGGGCTAGAGTACCGTGGCATCAGACTAGCTCACAGCAACCTCAAACTCCTGTGCTCAAGCAATTCTCCTGCCTCAGCCTCCCAAGTAGCTGGGACTACAGGTGTGCGATACCACACCTGGCTAATTTTTTCTATTTTTAGTAGAGACTGGGTCTCGCTCTTGCTCTGGCTGGTCTCGAATTCCTGAGCTCAAGTGATCCTCCAGCCTCGGCCTCTCAGGGTGCTAGGATTACAGGCGTGAGCCACCGCGCCTGGCCCATATCCTTGTTATAAGGCTGATCTGGCTAACTAGGGCATCAGATTTAGTTGAATTTGACTAGACTTAGAGAGACATTTCTTTTTAATTTAAATTTAACATCTTTTTAATGCTATTGGTTGCCACAATCTTTTAAAATGTCGGTCCCAATGGACAGAAAGATAATAAAAAGTCATAGATTATGAAAAGGTTGCACCAACCCAGTTCAGCATTCTTATCTAATAAATGTGGAGATTGAGGCCCCAAAAGAGGAAGACACCTGTCTGAAGCCATGATCATATCTTTCACATTTAATTCACTCAGTCATCATTCAACCAGTTTTGTTGAGTATTTCCTGGGGAGTGCCCTGTGCTAAGTGGTATGGCGTGGGGATGGGGGAATGGGACGGGGGAAGGTTGTGTCGTAAGAATGAGAAACCCCTGTTCTTGGCGTCAAAGGACTTATGTTGTAATTGGGACCTCCAACTCACCTCAACCTCATCCCTGCCAGAGGTCCCAGCTTTACCTCTGGCCACTCCCCTATAGGAATCTAGAGTTGTCTCTGTTTTTAGAACACAACCACAGCCTAGTAAGATCCACTTGTGCTGGAGAGCCTTCCTGCTCACAAAGCCATGGATCATATACCCCATCTCATTTTCTACACATGATAGCCCTACGTGGTGAGAATTACTGCTATCTCAAGTTTTCCAATGGGAAAAGCAAAATTCAAAGAAATTAAATTACACAAAAGCTGACACATGGAAAAATTCGACTTTAGGTATTCTCCCCAATTCAGCCTGCCCCCCTTCTGAGCCACGCAGCCTCAGAACACTAGTGTGTGCTGTTCCTTCTTCCACTCCCTGTCCTGGCACTACCTACTGAAGTGCTTTAAGGCCCATCTCCTCTATGAAGCCCTCTCTGGTTCTCTGCAACTGGAAGAGCATTTCTTTGAGCTTCCATGGTAGCTCCTTTCTATGGCACTTCTCTCGCCTTCATGGTGTGGTTGCCCTACTTGATCACAGGGCTGGGTCTGCCCATCTCTGTAATGCCTTGGGTAAGGTAGGTAATTCTCCTCGGGTAAATTGATGAATGCATGAGGCACACATATAGATAAGACCAACGAATATGCCAGACTTAAGACAAACTTAATAAGTTAATCACCTTATTTTTAGGAATATGATAATTGATTTGGCTGAATGATTTAGGTTTCCATCTTTTTTCTGGATACTTCTGACTTATATCAGACTCTTACTATTTTATAGCAAAGATTACTGAAAGGTGTTAGACTGCATGTTAAGAATAAATAATTTGTTGTGATGAACCTTGTATATTTATATAAATGAATTTAGAAATTTATGTCAAAATCTGGATAGAGTATCACTTTTTTAAATTTATTTTTTAACTTGTTGTTAAATCTGTTCTCCTCCACAGTTTAAGAATATATTTAACAGCTTTTATGGGCAGACTATAATTCTTAATGTAAGGTAAGTTTGCTACGGACCAATGGGGTCCTTTGGGGAAAAGTGTGCCTAACTTCTGGTCTTCTCTTGAGTTCCCCATGTTAACACTCAGGGCCTCTTATGGCAAGTCACAAGTTAAGAAGAGGTGGTCAGTCTAAGCACTGCAGAAAGGACTGTGTGCCTTGGCCTTGTCTCTGATGCCACAACAACTCTGGCCTGGAGGGGCAGAGGGTGGCCTGGGGAGGGCAAGATGCTGTCTGTGATTGGCTACTTAGCAATTTATGCACATGGGCATCATCTGGCTCGGCTTGTTTGGTTTTATCCCTTAGCTACACCACATCTAGTCAACCCCTGGAAAGTGCGTTCCAGGAGGCCAGGAGATTGAACAGTTCACAGTTATCTCTTCCTTCCTATGGGGGCAGTGAAGGGAACGAGAACATCCAAATCACACCCTTGGCTACTGAAAAGCCAGTGGTGAGCTCTTTCTTTAGTAAGAACAAGCATTCATTAAGCACTTCGATATGTGATGACAAGTGCTGGGTGCTATTTAGGGACATAAAGAGGCAGAAGATTCTCGAGAAGTTAGCAATTCCATCTCAGCCTTCTCTGAAGCACATTAACACACAAGTACTGAGGCTGGGGAAAGAATGCTCTTAAGAAGAATGGAGTTATGTAGCAAAAGCAGCCCTGATGTAGTCTTTGTGTTTTAAATTTTACTATTATATGTATCCTTATAAGCTATGTCAAATCCTTTGTGGAATAAGATAAAGAATAAATACGTAAAATATATATATATATATAACACACACACACACACACATATATGTTAAAAATTTCATGAAAGGCCTCCTAAAGGTGGTGAGTGTCGAGCTTGGTCTTAAGTGAGGGGCGAGTCTGATGGCAGCCAAGAGGCAGGTTTGCCTGGTGAGGGGCAGGCAGCAAGCGGAGAGGCTGGGCCCCCACGCAGAGGCTCTGAAGCAGGAGGTCTGCAGCAGACAGCTGCTGGAGGGCTGGGAACTGTTCCTGGGGATTAGATTTGGTTTAGTGGACAACAGCCAGTTCATGTGTAGGGGGTGAAACAGGAACAGTGAGGTGGGGTGGAGTCAGCCACACCTGCGCTTGAATCCTGGCCTTGGCACGTTCCTGCTGCGTGACTAGGCAGGTGTTCTGACTTCTCTGAGCCTTTGTTACCTCATCTGCATAATTGGGATAATCTGATCAACTTCCCTGGCCCCTTGTTAGCAATAACTAAGATAAGGTTTAGAGGGTTCCCTGCACACAGTGCCCGGTACATAGTCAATTTCAACACTAATCTGTTCTCTTTCTGGAACGTAAGACTCTGCAGTGTGAGGAAGAGCTGGTCCCATAATGTCATTTGGGGGGGGCTCCCCAAAACGATGGCACTCCTTTTATTCTTAAGGAGTTACTAAAAAGGAGTCTGGGGTGTTTAGACGTAAACCTTTACCTATGAGCTCAGGGTCATGGAGAGACAATTGTGGGGCCAAGGGACCTGGTTCTCACCTAGGAAGGAATTTCTTAGGTGCCAGCCCAATGTTATTTCTCTCCTCTGAATCCCTAAGGTCTTTAGCTACTGTAAAAATGTTGGAATTGGAAGGACCCTCAGAATTTCTCTCTCCCAACCTCTTTTTGGACAGAGGAGGAGACTCAGAGATGCTATGACTGGTCTTAGGCCACAAAAGACAGAGGCAGTCTTGGCTCTAGACCTTGTGTCTTAACTCCAAGTCTAGCCCTCTAGTCATTTATACTAAAGTACACAGTGGCTCCATTGTGTCCTTCAGCTGTTTCACAGGTGTAATTCCTTGCCTCTTGCATTAGAGTATGAGCTAGTAGGTTCTTTGAACAAATAAATGCATTATGGATGGCATTTTCTGTCCTAGCCCTGGTGCAAAATGCTGCCATAGACTTCAACCAATGTGGAATAATTTATATTAAGTCCCCCTTTCGCGCTGCCCTGTGCATTCCACTGCCACCCCCACCCCATTCTGTCATGAATGAATTATGGTAGAAAATTTTTAAATTAAAATTCTGAAGCCCATTTCATGTTTTTGGACTCTTTTTTGAGGCGATTGTTTCTAAAAATAGAATTTGGTTCATGTTTTGGATTTTCTCAATTGTGCTGAGGACCCAGTACAGCTGTGAACATTTCCTAAATAGGTTAGCTAAGATTTCAGGTTCTTGAATATATTCAAAATGGAGTATACAAAAAAAATCTGGACACCAAAAATATAGTCTGAGGCTTAAAAGCACAGAGCCACCAATCAGATAGGAGAGTTTTTAAAAGTCCTTTTTTTTCCGTCAGTGGTTTATCACCTGATTCCTTTTGGACGATGAAATAATGACAGCTTGGCACAGTGTACTTAGGGCTGGAAAGGGCAGTGCCGATTGGGGAGGGAGAGAGATCGCTACAATGTCTTGCGAGCAGGCACTGGTATTTGATGATCTGCTTTGTGTGATATGCGCACGTTTCCCACGCACCCCGCCTTTGTTTCAACCCTCCTCTGGGTTGTGTCCCGCCCGGCCGGATCACGTGCCCACTTTAAAGCTGAGGCTGAATTCCTGGCCCTTCCTGGGAGTCACCAGGCTCTGTATGGTTGGTCACTGCTCTCTCCGTGCACAGGGAGGGACACAGTCTGAGATTTAACAGCTCAGCAGGACACCTAATCCTGCTGTCCAACAGAAAGTGACAATTTACTGTTTCCGATGTTACTGTTCCACTTGTGGTTAGCTCCAGGTTCCTAGATCCTAAAAATGATTATCCACAATTTCCCTAAGCATCCAACAAGACATTGTGTTCACCACAGGTTTCCCCTGAATACACACTGAATAGAGTTCTCTGGGCCTTTATATTGCCACCTTTGTGTAGCCCCAGGCTTCCATATTGTGGGCCCCAATTGTGGAGATGGGACAGTGCGTCAGTGTGAGGGCTGGGATTTTGGGGAGTATGGGAGGTTATAAGACCTATTTGTTGACCTTTCAGTTCAATTATCAAGTGACATATTTATTTCATTTTTAGCGTATCTGCTTCTCCATCAGCAAGATCTGAAATGCGTGCTGGTAACAACGTTGTTACTGTGACAATAGTGAACATTTTGCCACTAAATACAAATGAAACTGAGGACAGTGTGTCTACTTTAATTAGAAATGCAATTAATGGCACAAACATTACAGATTATGCTTGTAAGTATTAAATAACTTTATTCAAAGTTTAACTAAAGACCTACCTCCCCTTTTGTCAACCTTTCCATTCTATGTGAGAAGGGGGCAAGAACTGTCTAAGTGCCTTGACAGGTGCCTCCAAATTTCCTTTTAACCAATCCATTCTTCTGCCCTTTCCTCTCTTACTTGCCTTCTACTCCTTTCCACCCATCTCCAGGTCATCAAACTGACTTTTGTTCTTCTCTTGGAAGGTATAAATGACCACACAAATCATTGCTGGACAGGGACAGATAAAGAAAGGAAAAGCAAGAGTGCTTTACAGCAAGTTATAGCTTCAAAGATGATTGTAGAAAGTTTCACCTATACTATTTCCCCCTTTAGGCTGATACACAGCCCACAGTGTAGCTGTAACAATTCGCATTTGCTGTGCTACAAACCACCCCAAAACTTAGTGGCCTAAACCAACCATCATTGATTTATTGCAACCCCATAATTCTATGGGTTAGAATTTTGGCTGGGCTCACCGGATAATCTGCTGATCTAGGCCAGGCTGACTGATCTCTGCGGGCTCACTTAACCATCTGCCACTAGCGGGGTCAGCTGAAGGCTGACTGATCTCAGATGGCTCAGCTGGACAGGTTGTCTCTGTTCCACGTGGTCTCTCAGCCTCCAGCAGCCCAGTCCAAAGGGTTTCAAGAGCAGTAGTTGTTTCTCAAGTCTCTGCTTACATCACATATATGACTGTCCTAATGGCTAAGGCAATTAACATGACCAAGCACAGCATGGAAGGGCTCCACCAAAGGACATGGATACGGAAAGGCGTGGATTTCCAAATCTCAGATTTTCATTTGTTAAATCCCAAAACTTATTAAAAGGCAAAGCGTAACAACAATGGAGTAGGGTGCTTTGTTGATACTGTTTTGCTGAATATATTTTGTAATTATTTGTGCTTCCCAGTGCAAAATCGGTGTGATTATTATGGTTGTATAGAGGCTGATGATGACTGCGTCAACAGTTTGGCATGCACATGCAAACCCGGGTGGGAAAGACCTAACCCACAAGTTGCTTTCTGCTTTGGTAAGTATTCCACCTGTTTCTTAATGTTCTTCACAACTCCTATTTTCTCTCTTTTTGCATTTGCAAAATACAAACTTTACTGCTTGAGTATCCACATGTATTCCGGAGTCCGAGAGATGTGAATTTTGGCTTTAGACGTATGGACCGGGACTGGGACCTTGGCTAGGAGCTGGTGAGGCAGCTCAATGGGGGGCATGTCACGTGCAGAGGCAATGAGCACCTCACTGTACCTAGAACAAGAAATGCAAAAGAAATTATACTCTGTCCCATAACACTTTGGGGTGGAAGAGATTGTTTCTTCACAAAGAAATCACTCTGTTTTGAAGCCTCCAGTCCAAACTGTCCTGATAACTGCAACGGAGAGCACAGGCAGTGCTTGATAAAGAAGGAAGGTGGGACCTCCGAGTGTACGTGCGTGCCCGGCTACAAGGAAGATGATGATGGGAACTGCCAACCGTAAGACAAATCACTCTGTTTTTGTCTCGGCATAGCTGGAGCTAGGCGAAGAGGGCAGAGATTGCAGCACATATATGGGTTTATAGTCAGGAAGTTGGTAAGCTGGCGTGCTGGTGGACAGCACCATTGCCATCATCAAGAATAGTTTTCGAGCATTCTCCATGTGCCAGGAACCACACTAGGTGACACTTATCACACAACAACACCGTCAGGAATGTATTAGTTCCCCCTTTTCAGGTGGGGGAACCAAAACCGAATGTCAATAACATGCTCCAGCTCTCAGGGCAGCAAGTAAGTGGCAGAGCCATGTGGCGTCACAGCCTGCGAGGGTCCCACGCCTCTTGAATTCAGCGTCACCCGATTTGCTGACTCTTCCTGGAGCTCAGAGGGTGGAGTGTTCCATCAGTAGCAAATGAGCCCACATAGGATTGTACACCCTGCTCAGCCTCCCAGAGCCCCATAGAAGGTGCTTTCCTGGAAGAATGAGAGGGTAAGGAAGACAAGAGAAGGAGGAGAAGGAGCAGGGGAGGACAGGATGAAAGAAGGATGGGAAAGAAGAAATGGAGATTGGGGTGGGAACTCTGACATGCTCCCCACACGGGCTTGTTAACATGGTTTCTTCTCACTCACTGTATTTTAGGTGTGCATTTGGCTACAGTGGATTCGACTGCCAAGACCGTGAGTATAGAAATCTTGCTCTTATAAGCAAGTTATCAAACATCTGAGAAATGAACACTGACCACATTCAAAATCCTGTCCAGTCCCCCAAAGTCTCTGGCTTCCTTCATAAAAAGGGAGAGATGATCTGCTCGCAGTTTGTCTTCTGAGACATGCCACCCGTGCTCACCCCGAGGTTATAGGCAGCAGCATGTCTGCCATAGAAAATGACAGAACTCGGCCCAAGGAGTGGGCTGGTGCCTCTGGACTTGCTCCAGACCAGAGAGAGCATCCTAGCGTTATGTTGATTTCCTACATTAGCTTAAACATGCATCATCTGCTACTAGAAAGGATAAAAGACCAAAACATTTGAAACATTTTGGTGGTTGTGGGAAAGCAGACCTAGAAACCAGACATTTAAATACTCAAATCTTTTTGTCTCAGAGCTATTTACTGGGTTGGGATGCGCTACTGCAAATCCTGTTGTTTCTTTCCCTCCCATGCTTCACCTCCACCAGACTGGGACAACACTAACTTTAACTTTTAAATTATTTTATATTTTTAAATTTACATAATGAACTAAATAAAGATTAATGGTCCAAGTCGCAGGAATTACTGCTGCCAGCCTTCCCTCCAGCCACTAAGACAGTGAGCAATGAGAGATGCCTTCCGTTTCTACTGTATTTTGTTGCAAGGAAGGATTTGCTAAGTCTTTTCTTCCTTCTGGGCTTTCAGTTTCCATACCTATAAGATGAGAGGTTTGAACCAGTGAACTTGGAGGTCTTTCCCAGATGTCACAGTCTATGGCCCTGTGCATCCAGGCTGGAGGTGGCGTTTGTGGGAGTCACGCAGCAGGAAGAAACAAAAAGGTGTAGAGCAGTGTTGTCTGATAGAAATATCATGTGAGCTATCTATCTCATTTTAAATTTTTAAAATTCCAAATACATTTTTAAAAGTAAAAAGATATAAGTGAACTTGATTTTAAGAACATGTTATATTTAACCCAATATATCTAAAATATCATTTCAACATGTCATCAAGCTAAGAATTATTAATAAATTATTTCACTTTTTTTTTTTTTAGAATCCGGTGTGTATGTTACACTTACCGGCCATCTCACAGCCACATTTCAAGAGTCAATAGCACTAGTCAGAGCAGAGCTAGAGGAGGAGAATGGGTGACAGTGAACTGCAGACTCTCCCCTCCCTGATGGCATCAAGCCATCACCTGGCTCCTCTATTAGTGACCAATTTAACTCCAACCCATTCCCCTAGCTTCTCAGTAAGGGGAGCTGGGGACCTGGGTTGCGGTCCCACTGCCCACAAAACTCAGGAAGACCCTGCTCCTATCGGCCTCCCTGGGATTTGCGGTCATTAATTTGGCAAGGCTGCCCCTTCTGATGGTGTTCTGAAGACACAGTCTAGGGGTGTGGGGACGGGGTGCTAAAGGAAATAAGCCACCTACCCAACCTGGCCCTGGAGGGGCCGGAGACCAGAGCCTGAGCATCCTCACAGCCAGGAGTCCCTGGGCAGAGGACAGCTGGGGGCTGAGCCATCTCTCCTTTTTTCTTTTCCCTTCCAGAATTTCAGCTGATCCTCACCATCGTGGGCGTCATCGCTGGCGTCCTCATTCTCAGCATGGTGATTGCCTTGATCATCACAGCAAGGTACATATGAGGTGGAAGTGTCCCTGTCCCAGGTTCCAGAGCTACCAGCATGACACTCTAGCTTCCAAACACCCCCAGCTCTTCCTGGGCAAGAGAAGGGAGATTAGGGGAGGCCACTCTAATACTGCTGACTTTTTTTTCTTACCTTAATTTTCTTCCGATTATATAAGCTATGCATGATCATGGAAGAAAATAGAGAAAACAGAGAAATGCATAGAGGAGCAGAATAAAGTCACCCACAAAACCCACCACCCTGAGGCAACTACCATTTTGAGATATATCCTTCCAGATTTTTTCCTATCTTTTAAAATATTATATAGGTACTTTTGTATCCTTTGTGCTTTTAAAAGTTTTTGTTGAGGTTTATTTTTGTTTAACACTATAAAATGACATAGCAGCCATTTCCTTACGTCATTAAAAACTCTTTGCTAACAGTGTGTAACTCCACTGATGTCAGATACAAGTTTTATCAGGTCACTCCCCTGCTCACTCAGGACCCTGCTGCAATGGGTCTAAAATCAACCTTGGCAGATTCCCCTGGGTGGAAAGGTTACCTCTTAAGTTTGCCTTAAGGTTTCTTCTCTGAAGGGAGGGGAGTAGTGCCCATTCATTTGTGCAACAAACACTTAGGAAAGTTAATGTTCCCCCATTAATAAGGAGGTGAATGCTATTATCTTTTTTATTCTAAATGGGCCAAGTGGGGATCCACTTTAACAAAAAGAAAGCTACTTTTTTCTAACATTTAGCTCATATCTTACATTTTAATAAAATAGGTATTTGTGCACTATAATATTAACTCTTTCCAGAGAATTATAAGGAAGCAAAGCTAAGAACTGGAATATGAGCGTCTGCATCTCTCCGAGTTCCCTTTTTCAGGAAGACAGCCAGAACATTCTGGGATCAAGGCTGTCTCCTCTTTTCTTAGGCAGACTAGCTGACTGTCCTGGGTCTTCAGGGCTCTCAAGAGTTGTTACAGAACCTTGCGACCCTGGGACAGCCATGTGTCCAGGTCCTCCTTCCTGCTGCACAGCCAGGTTTGCTCTTAGCCCAGCTACAGATTTGGGATTCTTGGGAATACACCAAGAATTGTAATTTTCTTGCTCATTTCAAAGGGAAGGGAAGCCTTTCCTCAGCCACCTTGGACAAGGGTGTGGGCCCTCAGGGTCTCAGGGAGAGTGACATTTCTGATGTATCTGAGGCACAGGTGACTCACCCTGGGAGTGCCCTGTGGGCATCAGAGAAGCAGCCAGCCCCACTCCCCTCCCAAGCCCAGGGTACTGCAGGGGCAGGCCCAGGCCTGTGGGCCAGGAAGGAAGGAGGGTCCCCATCAGAGTTACTTGGGGGCAGATGCCTCCCTCACCGGCAAGAATTTCCACTTGGCTTTGAATATTTACACTTGAGATCCTTGAGGGGCCACAGAAGTCCCAGGAAGCCCTATTTCTCCTTTCAAGACCTTTATACCTTGAACTCATTTTACTCACTGGGGTGATTCTGTAGAGGTTGACTTTGCTGGAATGAAAAACTATATCACAAGTCATCTTCTCGCTTTGACTTCTATTATCATTTCCATATAAATTCAAAAGCACACTTAATAACATTATTAGCAAAATATGAACGAGTCCAGTGGATTTAGATGGTCGTGTGGGAGCAGCATTAACATCCTGCTTTTGTCGTGCTACACGGAGCTCACGAGGGGACTGTCCTTCAACTCAAGGAATCGACACTGAGTGAAATAACAAAGTATTATGGGTAGTGGGATATCAGGTCTGCGACTTATTCTTAATTGGTTCAGAAACGTTAATATTTCAAAATTTGAAAACATTTTTTAAAAAGAGAACCGTATACCATTTACTTCAAGGAACTTTCTGCCTAATTCCTGTTACTGATTACAGATCAAAGAACAAAAAGAATAATATTGAAGAACAGAAGTTGATTGAGGAAGACTTTCAAAACCTGAGACTGCGGCATTCAGGTGTCAGCAATCTAGGAGCAGAGGGGAGCCTCTTCCCTAAAATCAGGGTAGCAACCTCCAAAGACAGCCTGGCACCAAATCCCTATGCCCAGTCAAATATGCCCTACCCTGACTATTAGGTGAGTAGGTGGGTTCTGTGTGTGGTTTTGCTGGGTGAAATGGCCCAGGGCAGAACAGGGACCTGGTATCTTCAATCCGGGAGCCCCAAGACTTCTTTTTCTGTTCTTTTCTCTCCCTCCCTCCCTCCCTCCCTTCCTTCCTCCTTCCATCCTTTCAAATGAAAGAGAAAGAGCAAGGAGGAAGCTCCCTGCTATTGTAAATAGCCACTGCTTGGTCCCCATCCATCGATGTGACATTTAAATGCATCACTTAATTTCTCTAGTCTTCTATTTTCTCATCTGTTAAAAGAAAAAAAGCAGCTTAATTTAGATGCACTTAAGTTCCCTTTAGATTATCAACTTCTATGGCTATGACTCTAGGAATTGTGGAGACACTTCCCAGGCTGTTTAAGGACATAAGTCCTGGGCAGGCCCAGGGCAGGGTGTTGAATATAAACACAGTTCTGTGGGGCCTTTTCCAGCAGGCTGTGTGAAGGCAGCTCTCTCCTTTCCTCCTCCCAGGTTTTAAGGCAACTCGATCCATTGCTAAAGACACAAGGCGAGTTAGGCCTTATTTCCCTTGGGATAACTTTTGAGGAGAATAGTTTGTCCCCACTGGGTTTGTATGGGATAATCATAGCTGGTACCACTTAGTGTGATTTGAATGAAATGTTGAAAGGAGCAAGCCTGTAAGACTCTTGGTGGAAGAGAGACAAGGCGAGTGAGATGGAAAGAAGGAAGACGGTGAAGGAAGAGGAGGAAGGGGGCCAGGAAGAAACAGGGAACAGCAGAGAGGCGAGGAGAGAAATGATAGGAAGAACAGAGTTGAAAGCTGAAGACAAATAATGTTAATTAATGGTGATTATTTATGAATCTAAATTTTTTCATATACTTCTGTTGGAGTATTTCTTTTCTAATAGTCTTATCTCTCACTTTCTTTCTGTCTAGAATGGTAAACATGTGGACCCCTCCATGGCCCCCAACCTAACCTACAAGCTGTTATTTTGAGTGTTCAGAAAGACTGATGGAGAAGTGAGCCCCGGTGACGATGTGGACTCTGACATCTGCAGCCTCTCCAAATGGAAGTCGTGCATGTTTGCAATGAATATAGCTTGCTTGCTCAATAAGTATCTGTGAAACTGAATACACACAGATGCTAGTAGCACTTGTAAGACAGCCGATTTTCTCCAATCAGTACAAAGTACTAAGACCATGGTTGGGATTTTTTTTTCCTGGTGGAGCAACAATAACCACTTCTGATCTAGAGAGAAGTTCCCCAGAACATTCACTCCTGGGAGAACATTGCTCTTGAGTGGACAGACTACAGATGAGTGACATAATTCTCTGGGGACATTCTTATACATCAGCTGCAGAGGTTGCAGGGGATGAAAAGAGATACCATCTTTTCAGGTTCTGGGGTTCACTCTCTGATGAGCCAAACAGGAATAGTACTTGTGTCCTTCCAAATGCAGCGATTCTGGCTACCCTTGAACTGCCAGGAGCTGATGACCTGCCCACACCCCAAGAAGACAGGAAAGAGCCATGCCCCTAAGCTTTTCCAGGAGGAGTGACTGGGAACCCAGGAACTTTTTGATGTTAATTAGAAGACCTAGATGAGAAATGTCCACCATGGGGTGCAATCTAGAGTTTTCAAAATGCCAGTAGGTAGAATGAGCAGAGAGAAAAAAACATGACGAGGGTAGGAGGAAGAGAAGCAAAGGCAGCTGGGCTGGGAGGATGATAAAGGAGGAGGTACCTGGGATTCACCTCCTTCCTTGGCTCTCCCTCCTTGATGAGCAAATGGGCACTTCCACTAGTCCATTTCCTTCCCAAGACTGAGTGTAGGAACAGGTGTAGAAACAAAAAACCACAGGAGTAAGAGCTTTAGGTCACTTTGGAATTGCAGACATCCTGTTTGGTTGAGGGTGAAAGGGGGAGCTTGTGCTCAGGAGTCCATATGTCCAGCTTCGTGGTGCAGGTTCCAGAGGTACTTCACTGGGGCCTCAGCCTTCCCTGGTGACAGAGGCTAAGCTGTGGCCGCAACCCACACACACACACAAGAATGGGGCAACCACATCCAGCACAGGCTTTTTTTTTTCTTTTTTTAATGGTAATAGTGTCCTTGTTTATGTCTAATATCTGGTTCTCTTGCAAGTTATTTTATTATTATTATTATTTGTTCTTGACTGTTAATTGTGAAAGGTAATGCAAATAAAGTGTCTTTGGTTGATGGTGTCCTTTCTTGTGGTTGGGGCTTTGGGTGATGCACACAGCAGAGAGTTTTAAATGGCAAACATGACACATGGCGAACCAGAGTGACTGACATCTACTGTCCTCATTAGGGGCTAGTGGATTACCCAAGATAATTTGTTAACACAGGGTAGAGATTTTAGGCTGCTTTCCCCACGCACATCCCACTCCCCCTCCCTGCCATGATGGAACAGCCAAGCATCTGATCCTACTCCCAGCTCCAGGGGTTGGCCCTGGTTAGCTCAGCCAATCAGCGGGATTCCATTCCTCCTTGCCACAGTAACTGACCTAAGAGTAAGCATGTGGCACAAGTGGATACAATTAGAATAAAATCTGAACTTTGGTAGGTAGCTTGGAGGAAGAGAAACACTTTCTTCTTCTAGAAAGTGGGCTTGAGGATATGAGGCCTTGAACTGCTTCAGTTTTGCTGAGGACAAAGCTGACACATAGAGAAGGGAAGAGCTGAGAGAACGGTGAGAAATGGAGTTGGTGACTTGATCAAACCACACCTGAAGCCTCTGGATTTTCCTCTGCTAGAAGGCCAGTTTGAGTAGTTTTTTTTCTGTTATTTTCAGCTGAAAACAGCCTCACTGATACCACTTATGTTTACTCCTGTGTTCTCATGGCTAGGTGGTGAATGAAATAAACATATTCTTATGGGTTATTAATGCCCACAGGAAAAACATGAGCCATCAACCAATCAGTTAACAGCAGCAGAGTTAACGCAGACAGAACTTAAAATTGGGTGACCACTGTAACATGTCATCACAGACTTTATTTCTGACCTGCATGTTACCCTTTTTACATTTAAAGATGGTTCTGGATTCAGTACTAGCAGTAGGCTATTTGAACCTCATTTCTAAAAAGTTCCTCCTCCCTGGTGACCCTTAGAACCAAAGCATGCCAGCTCCTGTCACTTCCCAAAGATCCTAAGCTATAAAAATTCTGGGCTTTGTGGGCCATTCTTCAGAGACGTTCATTGCTATTGTTTGAATAAAAATAATGTTCTAGGCTGGGTGTGGTGGCTCACGCCTATAATCCCAGCTCTTTGGGAGGCTGAGGCAGGAGGACTGCTTGAGGTCATGAGTTTGGGACCAGCCTGGGCAACATAGTGAGACTCCTATCTTTACAAAAAAATTTTAAAAAATTAGCCGGAGGTGGTGGTGTGTGCCTATAGTGCTAACTACTTGGGAGGCTGAGGCAGGAGGATCACTTGAGCCCAGGAGTTCGAGGTTGCAGTGAGCTATGTTCACACTACTGCACTCCTGCCTGGGCAACAGAGTGAGACCCTATGTCTGAAAAAAAATATTTTTAAATGTTTTAAACATGTATGTACATAATATTTATGAAAATGGCTTTTGCATTGAAGGTTGCTTTTGATTCTTATGTAATATGGCCTATAATATAATTCATTTGTTTCTATTCACAATAATGAGCCAACTCCTTGTAGAATATCAGTCCTGGTCTTCCAGCAACTGCTGTCAACTGCTCTGGCTTTGCCTCATGCCCCCCCCTCCCCACAGTGCACTAACACTTTGGCCATACCTGCTGTTCCCTAAACCAGGGGTCCCCAACCTATGGTGAGTTGTATAATTATTTCATTATATATTATAATGTAATAATAGTAGAAATACAGTGTACAATACATGTAACGCACTTGAATCATCCAGAAACCATCCCCCCACCCCAGTCTATGGAATAACTGTCTTCCATGAAAACGGTCCCTGGTGTCAAAAAGGTTGGGGACAGCTGCCCTAAACATACCACCTCTTTAAACCTCCATTCCTTTGCTCATGCTCCCCTGCTCCCCGTCCCTTGAAATGCCTCTTTCCTCCAACTGCTTAGTCTGTTTGAGCTACTCTAACAAACTACTGTAGACTGAGTGGCTTACAAACAACGGAAATTTATTTGGAGGCTGAGAAGTCCAAGATCAAGCTCTAGATGTTTAAAAAGGGCCTGCTTCCTATAACTAGCTGTCTTCTCACTGTAACCTCACATGTTGGAAGGAGGAGCAAGGGCGCTCTCTGGCCTCGTTTACAAGGGCATTAATCTCATTCATGAGGGCTCTACCCTCATGACCTAATCACCCCCCAAAGGCCTTACTTTCTAATAGCATACTGCTGGGTGTTAGGATTCAGTATGTGAATTTGGGGGGACCCAAACATTTAGACCATAGCACTAATAAATACCTCCATCTGTCTAGATTAGCTAAACCATCGTCTCCTCTGGCCAGCTTTTCCTAATCCTTCCCTTCCCCCTCTGCACTCTCAAGAACTATCGCCTCCTTCGCGTCCCAACTGGGTCCTGTAACCAATCCCCCCAGGGAAGAGGCTGCGGATGGTGAGTCTATGTTTCCTTCTCACCCAGAACAATGCCTGGCATAGAATATGAATTAAATAATTGTGAAACAGGAGTATAAAACAGGACTCTTCAAGCTCCAGCTGTAAGAATATGTTCATTGTCTTGATTGTGGCAATGGTGTCACAAGTATATACATATGTCAAAACTTGTCAAATTGTACACTTTATACATGTACAGTTTACCACATGTCAATTATACCTCAACAAAGCTGGGTTGTTGTTATTTTTTAAGTGGGGAGTGGGCTATCATATAGGGGCATGTCCAACCTTGGGGGTGGCATCCTCCAGGCACAGCCCTAAGACAACAGGACAGGAAAACGTACTGTCATTCTGCTGGGTCTCCGCGCTAGGCTGAAGGTTCTCTGAGGTCGGCTTCGAGGGAAACCGCTGGGGTTTCAGCTGCGCGGAATCCTCCCAGAGCACTTCCTGGGTCTAGGGCAGGGCCGGGCTGAGCCCAGGACTGTTCACACCCCCAGGCGGTCCCAACAGGCAGCGGACTTTGAGAACCACCGATTCAGATCGCTGGCCGGGCCAGCCCCACGTCGCGTCACTTTCCACTCCTCGCCCTGAAGGAGTCTAACAACAGTCCCTTACGGCCAAGAAGCCTCAGTGGGCTCCCGGCCTCTTTATGGAGAAGGTGACCAGGCATCCAGATGGCATCAACACCAAAACCGCTCGAGACTTCAATCTTTGGGGCGGTTTGGCCCGGAACCACCGTCGCCCTCTGGCCTTTCCCAGCTGCTGGGCAGACTCCGCGGCCGGCAGGTGGCGCTGTCTCCTACCGCGCGCAGAAAACTCACTTCCGGTGGGGCCGCTCTTTTCAAAGGCTTGCTTGAAATTGTTAACGTTTAATGCACCAATTCTAAATAATGTCTCCCTTGACTTTTCATTGGTGTCTTCATTCCTTGCTCTTGTGCCAGGGAAACGTGAATGTTACTCAGCTCCTGAGTGGAAATATTTGCATCATCTTTTTACAGGATCGTTGGAGATCATACATTGTCCCCTTTATTGGTCTTGTACTACATAAGTAATGTTAATGTCATATTAATGGTGCATAAAATCTGGTACAATTGTTCAGATAATCAACGTTTTGTTTAGTGGTGATTTTATAAAATTAAAAAGGACTTAAATCCATTTTCATTGAAAAATTCTTCAGTTAACATAATAAAACCAAAATGTCACCAGTGGGAGGTTTCTGTCTTTGATCAACTTTTATGAGGCTAACCAGGTCTGCCTGGGTTCCCTAAGGGTTCTTCTCTAAGAAGTTTGGTTTGTCATTAATTGACAATCCACAGTGCAAAAAGCAGGGTTAGAGAATGAGGTTGGGGAGAGCCCTAAGGGGACATGGGGGGTGGGCAGTGTTCTCTTCAATCTCTGGGCTGTGAAAGTGGTTCTTTTATTTAAAGACAGAAGCCTGGGGCAACCCATCAAAGGCCTCATAATTTCTGCAGGCCTGGTAACATATTTTCTGAGCCCACAATCATGACATGTGGACCAACAGGGAATTCTCTGCTGCTTCCAGATGAGAGAACCACTTTGAAAAACAACAATAATAGTTAATATATTATGGAGCATTCACTCTATGCTAGGCATAGTTCTTGTGTCTCACATATATTAACCCCTTTAATTCTCATGATAATTATGAAGTAGGTACTATTTTTATCACTGCTCAATATTTGGGGAAATAGAACTAAGTAACTTGTCCAAAGTCACATAACTAGTAAATGGTATGGCCAGGATTTGAGCCCAGGCAGTCCAACTCCAGAGCCTACCTCCCTGTCATTCAATGCCAAAATATTAACATAGGAAGGATATTTCAATGGTCAGTAGGGACAATGAGACATATATGTGAAACAAAGAATGTCCTGTATTTATTAGGCCTTGGTGCCAGATGCAAATAGAATGGTGGCTGAAACACAGGCTTCCTCTTGCTGGAGCTCACAGGTTAATGGCTTTTATCACCAAAAGGGAAAAATTCTTTCTTTACTTACTATACTTGTTCAAATTTCATCAAGTATTCTCTCCAGTAAAATAACTCATTTAAAATCATCTGTAACATGCCTGTTGCTTCTCACTTATTACTCAAAGTCTGGCTTCCCTCTCTGTTTGGGGGGCCCTATAGTCCTCTAGTTTCTCTCTCTCTCTCTCTTTCATGTGAAGGCTCTCAATTTTCTAATCAGCTGTGGTGTCCGCCCTTATGTGGTGATGGGAGGAATCTTTAATGCTTCTTTCCTTTTGGTGGAAACAAGTTAAAGATGAATCCCCAATTGGACCAACATCGAATGCCCCAGACATGCTTTGCACTACCTTTATCTGCCAGCCCCTCCTTGGAACCTGAGCTTCCTGAGGAAAAACCCTCTGTCTTATTTCTCTGCTACATAGAGAACCCTCAACAAAATTTACTGAATGCAAGAATGAAGGCCCTACTCCAATGAAGTGACATTCTAGAGCAACGAATGGCCTGGAATATGGAAGCAAATCAATAGTATTAGGGCTAAGAGAAAGCATCTCTTAGCTCCAAGTAATGGTCTTTACCATTTTCTTAATGAAGAGGATTACTTATATAATACCCTCTAAACTGTAAATAATTCTCACTTTATAAGAGCATCTGTTACATTTAACTAATCTTTTTAAGTTTTCTGTTAATAGCCACAGTCTCAAGCTTAAAAAAACCAAACCAAGCTCAAAGTGTCAATACAAATAGACACTTGGACAATGGCAGCCACTTGAATATTATCAAGTGATGTCTATTCTTTTTTTT
>VBSM01000272.1:49516819-49537605 GCA_008086735.1 Cheirogaleus medius
GAACTCCTGACCTTGAGCGATCCTCCCGCCTTGGCCTCCCAGAGTGCTAGGATGGCAGGCGTGAGCCACCCCGCCTGGCCGTGATGTCTATGTTTGCTCATCCATCTTCCTCATGAGTCCTGGCCCCCTCAAGGTGGTTATTCAGTTTCCTTCCTGCTGTGTTCTCAAGGTCACTACTCCTCTGTATCCATTTCAGTAGAAAGGAACAGAGCATGGTGAATCATGCAAGTGAGATTTTTAAGGGTTATGGCTATTATTAATGCACCTCATTTCCCCCCATATCACACTGGCTTAGAACTCAGCCACATAACCACACCCAACACACCAAGGAGGCCAAGGAATATAGAAGAGCTACTTGTCCAGGAAGATGAGGGAGTGGGTGCTTTGAGAACAGCCATCCAGGCCCTGTTCCTCTCCCTTCTTTCACCTTACAAAATTGCCTCATCCTTTGAGACTCAGCATAAACATCACTGTTCTATCCCTAACCCTAGAACAGTATCTGGCACATGGCATACACTCAGTAAATATTTGTTGAATAAATGAATCATTCCACAGATACTTTTTTAAGTGCCCACCCTCCAGGAGTTGAGAATTGAGTCACAGAGACAGTTATGCTATAAGCAAATAACTTCAACCTCAACTCTTCTAATGGAGGCAAGGACCAAGTTCTTTAAGAACATGAAAGAAAACATTCTGTCAGTGGTAGTTCTGGAAGCCTTCACAAAGGACACAATATTTGAACTGGGTATCAAAAGATGAATAAGAGTTTACCAGTCAGAAAAGATCAGGGTAGGGCCTTTTATGGAGAAGAAACACAACATGCAAAGGTGACAATGTATCTGTGAGGCTGGGTGGGGACAGGCTGTGAAGGGCCTTGTGAGTTGCAAATTATCTAATTCCTGGTCTACTGATCTTTCAGTTCTACCAGGTATGTGCCTGGTTCTTCTAAATAGGAAGAACCTGCCTGCTTCTTCTAAATAGGAAGCTGAACAACTCTAATTAGGAAGGCATTTACTCACACCCATGGAGTAACTCTCAGACGCCCTATGTGGTCTCTCTGGAAGGAGAGAGTCCAGCCAGCTCAGGTCATGGCTGTGAACACCCTGCCTCGGGTCTGCCTTGATCTGACCTGTAGCTGCACATGGAAAACAGTGATTTGGATGGCCTAGTTTGGGAGCCAGAAATACCCACAGCTTACTACATTTTTGCCTATAGATCTAGGGTTGAAAGGCACTTTGTGTGCTATCAATAAAGATTTAATTGTGGTTTAGGAATGAATGCTATAAAGGACATCTATAAAGCACGGAGCCCTGTGTAACAAAACACCTGCTATGACCCTTGAGGGACAACCTGTATTACATGACTTAGTACAGGGGGCCCCAACCTATGGTGCATTGTATAATTATTTCATTATATATTACAATGCAATAATAATAGAAATATCCTTCTATCTGAGCCCCCCAGAGAAGAAAACAATAGAAATAAAGTACACGACAAATGCAGTGCACCTGAATCATCCCCAAAACATCCCCCCTCCCTGCCTGCTTCCCCAGTCCATGGAAAAATTGTCTTCCATGAAAACAGTCCCTGGTGCCAAAAAGGTTGGAGACTGCCGACTTAGAAGACTAATGGTCAAAGCTGTGGCCCTAAGAAATTATTTAGGTCCACCTCCCAATTTAGGAAATACAAAGCAGATTCAGTTAATATTTACTGAATGCCTACTATGTGCCAGATATTTTCAGATGTATTTGCTAATTTAACCAGCACATATTTTATAAAATAATCACAAATAAGATCAACTATTAGATGAGAAATAATATTGTACTTTAGAAAATATTAGGATATATTTCTTTTAAACACACCCAAATTATGTTAAGACTATGTTATAGTTATACTACAGAGCAGAAATTCCATTTGAAATGAGGCAGCTGTGAAATAAGAAAAAGAACAGTAGATCTTGGGCTGGGCGTGGTGGCTCATGCCTGTAATCCTAGCATTCAGGGAGGCTGAGGAGGAAAGATTGCTTGAGCTTAGCAGTTCGAGACCAGCCTCATCAAGAGCCAGACTCCATCTCTACTAAAAGTAGAAAGAAATTAGCTGGACATGGTGGTGCATGCCTGTAGTCCCAGCTACTCGGGAGGCTGAGGCAGGAGGAGGATCACTTGAGCCCAGGAGTGTGAGGTTGCTGTGAGCTAGGCTAATGCCACGGCACTCTAGCCCAGGCAACAGAGCGCAAGACTCAAGTCTCAAAAAAAAAAAAAAAAAGAAAAAGAACAGTAGATCTTAGAGTCAGGAGATCTTGGCTCTATCACTTATTATAATTTCTCTGAGCCCCAGTGTCCAACGGGGATAATAGGCATGTTTTACAGTGTGGAGTTGTATGAACTATACATACCTGGTGGGGTACCATCTTTTGTGCCCCCCTGAGAGTCGTGACTCTTTGAACTATATTTGTCTTCTGTGAGAAATCTGGAAACTATAGCCATGGAGATATTACAAAAGATATTGGCTTCAAACCTAAGGAGGGCGCTATATTTGCCCAGTGTGGTTCTCATCTCCTTGCACCTGAGCCGACTGCTATGCTGGATGGAGACTAGAGCTCCCACGACATAAACTCTTGATGCTGCTGTGCTGGCCGGCTGTGGCTCCTCCCTACATCTTTTTGGGTTGACTAAAGCCAAGTGTGGTCTCTGGAGGGCTCATAAGTCTGAATGTGTAGTTGAGCCTAATAACCACCCCTAGTAGGCATTGCAGGCATCTTGTTTTATTTTATGGTCTCTGAAATGTTAGAGAGGACAGTGTCCAATCTCCGCTGAACCTGGGAGAAGAGGAAGTGTCCTCCTTTTGGGTTACATGGAGTGAAAAATGTGCTGTGATTGATGATTAAGTAATTGGAGTGGATTAACTAGGGAACTGATGGAGGCCCCTTGGGGCAGCCTTTAAAGAGGAGAGGTGATCATTTTCAGAGTTCCCCCACAAGACAGGCCCTCAGAGTCTTCTCACATGATGAATATGTTCAAACAGGCATTACATCCTCTATTTAAGGGCAGCGGTTTTTGAAGAACGACTTTTAGTTGGTAGATCAGGTTATGCCAACCAAAGCCTGCTGCCAAGTGCCGAACATTACAGGTAGTAATTAGAGAGCCAGCTCCAGTGGGGGCCAGATCCTTTGCTTTACAGATGCACAAACTGAGGTTCAGACAGTGGCAGGGAGTTGCACAGTTGCACAGCTGGTTGAAGGCAATTAGGACTGGAACTCAGTTCTGATTCTGGGCCCAGATTTCTCATTTTCTTCCACCAGCAATTGAATATGAGGGACCATGTTCTACAAAAGGGGCCACAGCTCCTGCAAACAGGCCAACATTGGGTCCCAAGGCTGGTGGCTGGTGGCTGACCCTTGGCTTCTTGTAGACCTGGTCTCCCAGTAGCTGCTCAGCCTCTAATCCCACCCCCACCCCCAAACATACCCCTCCAAGAAAGGCAGGGGTCAGGAGCTTGTCCCACCTTTTGAAAGGCTGCTGAAAACTGCCAGCTAAGCACTGTCTTAAGGGCCACTGATGTACCTAAGACAAGGTAAAGGAGCGAGGCAGGAAGAAGGGAGTGGAGTGGAGGTGAAAGGAGGATAAAAAAGACAGTGGTACTGAGATGGCTGAGGGAGAATGCCAGCTCAGCTTCCAAAGGCATTCCCACATACTGGCTTCTTTCTTCCGTCTTTAGATGTCTCTCTCTGTCCTTGCCCATGACAGTGGTATTCAGGGCCCTCTGTCCGATCACTCCACTCCCATGGCTTTTCTCCCCAGGCCACATCTGCATGGGCCTCATCTGTCTGTGTCCTGCCCACTCCTTAATTCCTGCATTTACTCAAGAAATTTCTGAATATGATTGATTTAAAATGTGGTGTGTCTGTGTGTGTCTGTGTGTACTTGCACTCCTTCATTGTACTTTTTACCGAAATAACTGGAAAAGAATCTATGCCCTTTAAGTGATGTAAGATAACTTCCAGGAAAAGAGAAACAAATTGTGACTGCTTTGCTCAAGTGGAAAGGGGGCATTTGGAGAAAGACTCCAGCAGAGTCTACCCTGGGTCTAAATCCTACTGACCACTTTAAAGAAAATTCTTCTACAAAGAAAACAAGCATGCCAAAATTAACTGGAAAATATCACAACATTTACTGTAATTTTATGAATGGATATTGTTTTAAAATATTTCAGTTCATGAAAGCTGGAAATTATACATTTCCTGTGGAATAGATAATCTTAATAATATTTTCAAAACTAACCTTTGAAAAATTGCTCTCAGAAAGATACAATAATTAAAGAGTATTTTCAGAATTGGTATACCTGAACAGAGAGGTTGCACACACATGACCTATTTACCAAGGGTGCGCTAGCTACTCCATAAAGAAGTTTAAAATGCTTGTGTGTACTTCTTAACAGCTTCAGAGAAATATGACATTTCTATGGCTTACAGCTACATTTGCACATTAAGAGCATCAACAACAAACAGGAACACCTTTCCCTATGTTGACAATTTCTGTCAAGACTTGTTTGGTATTCCATCTCACTGTGAAATTCCACCTGCCTCATACTTGGCATAACCACAGGGTTCATACTTAACCCCAAAATAAACAAACAGGCAAAAATTGCTGAGGAGCTACCATATGCCCGTTAACATAACAGGCTCTTCTTCACTAACAGGGAACCCAGTGTGCTCCTGGAGCCTGTCATCTGCTTGTCTCTTGTGTTCATCCATTATCTGGATGTTGCTTTTAGGTCTGTCCTCAGCCTCCTGTGTTGGCTGTAAACCCTGAAAGCTGGCCTAGGGATTATTTTTTCCTAACCAGGACCATAGGGCACAGGGAAAGAAAAACCTATGGTAGAGCATTTTCCTATAAAAAGGAGTATAATTTGGTATTTTAAAAAAGTTAATCTTAACATTAAAGAAAATTGTATACATGTGTTATAGCCCTATCAATCTCTACAAAAGAATTTTGTAATGCTCTGTCATCAGGGCCATTGGTTTATTGCACTGTGACAAATCCTAGGCATGTCTATTAAAAGCAGAGTAAATTAAGCATATTACCTAAACTAAGGCGAATACTGTAGGATTGTTGTTTTTCCCCCTTAGAATTTTTATCCCTGTGTTAAATTGCAGCTATGTATCAGTAAATATTTTTTGCCTGGATTATAAATTGAATTGCCCAATGTGACAACTCACTTTGGGAGTGAGTTACTATGTAAATCTGAATTGTGGAATAGGAAGTTTTTAATTAATCTGATTTTTAAGGTGTTTTTTTTTTTACTGGTAAAATATACATAATATTTATCATTTTAACTATTTTTAAGTTTACTATTCAGTGGCACTAAGTACATTCACCATGTTGTACAACCATCACTACCATACATTCCAGCCCATTTCCATTATCCCAAACTGGAACTATGTATACATTAATTAATAACTCCATATTCTTCTCTCCCTCCAGGCCCTGGTAACCTCTATTCTACTTTCTGTCTCTATGAATTTGCCTATTCTGGGTACCTCATGTAAGTGGAATCATACACTATTTGTCCTTTTGTGTTTGGCCTATTTCACTTAGCATGATGTTCCTCCATGTTGCAGTATATGTCAGAATTTCATTCATTTTTAGGCTGAATAATATTCCATCATGTGTATAGACTATATTTTGTTTTCCATTCATCTGTTGATGGATAGTTGGTTTGCTTTCATCTTTTGGCTATTGTGAATAATTCTGCTATGAACACTGGTATCCAAGTATCTATTTGAGTCCTTGCTTTCAATTCTTTTGAACATATACCCAAATCTAGGGTTGTTGGATCATATGGTAATTCTATATTTAATTCTTGAGGAACTAATCATATTTTAAAATAACAATAAGAAACATAAAATTTCTCTGAGTTATCCATGCTCAGACCCCCAGAGTCAAACTGATGCACTAGCAGCCTCCTTTGGGCCCAGAAGCTCAGCATTAATCAGACATGGAATGTTCCTGAGGTAGCCACAAAGGAAACTGTTCCAGCCGCTATGGGACAAGTATTGCCTTGTCTCCTTGCTTGTGCAGAGCCAGCAATGCATGCTAAATTTAATCAGTAGGAGGCAGTCAAAGCATTTGCAGGGCACACCCACTCTCCAGTGTAATAAAAAGAATGAAGGGCTCTTGGACAGGAAAAAAGGCACAAACCAGAAAGCAAAAGCTCAGAGGAATTAGAAAAGGCATCTCCAAACCAGTGTTAAGATAGTAGAGCCTGGATCACTTGGAATTTAGTGGCTTATGGCAGGTCTGGGCAGGTTGGAGTGCAGGGAACCACCAGGTAGGACAGGAGGGGGCTGGTGAGGATGGTAGCAGGGCAGGTTTGATTATAGCATTTTCCAGGTGCAGTCCAGGTAAAGGGTGGTCTGTGTTGGGTCTGAGACAAAGCAGATATTTCAATAGTGTGTGAAGCACCCGAGTTGGGGTAGAGAAGGTGATGCATAGAAGATCCTGCCACCACAGGGCCCAAACTTAAAGAATGCTTGATATATGCATATTATTATTGTATAATGCAATATTTACCTAGTTTGTGGGACTCTGCTCTCCTTCCATTTAATCCATCCTACATATCCCAGCCAGAAAAATCTTTTAAAACCACCACTTGGCACATGACATCTCCCAGTTCAAACTCCTTCACTGACTTCCCACTTTTTACAACCACTGCCTCTCAAGCTGGGATGAGAGTTGCTCCATGTCCACTGCGCTGAAAGGCAGTCAGTCCCAAGATAAACCCGGGGCACCTCTACAACACTAATTTTACTGGAAAATGTTTGGGGACAAGCACTACTTTTACATCAGAACAGACTTGAGGATATTATAGAATACTATAATATTTGCATGCAGTTTAAGGATGAAATGCTGGCCTTCAGTGAAATTTGAAGCTTGCTATAGACTGCGTCCCATTTCCCCTAGGCACACTATACTGTACTACAAGAATAAGTTTACTTCCTTGGCATTGAGTCACCACCTTGGTGGAGTTTGGGGGTCACAAATAAAGATTAAGATCCAAACTCCTTAAGCTGGGCAGTTAGGACCATTCTCCCCCCACTCCTCCAACCAATCCTTCTAAATGGTCCCCAACCTGCAAAGGTGAGACCACTTTGCTTGTTACTTCTTACGGCTTCTGTTTTTAGTCAAGCCATTCTGAACTTTTGGAAGAGGCATCCAAGCTGTCACTTCCTTCACCATGTTAACCCTTCAGTCCCTCGGATTCCTCATCTGGGTAACAGTGTTGTCGGAGGATTAAATGTGTTAATGCAGGCAAAGCGTTTAGAACAGTGCCTGGCAGGCAGTGTGCTCTCTGTACGTGTCAGGTATCCTATTACTACCTTCCCTCTACATGAATGCCGCCTCTTCTCTTGCCTAGACACCATTCCAGTCTCAACTCATCCTAGGCCAAGGCCAACGTACCCTTTGCATGAGTTGCCTCTAAGTCCCGCCACTCTACCCCACATTGGCAATTTCTGACAAGATGGGTGAAAGTCTGAGCATCTGCTTTCCAGTTCATCAGTTTGGTCACCGAGACCGCCAGCGTGTCAGTAGGGAAAATGGCATATTGGCCAGTCTCGACTCCTCGAAAGGGGTAAAACGTTAATAAGTGAAAAGTGGGCTCTACCTGTGCCTCCAGGCCCCCCTGTGCTCTCCTTCCCCCATGCAGATCGTCGCCTTGAGGTTGCACGCGCGGGCGGCTGCGTCCCGCCTCCGGCGAGGGCCCAGCTGGCCGTGAGGCTTTGAGGGGCCGAGACGGTCATGGAGGGATCCCACAGTACCTGCTCTCTCTCCGCCACCGCCTTTGGCCGGAGCAATCTCGGCTCGCCGATTGGAGCGTGCTCCGCCCCCTTCCCGCAGCTACAGGCTGCCGAGAAACCGGAACCGGCCCCTACCCAGTTGTTGCGAACTCCCCACCCCACAAGTGCGCTGGAAGGGACTTCCACCTGGGCGCCGTCGGGCCTCCTGTCCCCAGCCGGTCCCCGCGCAGGGCGGAGCGGCCCGGCCCAGAGCTCGCCCCGCCCCACTCCGCCTCGCAGTAAACTGACCGTCTGGCGGCCGGGCGGGGGCCTGGCAGGGGAGAGAAGGGGAGGAGAAAGAAGGGGAGGAAAGTGGAGCCTGGCGGGCCGGGGGGAGGAGGGGAAGGGGCGGAGGCGAAGGGCAGAGTGTGCCGGCGCGCAGGGGAGCCTCGGCGTGGGGCGCGTCTCGGAGCATAAGTCGCGGCCGCTGCGCGGAGCCAGCCCCTCCCCTGCCCAGAGCCGCCCGCCGGGGACGTCCCGAGCCGCTACACCCCTGGCGTCCCGGCCGGCCAGCCAGGGCAGCGGTGGGCCCGGGACTCGGCTGTGAGCGGTCCGGGAGGGATGGTGGCGGCGGGGCGCGGGCCAGCGCAGCCGCCACCGCCTCCCGCCCAGCCGCGGGCGCCGTGATCCCTGGCTGCGCGCGGAGCATGCGGCTGCCGCCCCCCGCCCTCGGCCCCCGCGGAGTGCAGCGCCCGCGCCGCCGCTGAGCCGGCACCCCACCATGCTTCGGGCCCCGGCGCCCCTGTACGTCTGCCTCCTCGGGCTCTGCGCACTAGTGCCCCGGCTCCCAGGTAAGTCGCGCCCGGCGCCGCGCCGCCAACTGTGCAGAAAGAAACTTTGTCGCGCACGCAGCCGCTTGCAGGCGTCCTGGAGGGCTGGCACTTGAGGCGTTGCCCGAGGGCGGAGGGCGCTTTCGGGGCACTCCCTGGTGAGTCCCCCGCTGGGGGACAGCCGCGCGGGACACTTCCGAACTGCGTGCGCCACCCGGTGCAAGCAGCCCGCAGCAGCCCCGCCGGGCTGTTGTCCATCTCCGGTCCCCTCCCGGAGTGAGGAGGAGCCTTCCCTTCCTGTGTAAACAGCCTGGCCCGTCTGCTGACCTAGCCCGCGAGCGCCCGCGCCCAGGGCGCAGGGAGGGCCCCCGCCAGCCCTGCTTTGGGGCCGGGGCCCTGCATTCGCCGGCACAAAGCGGCCCTTGTGGCCGGCCGGGGGCAGGCCGCCTGCTGGGAGGCGCCCGTTGATGCCGCCGGTGCCCTGGTCTGAGGCAAGCGAAGGGCAGTGGGAGGCTTAAGTCCCGGAGCCCTCCCTGGAGCCATGGCATGGGGCCACTGCGACTCCGGAGGGCTCGTCCCCTGGAACCTCGGGTACGCTGGGCCCCACGGCGAATCCTAAAGTCACCGCGCCAAGGCCAGCCGCCTTCCTTTAAGGATGCTACCCCCCGCGCCCTCCCCCAAGCCGCCGCAAGCCCCTGGGGAGACCCGCGTCCCAGCCACGGCCTCTCCTGGGACTTGCCCATCAGATTCCTGAAGACTTCGTCCCGCGATTTACATTTCGGGAGTGCCCCTCAGGCAACGCCTCCAGTCCCAGCCCCTCCGCGACACTCCGAGCCTCACACTCCCTAACGGGGGAGGATTCTGGAGCAGAGGACGGGGCTGTGGGGATCGATCGCTTTGCCCGACACTGCCGTGGGCTGGCGGCTGTGTGGATCCCTGTTACTTGCTTTAAGTTTTAAGAGTTGAGAGAGGGTTGGACATGGCAGTTAGGAGGCCCCAGGGAAAGGACACCCTTGTTTGCTGCAAACTTTCTCCTTTCCTCCTTTCTCTCAGGAAATGACTGTGTGGTGGGGTACTCTATTCTCTTGCAAGCCCGAGATACTTGACGGCTCCTGTGAGCCAAGTGGTTGCTTGGCTGCCTGCGGGGAGGACTGTTCCCCCCACGGTGTCTCATTTACATGAAGGCAGTGGAAGTTTATGTCTGAGTGCGGAGGAGGGGTCTGCGCAAACAAAAAGTTCGTTCAGGCCCTAATTCAAACTTAATACTGTAGCAAAGTTTTTTTTTAATGGGAGAATAATCACTCCAGTGCTGGGATTAGATCAGTGGATTCCGAATGCCCATCTGGCAACCAGTGCCCATCACTGATGTTTTCATGGGCCCCAGGGAAATGCAGGGAGGAAGATGTCGCCTGTTATCACACGCAGGAATACGTCGTTGTTATCCCCTGCTTGACAAGGGCTGTCCTTTGGTTTGAAATTACGCCAGTTTTATTTTTTGGCGAGAAAATGTTCTTTTAAAACTTTTTTTGGTGACAATAGATGGTAGTTTTTTATTTTTGGCAAAATAAAAAAAAATTAGGCAATCCTATATTAATTTCCCCTTCTCTTTTTCTGTTTGTTTCTTTTGTCTTGTTTTTAAATCGTAGTGTTCTGTGAAATCCACAAGTTTGGGAACTGCTAAAGGAGATGGCTTTTCAGTTCCCCTCCAGTTTAACATTCTATAGTTCTAATAAAAACACAAATATTTCCAGTTGCAAAGGACTTTAAAAATACATTATTTTCCATTTACAATGTGATTTCTCTTTTTCAGAGTTTATGTATGTCCTCACAGTGATCTCCATTTTCCAGATGGGCTCAAGAGGGTGAAATGACCTGTCCCTCTGCCCCCTCATTGAGTTGGGAGTGGCGGACCAGGGACCTGGCTTTTTGGTCCAGTGCCCTTTGTCCTACATGACTCAGCTTGGGTAGGGAAAAAGCATTGAGCCATGGTGGTTTATTTCCAACTCCTTCCGGGTTGCCTTTTCCAATTGCCCTTCTCTGTGACCACAGGTTTATCTTCTGCCATTTTCTATCCAACTCAGCCAGCCCCCAGGGGAAGAGCCAGAGTGGTGTGAGAGCTGGCAGGATCACTGCCCCCAGACTCGCTGCATCCCTCTAGTGCCCTGGAGCCTCTCTAGGTTAGAAGGCACTGACTCTCGTCTGTGGGATTTCTCCTTCCCACTGTTGTTAAACCAACTTCAAACATTCTGTTTTCCTTTTCCTTCTCTTCCCTTCTCTTCTTTTTTTCTTGAGTAACTGTAGGTACTTTATTCAGGGCTTGTTTCCCTCTTGCTACCAGAAAGATGATTTGAAAGAAAAAGCTTAGTTACCCAGAAAAAAAGAAAGGTGACCTTCAGGGCCATGCCTGTGTGGGTGTCCCTGCACAAGTGGCCAAATTGTCCTATTGCTTTAACCACACTTTCATCTCTGTCCTGGTTCCTGCAGGAAACTGACCTAAAGTTTAAGGGGCTTGTTTCAAACAAGTCCCTGGCCAGCCGACAACCTCCCCCAACCCAGGGATATCTCCAGCTCTCCTTATTGTTGCATGGCCAAGAACCTCCAGACAGGACCCTAGGATGTGGTCTTCCCACACAACCAGGGGTCTCACTGAGGCCTTTCCACACTGCCGTTGCTCTCTAAGACAGAGGGAGGAACATGGTCTTGATACTGCTGCATGACTGGGATCATGTTTACTTCATACTTATTTTTCTTAATAAAATTAGCAATAAAATGTTCTTTTAGTGAATGCCCTGCAAATTAGAATGCTCTAAATCCTAAGGGAGCCCTTTATTTTATTCAGTGGACTCATGTTGGCAGCACCCTTCTCCCCCCCCATTTCCTGTGGTCTGTGATGGGGCTATTGGAATTTGGTGGGTCTGCAGCTCTTTTTGGGTAACCAGGCACAGGTTTAGGACCAACAAGACAATGCAATGCAAACAGTGGGCTTGGTTTGTAGAGCACTGTTTACCCTATGGATTTACATTTTAACTCTATCATCCTTGAGACAGGGGGAGCTTTTTATAAAGGGGATTAAGGCAGAAGAGGGCAGGGTCTAATTAGCTCTAATTAGTATTCCTCTCCCGCTTGTTCTCCATGCTTATTTAGCTACTGAGGCAACAGGGAATTAAAATATCTAAGTAGTTTGGCAAAAGGCCCTTTGTGCCCAACTGCCCTGGTAACTACTTTTTCTTCTTCAGCCTGGCCATAGAAATATTCTGAGAAGTTTTAATGATATAGCAACGTGGGACAATTACACAGTACTTAACTATAGGGTCCCTTTTACATGGCAGTGTGCAGCTGGGTTAATGGGATAGGGTCACCTTTCACAGGTATTTGCAGTTGGCTGGAGTGAGGACTTTGGAAAGCCGACTGCCATAGTTTGTTTTCCTGCTTTCCAGTTGGATTGGGATTAATGGGCTTTATACATGTAAAGGATCACTTTATTTATAGGTGCCCATTTGCTTGTGAGGCTTCCTCTTGCTTCTGTTGAGTGCAGGGTGTGATTCCGGGGCCAGTGGTGAAAAGTTTGCTCCAGGACAGGCTTGACCTGTCGCCTATGGCTAACGCCTCGAGAACACTGTCATGTAGCCCGGCCTCTCCTTACCAGATTCCTTCCCTAGCCCTGCCAGAGTTTTTCAAAGGTGCTTGCTTGTCTCTTATAGAGCTGGCACCTACTTCTGCCCTTGTTCCCTGCCAGGGTTGGGTTTTGGAGAGAGAAGGTTGTCCTGGTTCTTTGGCTCCTTGCTTGGAAGAATCGCAAGCAGGGCCAGTGCAACGAGTGACCACAGACAGGAAGCAAGTCCACACAAACAGCTGTCATTGTAGAAAAGAAGGAAGCTACACAAAGTGAAAATACTTTCCAGAGAGAGGAACAGGTGAGACAGCATTAGTGGAGAAAGATGTTAAGGATGCCCAGGTGTTTTCCTTTTATTGGCCTGGTCAGAGGAGGCTTACGGGAGGTGTGGGATGTTACCAGATGATTGATATACATGACTGTCAGGTGTTCTGTTTTCCTGCAGTCCCTTCCCCTGATTGGTCCCTGGCTTCTTCATCCCTAAGAACCACCCTCCTCGCCTGCATCTGCCACCTGCAGATTTGATCCCTCTGCGTAACATTCCCTTTAATTATTCTCAGCTCACACTCATGATCCTGTTAAAACTCAAGTCAGATCATGACACTCTGCTTAAAACCCTCCAGTGGCTTCCCAGAGTCCTGACAGTGTCCTGCCAGGTACTAGGAACTCTCCCCCTTCTTCCCTGACTTTCCCTCATCACTTTCCCCTTGTGTTTTTCACTCCAGCAACATGGGCCTCCCACTGTCCTTCCAGTGTACGGGCCATGGTCCCATGGCAGGCCCTTCCCATCTGCCTGGAATACTGTCCTCCCAGACATCTGCATGGCTGGCCTCCTCCACTCCACAAGCCTGTTCTCAGTGTCTCTTGCTCAGCCAAGTTTTCCCTGGCCACTCCCAACTAAAGCTGCAACCTCCTCCCTACGTTTTTCCTATCTCCTTTCCTTCCTTGATTTTTCTCCCGAGCACTTATCACCACCTAATCTGCCTACTTACTTTGATCATTGTCTGTCTTGCACAACTAGAATTCTTCTCTAACCAGGCTGTAAGTTCTGTGAGTAAGGGAGTTTTGTTGCCTTTATTTATCACTGTATCCTCTGTGCCCAGAACAGTGCCTGACACCTATTTGTTGAACGAATAATAGATGAACATGAGTCTTGGTAATTGGGAGGTGTGGGGGAACACATCCCATCCTCACCTCCCTGCTGCCTTCTACAGCTAGCTTTGAAGTCAGGAGCTATGCTTTTGGCTTGTTAGGAAGAAATATCCTGGGAGAAAAAGAGACCCCATTGGAACGTGTCAAGAATTTTTGAGCTGATATTGATGATAGAGGCCATTTGGTCCACTCTGAATTGTTTGCATGAGGAAGCTGAGGCCTGGAAGGGTTAAGTAACTTACCCAAGGTCATATAGCTGACAAATGAGAGTATAATATAAATCCTTTGTAATTCCTGGCCAGATGTCCCCTCCTCCCTCCTGTGCATCCCTTGGGTGGAGCAGAATTGGCCCCCCCTTCCCTTGCTCTCATGGCACATTCTATTAGTGAGACGAGCTGCAGTGAATCTGTCTCACCTGCTACCTGGTGCATGGTCCTGGTCTCACTTACCTTTAGGCCCCTGACACAGCCACAGTGCTTGGTACTCAGTTGATCTCTCCCCTTCCCCCATGGTTTCAATGGCCTTAAAAAAAACTTCCCAAAAATTTAGAACAGTTTTAGATTTACAGAAAAATTGAGCAGATACTATAAAGAGTTCCCAAATACCTCACAACCAGTTTTGCCTATTTTAACATCCTTTATTATTTAGGTTATGAAGTATGAGATGTCCGATTTCCTTAAGTACTAAGTTTGACAGTTGATATGCCTGACTTTTCATTTTGACACTTCTTGTTTTATTTTTATTATGAAGATACATCCTCATTCTTTCAAACACATGGTTTGGCTTGTGATTATCTTTCACATTTTTTAAGAGCAATTTTTGTGAAACCATGAATAAATAAAAAACTTGTGTTATTTTCTAATATGAATGCGTTCCATCGTGGAACCAGTGCTGCTCAGACAGAAGTTCCGTTCTGGTGATTTTGATCTTGAAAATGAGCCACGTGGGTGACCTGAGACCAAGGTGGATAATGATGAGCTGAAAGCTGTTGTGAAAGTGAATCCATTTCAACTTACGTGTGAATTAGCAGCAAAGTTTGATGTTACTATTCCAAAAATATTGAACCATTTGAAACAAATCAGCAAGGTAAAGAAGCTGGATAGATGGGTACTGCATGAATTAAATGAGTGTCAGAAGAGAAATCATCTCGAAGCTTGCCTTTCTTTGCTGTCACAACATAAAGGCAAACCCATTTCTACACCATATTGTTAGATGTGATGAGAAATAGATTCTTTTTGACAATCACAAGCATTGGGCACAATGGTTGGAAAAGAAGTGCTGAAACACAGCCCAAAACCGAATATTCATCAAAAAAATGCTATTGGTGTCTGGTGGCCAGCAATGGTATTAATCCACTACAGCTTCATGAAACTTGATCAATCGATTACAGTGGATGTGTACTGCAACCAGTTGGATGAAATGATGAGGATGCTTGCAATTAAGCAACTGAGATTGGTTAATAGAGACAAGCCAATCCCCTTGCAAGACCACACTGGACCACATGTTGTACAAACAATGCTGCTCAAACTACAGAGGTTGGACTTGGAAACTCTCTGTCATCCACCATATTCACCAGACCTGCACCAACTGACTACCACATCTTCCAGGCTTTGGACCGCTTCTTGCAAGGAAAAACACTCAATTCTCAACAAGCTGTGGAAAACACCTTTTGTGATTTCATTGCCACTCACTCTCCAGGTTTCTTCACTGCTGGCATAAACAAGCTACTGTTAAGATGGCAAAACTGTGTCAATGGTTTAGACACATACTTTGATTAACCGTACTGCTTGTTTGAGATATAATAATTGATTTGAAATCGGACATTTCATATTGAATGACTCATGATACATTTGTTATAATTAATGAACCATATTGATATATTATTTTTTAACTAAAGTCTATCCGTTATTTAGATGTCCTTAGTTTTTACCTGATGTCCTTTTTCTGTTCTAGGATCCCATCTAGGATATCACACATTGAGTTGTCATGTCTCTTTGGGTTCCTCTGACTGTGACAGTTTCTCAGTCTCTTCCTTGTTTTTGATGACCTTGACGGTTTTCAGGAGTACTGGTCAGGTGTTCTGTAGACTGTCCCCCTATTGGGATTTGCCTGATATTTTTTCCTCATGATTAGACAGAAGTTTTTGAAGGAAGACCATAGAAGTAATCAAGTACCTTTTTTAAAATTAATTTTTGACCTAATATATTGACATAGTTGTCAAAAGTACAACTAGTACACAGTGAGACTGTCTCTCTCCCTTTCTTGTTGCTCATTAGCCCAGGATATTATCTTTCCCTGCCCCCTTTTCCTACACAGACTATCCCTATCGGGTTTCTTATGTACCCAGACTGTTTCTCCCATCCAAGAACTAACCAGGCCCGACCCTGCTTAGTTTCTGAGATCAGGTGCATTCAGGGTGGTATGGCTGTAGACTCTAGAAATGTTTCTATGAATATATTACAAATATCCCTCCCCCGTTTTTATTCAAAGGCAGCACTAAACACACTGTTTGCATCTTGCTTTTTATTTTTAACTTAGCAATATATCAGGGTAAGCTTCATATCAATATACAGAGAATATGCTCATTCCTTTTTTATAGCTTCATAGTATTCCATTGTATGAATTGGTGCTTTAAATATAGAAGTCACATCTGTAGAGCTGATATTGTTGGGTATCTGCAGATGTCTAATGTTCAGAAGGGCAGTCTAAGATGGGAACTGATGCAATCAAACCTTTCTAGGGCATATTTGCATCTCATGGTAACATTTGGACATGACTAGTTGCTAGATTCTATACTGGAAACTTTTTGTTTATTGTGTGACAAATCTGTTAATAATAATAGAATTAGTAATGTGGTATGACTTAAATTTTTTTTTACAATTGTTCAGGACATTGGGTGCCTTGCTACCTTCAAGCCAGAAAGGCCATTCCAGCTTGGTACCCACTTCTGAACTCACTTCGCTTATTCCACTGAATATTTGGAATCAGGAAATTCCAAGTGCAGATGTATGCTTCAGTAGTCATCTGACCTTGGACACGTTGGGTGGACAGATGTGGGGAGAGGCTGAATGGAGGGAGGCCAGCCAGGAGAGATCTAGATGGGAGGACCTAGCTTGGGTTGTTGGGGCTGGTGTGGGCAGGCAGGAAGCATTGGATTAGGAAAAACATTCCGTACATCTTGAAGGAATGATTGGCCGGACATGGTGGCTGCCTGGATATGATTGATGAAAGAGAGGGGTGAGTCAATGACTTTTGGAAGGAGAACATATTTTTAGATTACAGTTTGCAGTAAACCCCAGGCTTCAGAGACATTAAGGAAAAGGGCTAGAGAGAGTGGAAGTTGAGCTGGGAATAGTCACTATGCAAACAGCAACCAAGATGGGATGTGGTCATCATCTGGGCTGCTAGCACCTGATTCTGCGACCTAGACACAGCACTCTGACATTTGTGAACTCCATTGCTTAGATTTTTATTCATTGCTTCCTTCCTTTTCAAAATGCTTATTGGTGCCAAGTGACTCATCCAGCCAAATCCAAACTCTCTGAAATATTAATGGGGGGAGAGCTGCCAAAGGGAGTGACTCTGGCACTATGACATGTGTCAGCACACAGCCTATGGTTTTGGATCCTGGAGTAGTTCCTGTCTGCCACCTGCTACCTGGCACCCTGTGAGCTCCTGGGCAGCAGGGCCTGGGTCATTCACTTGTGCATCTCTGGCATCCCCTAGTCCAGCACTCAGCATTTAGGATGTGCTTAGGGCAGAGTTTTTTGAATTTGAATTTGTCCCAAAAGCAACCTGATTTTAGGGTGATCATTTTGAGTGCAGTCAAACTACTTTACTATAGCATGTCAATATTTAATAATAATAGAAAGAACTAGTAATAGGGTATAACAAATTTTTTACAATTGTTCAATATGTTTTCATCACATATTGACTGTCACATCCCTTGAGCCTCTTCAGTAGTGCTTCTAAGATCTTTTAGGCTGGTGGCCCAGAATACCAGAACCCAGTCTGGTCTGGGTCAGAACTGAGGAGCCCTTATTGTCCTTAGCCCTGGAGCCCCGGCCCAGGTTCCCAGAGCTCAGTAATGAGGCCCCAGTAATTAGAAAGTGGTGTTTGTGAATGTGTGTGGCTTTGAGCAGAATCCTAAATGAGGCTTCCAACCTCCAATTCTTTTCTGACCAAGGAGCGGTCAGAGCTCCTCCAGAGGACCCCAGAGCTCAGTGGGTCCCACCGGCCCTGTGTCTGGGGTGGCACAGGAACCACCAGTCAGGCACTCCATGTGGGTACTTGCTGGTCAGGACCCCTTCTGCCCTCTTTCTTGTAGGTAGGGCTCCTTGTTTCAAGTCACATACTCTTGTCTTCTCGCATCTGTAAAATGAGGTGACTTGACTAGCTCATCTTAAAACACTCCTAGCTCCATGGTGCCACAACTCCATGATTTTATATGTCAAAGAAAATGATTCACTACAGAGGCCTGAGTTTGTATTTGACAAGGTTGAGGAAAGGAGGAAGAAAATAACTTTCATTCTAGATTTGATTTTGCCCCCTCAGATAGTGGGTTTCTGACAGGTAAGGGGATTTGACTAAAAAACAGAACTGACATTGTACAATTCTTTTCCTGCACGTGCTCTTGTTTAAAGTGCTAACAAGCTTTCTAAACTTTCTAACAAGAAAATCACTAAGTGAGCGGATTCATTTTACAATTAGAAGGGTGTCAGTGAGAGCAGGTGCAGGCAGGCCCAGGTTCCCAGTGGGTTCTGTCCTGAGACCTTGGTCCATGTTGGGATCTGGGATGGCTCTTCCTGCTGAAATGAGGCCACACACCGTGGGCGGGTCCCACAGCACCAGGAGGTCCTGCTACAGGCCTGGCAGGGGGATGCGTCTGATGAGGGCTTGCATTGGGGTCCCAGTTCCCTGGGTGCGAGGTAGATGACACCCAACAAGGCAACCGCTGGTGGGGGGAAAGTGGGAGCTGGGTTCAGGGTTGGGGCTTCCAGTTGGGGAAACCATTGTTCTTGCCCCTGGTGGGCTCCCAAAGCCTCCCTTCCTTTTTTCTCAGCCTTTCAGGTCCTGCCAGTCCCCCCACCAACCCCCCCAACTTGCGTCTCACCTACCATTCTTATCCCAAGGGTATTTCTTCCTTCTGATGTCCTTGGGGTGACACATGCAGCTTCCTAGCTGCCCCCACGCCTCTACTCTGCCCAGTCAGCTCTTTGCACCATTTACGATTTCTCTGGGTTTTTACTGCTAGTGACAAAGGAGAAGCAGGGAGTCAAAATTATCAAATTAGGGAAGTGTTAGACTTTCCAGATATCCTCTTTTACCTCTATTTTGGCACTTCTTCTCTTTTATTTTTTTAAATTTTATTTTATTTTTCCGGCTTTATAGCAGTTTAGTTGACAAATAAAAATATGTATTTACAGTATACAACATGTTTTGTTACATGTATACTTTTGAAATGATTACTGCAATCAAGCTAATTAACACATCCATCACCTCACATAGTTCTGTCTTTTTTTGGTGTGGTGAGAGTATTTAAAATCAACTCTCTTAGCAATGTTCAGCTATACAGTACATTATTATTAACTGTAGTCACCATTCTGTGCAGTAGGTCTCTAGAACGTATTAATCCTGCCTAACTAAAACTTTGTACCCTTTGACCAACATCTCCTCATTGCCCACCCCTCCTACCATCCCTGGCAGTCACCATTCTACTCTCTGTTTCTGTGAGTTCCACTTTTTCTAGATTTCACATATAGGTGAGATAATGCCTTTCTGTGCCTGGCTTATATCGTTCAGCATAATATCCTCCAGGTTCATCCATGTTTTCTCAAATGACAGGATTTCCTTTAAGGAATAGGATTCCATTGTATGTATTATATATACCTCTGGACACCAAGGTTGATTCCATGTGTTGGCTATTGTGAATAATGCTTCAGTAAACATGGTAGTGCAGACATCTCTTTGACAAACTGATTGATTTCCTTTGGCTATGTACTCAGAAGTGGGATTGCGGGCTCGTATGGTAGTTCTATTTTTTATTTTTCGAGGAACCTCCATACTGTTTTCCATATGGCTGTACTAATTCACATTCCCAACAGCGCACAAGTGTTCCCTTTTCTCTACATTTTTGCCAACACTTGCTATCTTTTGTCTGTTTGATAATAGCCATCCTAACAGGTATGAAATGATAGCTCATTGTGGTTTTAATTTGCATTTCCCTGTTAGTGATGTGGAGCATTTTTTTATATACCTATTAGCCTTCTTTTGAGAAATGTCTATTAGATCCTTTGCTCATTTTTAAATTGAGTTATTGTTTGTTGAGTTCCTTCTGTGTCTTGGATATTAACCCTTTATCAGATGTATGGTTTGCAAATATTCTCTCCTATGCCTTAGATTGTCTCTTCACTCTGTTGATTGATTCCTTTGCTGTGCAGAAGTTTAATACAATCTCATTTATCTATTTTTTGTTTTTGTTGCCTGTGCTTTTGGGGTAATATCCAAAAAATCATTGCCCAGACTGACATCAAGAAGTTTTTCCCCTATGTTTTCTTCTGTAGTGTTGCAGTTTCTGGATTTAATGTTTAAGTTTTTAATCCATATTGAGTTGATTTTTTGTATAGTATTAGGTAAGGGTCCAATTTCATTCTTCTGCATGTGTATATCTGATTGTCCCAACACCATTTATTGAAGAAACTACCCTTTCCCCATTGCATGTTCTTGGCACCTTTGTTGAAGATCAGTTGACTATAAATGCATCAATTTATTTCTATTTCTATTTATTTGTTTATTCTGTTCCAGGGGGTCTATATGTCTGTTTTTTATGCCAGCACCATGCTGTTTTTATTACTATAGGTGTGTAGTATATTTTGAAATCAAGTAGTGGAGGCCTCCAGCTTTATTCTTTTTGCTAAGGTTGCTTTGCCTATTCAGGATTCTGTACAAATTTTCTGTGGCTCCATACAATTTTTAGGACTATTTTTTCGATTGCTGTGAAAAATGCCATTAGAATTTTGATAGGGATTGCAATTGAATCTGTAGATTACTTTTGATAGCATAGACAGTTTAACAATATTAATTCTTTCAAACCATGAGCACAGGTTATCTTTCCATCTCTGAGGATCTTCTTCAATTTCTTTCATCAATGTTTTGTAGTTTTCTGTGTACAGATCTTTCACCTCCTTGCTTAAATTTATTACTCAGTTTTTTTTGTTTGTTTATGGTTTTTGTTGCTATTGTAAATGGGATTGCTTTCCTGATTTCATATTCAGATAGTTCATTGTAAGTATAGAAATGGTGTTGATTGTCTTATGATAAATATTTTTATGGTATTTAGTGGAACTAGGGAACAACTTCCCACCTTCCTGTATTTTTTTCTCCACTCTCTCTCTCTCTCTCTTTTTTTTTTTAG
>VBSM01000272.1:49537705-49579600 GCA_008086735.1 Cheirogaleus medius
CCTCCCTCCCTCCCTCCCTCTCTCTCTCTCTCTCTCTCTCTCTCTTTCTTTTAAAAAATCTTTTTGACTCTTTTTTTCTCTTAAGATCTGAACCCTCTTCCTAGGGCTAGGTAGCCCTAGGGTTTCTCTTCTTTCCATCCATCCAATGTGCCTCTCTCTTTATAGTCAAAGCAATGACTGGCAGAAACCAGTGGATCTTTTAGTGCTGAGTGCCAAATAGAGTCATTTTCATTCACAGAAAATGAATGACCAGCAAGTTTTGCTCTTGGTCAAAAGTAATCTGTTCTGGATATTTCAGAGAGGCAGGAAAAGAAAGGAATGATACATTTCACCAAGGACACCTGTGCTGTTGGTAGGGTGGGCGGTGAGTAGGAGGGGTGGGGATGGGGGACGGGGTTGGGAAGGACAGAGGTCAGTGGACCTAACCTCACCACCACAGCTGAGCCTGCCTGGGAGATGCCTCCCAGATTAATGGGGTGGGCTGTGTAGGACTGGCCTAGGTTTGAAATAAGTAACCCTTACAATGATAAAGCAGTTTCCCTCTAATCTTTGAGTTTGATCTTTTATCAGGGATGGGTTTTGAATTTTATCAAAAGCCTTTACATTACCTACTGAGGCAATTATATGGGTTTTTTTATTTGGCCTACTAATGATGTTAAATCAATGAATTTCCTTTATCTTAACTCAGTGTTGTTGTATTCCTGGGATACATTCTTTTTTAAGGCATGTGCTGACTTTTTTCAGTATCTGTGGATTTTGATGTGATAGTATCTGATTTAGGATTTTCTTTTTTTTAATGCCTGAATGAAACCGATCTGTTCTTTTTTCTTTCCTTTTCTTGTATTATTTTTGTCATTTTGGGTGGACTAAGTGTAAAGGGGCCTTGTTCTCCCTCAATGAGGGAGGATTTTCTGAGTATGGGAGAAAGATATGGGAATTCAAGTGGGCCCAGAACAAGAAATGGGAGTTGCAAACACAAGTGGATGCTTCAAAAACTCAATGTTTAGCCTCAGCAAATGAGCCTTAACCTGCAATTAGAATTGGGGCCTGCACCCTTCAGCCTCAGAGAGATCTCCTATTAAAGAAGGAAGTAATTTCCCCACCGCCACCCCTCCCATACAAATGCCTCATCAGTGGGGTTTATAGGCAGGAACTAATTGGTACATCTTTATCTTGCTTTGAAGGTCTCAACATATGCACTAGTGGAAGTGCCACCTCCTGTGAGGAATGTCTGCTAATCCACCCAAAATGTGCCTGGTGCTCCAAAGAGGTATGTGGGTGGGGGAGGGGAGGTGGAGGGGAAGGAGTGTTCTGGATGTTCTGGTAGGGGAGGTGGCTGCACCACAGCACACAGATTCACTGTGCTGAAAAGGCCTTTGTAGGTTCTGCATGCTGCCTCTTCACTTTCTACCCAGGGTGATGACAGATCCATGTTTATGAAATGGTAAATTGGGTCTCTTGATAGTGACGAATGTTAATCCTGTTTAGGCTCTCCTTCTCTTTTGTGTATCAGGCAGTGAGGACCCTTCTGTAGTTTTCTGATCTTTGGTATAAGAACTCCAAAAGACCTGAGCTTGTGAATTAAGTTTGTTGCATAACGATTCAAAACATGCCTGGGTGGGTGGTGTGTTAGTGGATGCTGGTCATCTGAGTGTGGCTTATTAAAGAATGGATGTTAGGAATTGGCCATTATGGAATGATTTCACTTAAAAACAATGGCTGCTGTTTCTTTAGCCGCTATAAGATTGTAAGATTGGGGTAGTATTAGGCATATTTGACATTGTAAGGGAATGCAAATATCGGGGCTTGGTGGGCTAATCAGGAAATGATCAATTCCTAAACTTTCTGTCTTGAAGGAAATTTCTGGGTCACTTTTCTAAACTATTGTTACAACTATGGAGCACAAACTCTCCTTGTGCAAGTGTACCATTAAGGTTATTTGTAAAAGAACTCAAGACTTGCTGTTTGGGACTGGTTCAGTCTGCAACTCAGTGTGCTGTCCCTGTCAGGAGGACCATGACACGGCTCCCGGGAGGCTAGGGTCTTCTCCATCATGGCAGCCTCAGGGGTCTAGGGATTCCTTTAACCTTTGATGGCTAAAAATGATCACGTGGGACCTACTAGGTGCCACACACTTTGTACATAGCACAGTATTTCTGATCCTTACAACAGCTCTGTCAGGTTGGGGGTAATACACCTGTTTTATTGAAAAGGACGATGGGGTCTGTGGACTGGCAGCCTGTGCCAGGGTAGCTTGCTAGAGGACAGTGGTTTGGGAGAAGTGGGCAGGGCTGAGAGATTGGTGTTGCCTCCTGGGGAAGTGAGAAAGCAGGCTGAGGCAGACGGAGAGGTTGCCCTCGGGGCTGCAGGAAGTGGGGAGGAAGGTTGTTCCCTGTGAAAGTGAGACTCCCTGAGGTACTGTGGTGGGGCAGCACCAGGCTGCTGTGACGCCTGGAAGGAGAGGGATGGGTTAGGCAAGGCCCCCACTGTGACGTTGAAATCCCATGGGGAGAAGAACAACAGGCCCGTGGTGTGTGGACGAGTGGCAGTGGGCCCGGGTCAGGTGTGAGAGAAGACAGGTGAGGCCTGGGCTGGGTGAGCCGTCTTTGCCCTCAGAGATGGGTGTGGAGAAGAAATGAAGGGACCCTCAGGGTTGGAAGTGGGTGATGAGAGGTTGGAAGCAGGACTGGCCGACTGGCCTTCTGGGGAAGTTATGGTGGCCGGGAAGGTAGAGAAGACTATCTGTCTTTTCCTCTGGGTTGGGGAAGAAACGAAAAAAGTCAGCATTTGGTCCCGATGACAATAAACTATAGATTCTTTAAGAGAACCTCTCTTTGTGGTCAGACTAAATGAAAGGAATACTCTTGGCCTGTTGTAGCTGCTTCATAAATATTTGTTCAATGAATTAAATGAGAGGATTGAAAACTAGCAGAGGACTTTCTCCATCCCCCAGCAGGGTATACATGGCAGTGTGTTGCTGTCACACTACACAGATTTTGGGTTATCATCAGTCACCTTCTCCTCAAATCCACAAGGGTTCTGCCAGGCTGGGGCTGCAGCCATGGCTGATTGGAGGGCCCGGCGTGCTGTATCCCAGTGAGAAAGGTGAGCCTCCGAGAGCAGCCGGCTCTCCGCCTGTGCCCACTTCTCCACCCGGGCTTTCTGCCTTTCCTCCAGCTGGTTTCTTCCCTCTTCACTGGGCCTGGCTGCCTCCTTTCCTGCTGGGTTCCTCTTCTTCAAGGGCCTACAGTTTCTCAACCCTTCTACCCTGTTTTAGACACACAAAAAAATCTGTCCTTCTCCCCAAAACAACCACCCACATCTTTTTAGCTGGACAACAGTAGGCAGAGTGGTACACAAATGATGTAATGACCGCTGTGGCACAGACGGGGGAACTGAGTGCACTGGCAGTGATGCTGGACAGCTGAGCGCCTGCTGAGCACCAGCCCCCACTGCAGGGAGGGAGGTTTTGACTAGCAAAATGTCCCAGGAATTGGCTGCTACAGAATTACAGCAAACAGCAAACCTCACCGCATCCTCCACGCTGCAGGTGTTGGAGGGAGTGGAGCGGGTGGCTTACAACAAGTTATAAACACTAGTGCTGTAACAAACTAAAACTATTGGGCCAGCCACGGTGGCTCATGACTGTAATCCTAGAACTCTGGGAGGCCGAGGCGGGAGTATTGCTTGAGGCCAGGAGTTCAAGACCAGCCTGAGCATGAGTGAAACCCTATCTCTACAAAAATTAGAAAAATTAGCCAGGTGTGGTGCTTGGTGCCCTGTAGTCCTAGCTACTTGGGAGGCTGAAGCAGGAGGATTGCTTGAGCCCAGGAGTTTGAGGTTGCTGTGAGCTATGTTGATGCCACTGCACTCTAGCCAGGACGACAGAGTGAGATCCTGTCTCAAATAAAAAAAAAAAACAACTAAATTTGGAACTTTCTCTTTTTCATTTTTATATTATTACCACTTAGTGACTGAAAGCTGCAGAGGACACTTCAAGTTCCTGTTTCCATTCTTTTGCTTTTCTTGGTAACTTGCTGGTAATGTTGTTACCCCTTATGAGTCCTTGATGATGGCATTTCTGGAGACCACAGAGAGATGCTTTGTGTACTGAAACCTCTTTCAGCACGGAAGCCCGGGGACACCTGCAGGCAGTTGTGCTATGGCCCATTAGAACCCCATCCGGAAGGTAGTTTCCATTTTTCTGTGTTGAGATGAAGTCCCCCTCTCTTCTATAGGGGTTGGGGCCCCTCCATACCTGTTTCTCTGCATCAAGAGGATATTTATCCCTCGAGTTTGATAGGTGACAGGAAGATCTCTGCATTTGGGGTGGCAAAGAAATACTACATTCAGAGGGATGGGATCTGAAGGCCCAGACTTAGTGTCTTGCTGCAGAACTCAGCAGTGGCCTTGGCTGAGAGGGGAGGCAGATGCTGCAAAGATGCTGAACTGGGGCCCAGGAGGCTGAGACTAGATGAAATCAAACTTCTTGGGTGAACATAGGCGTGCACGTAGGCATGTGGACCTATGATTCCTCAGCTGTACAAGCCAGGGGCTGGCACCAGGTGATGCATTCAGGGGCCCTTCCCCTTGGAACATGCTATGTTCTGACACCTGGTGGAGGGTCCAGGAGTTGGGTCTCTGGGGTTTGAAGCTCTTAGAACATCAGACATCAGGATGGCATTCATGTGAGGAGCATTTTCTTAATCATGAGTCTTCCTTTTCTCCAAGGGCTCCTCAGAAGGAGCTGGACCAGTTTGCCAGCAAGAAATAGGGAAATTCCCTAGCTGAGTAAGCTCTGGGCAGGTGAGGCCCTGAGCCCTTTAGGCTAATTAGACCTCTAGTTCAGACAGCTCAAGACAGCAGACAAATACTTTCGGGGCCCTCAGTACCTCTCCTTTCCCCACCCCTGTGCTTTTCTCACTCTTCATTAGAACTGCTATATCAGAACCAAACTTGACCACCTGGAACCCCATTTGAAAACCTTAGCTTTGAAATCTAAGACCAGAATAATCATCTTTGTAATCTTGTTCCATAACGAGTGTTTATGGCACCACTTATACTTACGATGTAGTCCCCAAGGTTGTTGACAGGCAAGATCCCCAGGGGTTCGGTGCGCAAAATAAAAAAAATATTCCACTATTTAAATAAATAAATAAAACCAGAAAAGAAAAAAAAACTATCACATAGGCCCAGGACAATCCCCCTGGATACTGCAGAGTGTTCTTGACTTCTTGGTCTTGAATTTTGCAAAGATTCTAAAGGTCATTGACCAGTCCTGGCACATCAGAGACCTTGATGAAGGGTTAGTCCCTCTGATTTTGGTGCCTCTATCAGCAGTCTGGCTTCTATCACAGTGGTCAAGGGACACTGACTCATCTTTCTGGCAAAGTGTCACAGGGGAGAGGAAGAGATCAGCGCCCTAATCCTCCAGCCATTACGAGGATTATACAGTACAGTGCTGGCGTCCGACCAGCGGGAGCGGGAGGAGGTGATCTTATCTACACATCCGTCAGTGAGAGGGTATTCAGACAGAAGAGCGGCCTGGGCTTGCTTTGCCATTAGAAACCCCTTTGCTGGAAATGACCAACACTTAGAGACTCCATATTTATAACAAAATATGTTGTTTTATTTTTAAACTAATACTTCAACCTCCTGGTGCCCCAAATTAGGTTGGATTACTCTGATGTTTAGCTTTCTCCCAAATCCAACTTAAGAAAATAAAGATTTTTCTTACCAATGTGTTTTTATGGCTGGTTTCAAGTCCCAGCTCTGCCACTTACAAGCTGTATCTCCTAGGACAATTCACTTAACACTCTGAGCCTAAGGATCTTCATATGTAAAAACGTAGATAAGAATAATAAAAACAGACCTAAAATATCAATCAAAGTAAAGTATTGTAAATGTGACATATATTGCAAAGCTGGGCAAGTGAAAATGATCTGCCACTGTGGAAAAGTGTGCTATATTGGAATCAAAAGTCTTTCTGTAAAAAACTGGGCTGATTTTTAACTTATTATATTTGCTTTCGAAGAGTAGATTAATAAAGCTGAAGACACCATTGGGAAAGAATTGCAAGAAATAAATTAATTTTAGGAAATGGAAAAAAAAAACAACAATGTGTTTTTATGGTACAAAACCAAAAGTATTTTAGTCCCTCTACTGTCACACCTCATTTTTATTTTTCTTTTGAATCCTAATATAGATACAATTCAATTTTCTGATTCTTTTTCCTTTAGTATAAGTGTTTTGTAATTTCTTCTTAGTCTCCATAATTGTTTATAATGGCTGTATCGTCTACTGAAGTGATGTACCATATTTTTCTTATGGTTTAAGCATTTAGGTTTACAAGTATATAAAATTACATTATAAATAATACTGTAATATATATCTTATAGAGTTTTTCCTTCTTTTTAATTATTTTCTTGTAATAGAGCTGCAGGAGCAGGCCACTGGGTCAGTGGCTCAGACTATACTGCCGCATTGTTCTCCTGACCGGTTGTGCGGTTGTGCGTATCCAGCGCCTGCAAAAGATGACGAATGAACAGCTCAAGAGTTAACTCTTGAATGCCCAAGTGAAGATTCCTCAGCCACTTATATATCATCTTTTAAAAAGTATTTAGCTATACAACTTTTGACTGTTTCAGTTTCTTTCTCTTGCTAACCATGTATGCAGTTAAGAGTATTTTGACCATCAACATAAGAATGAAACCAAACGTTTTTATTATGTGTTTACAGTTTACAAAATGCTTTCCTGTCTAGCACTTCAATCAATCCTCGTAATATAATACTTGGCGAGGCATTTGGGACAGGGATGCTCATTTCATTTCATTCAGGGATGCCCATTTATTTTCAGGCAATGAAAATGGAACATAAGAGAGTTGAAGTCAACCAGGTAGTGACATGCCTGCCACCTGCGATCTTCTGGGGAGACAACCTGACCGCCTCCTGCTCTCTTCCTTTGTTTCCCTGTCTAGGACTTCGGCAGCCCCAGGTCTGTCACCTCTCGATGTGACTTGAGGGCAAACCTGGTCAGAAATGGCTGTGGAGGCGAGATCGAGAGCCCGGCCAGCAGCACGCGCGTCCTGCGCAGCCTGCCTCTCAGCAGCAAGGGCTCCAGCTCGGCGGGCGCAGATGTCATTCAGATGACGCCACAGGACATCGCTGTGAACCTGCGGCCAGGTGAGTTGCCCTTAGGAAAAGCTGGATGCCAGGGCTCAGGAAAGCCCACGGTCGGGGCAGGACATGTCACTAATGGGAAAATGAGCCAGGCTGGGCTGAGATCAGAGGCAGGAGAGAGTAACCATGTGGTGAGGCTCAGACCTTGGGAAGTAGACTGTAGGGCCCCTGGCCCGGGGTGAAGGCAACATTTTTGCCATTTTTCTGAATTGTGGTAAAATATATATAACATAACATTTACCATTTTAGCCATTTTTAAGTGTCCAGTTCAGTGGCATTAACTGCATTTACGATGTTGTGTAGGCATCTCCACTATCTATTTTCAGAACTTTTTCATCATCCCAAACAGAAAATCTATACCCATTGAACAATAACTCCTCATTCCACCTTACTCTCAGCCCCTGATCATCTGTATTCTACTTTCTGATTCTATGACTGTGGCTAGTCTAGGTATCTACTGTAAGTGGAATCACTCAATATTTGTCCTTTGATGTTTGACTTACTTCATTTAGCATAATGTTTTCAAGGTTCATCCATACTTTAAGCATGTGTCAGAATTTCATTCCTTTTTAGACTGAATATTTCATTGTATTGTACATACCGCATTTTGCTTTATTTTGTTTTTTTTGAAACAACGTCTAAGTCTGTTGCCTGGGCTAGAGTACAGTGGCATCATCATAGCTCACTGCAACCTCAAACTCCTAGACTCAGGTGATCGTTCTGCCTCAGCCTCCCCAGTAGCTGGGACTACCAGCACACATCACCATGCCCGGCTATTTTTTACATTTTTGTAGAGATGAGGTCTCACTATGTTGTTCAGGCTTGTCTTGAACTCCTGGCCTCAGGTGATCCTCCCACCTTGGCCTCTCAAAGTGCTAGGATTACAGGTGTGAGCCACCATGCCTGGCTTCCACATTTTGTTTATCCAGTGAACATTTGAGTTGTTTCCGACTTTTGGCTATTGTGAATAATGTTATTGTTTCTTATAGGAGGATGCTGGTAGATTTATTTCCTAGTTAATGCAAGTTGCTCAGCAAAAGTGCTACTTTTAGGAAAAAGCATTTTTTTCCTTTTGGCAAATTGTTTAATTCTGTCATATAATATTCTTCATGGTAGAATCCTTGCAATGTCAAAGGGTGAATGTGCATGTGGCTACATTGGAAAGTATCACATTGTAGGAAGGGGGCAGATTTTTCCAAATTATGTTGATTTTTAGCCTTTTGTTCTATCTTGTTGTCTAGGAAATCAATGGCAATAACTATCTGTAGATGGTTTCTTTAGACTTCAGGGTAGCTTGTAGCAGTGGAAAGATCACGGATCGGGTTGGCTCTTCCAGGTTCTAGTCCTGGCTCTGTCCCTGTCTCAGACCTGGGCAGGTTACTCCATCTCTCAGCAGCTCAGCGTCTTTGTCATATTTATTTCTCATAGGCAGGTTCAGAGGCCAAAACGAGACTTTTTGTATATATGAACTTTAAAAAGTAATGGCCAAGGGTGCCAGACAGAGATTTGAGGAAGGGTGCTCAGTGGCTCAGACATGGGTTTAGCACAGTGCTACCTATGAAGCACTCAGCGAAGCTCCTTGTTGCCGCTGTTGTTATTACTGTTGAATGGTCTGCACCACAGGGTGTTTTGGAAAGAGCTCTAAGTCATCATATATTTGAAAAATGTTTTATTTTGCCTATTTTAATTGTCTTAAAAATGAGAAACAAAACAAGGGTGTAAGGAGGCCCTGCTGGACAGAGAAGCCCAACCTACTGGACTGCCCACCGAGGGATCAGTGCTGAGATTAGTTGAAGTTAGGATTTTTGCAAACTTAATCATTGTGAGTGACACACAGCCTTTTTGTTTGGTGAGATGCCAAGTTGAAAGAGAAAAGGAAGGGAACCCTTACAAAACTGTGTGGGCGAGGAGGAAAAGGCAGCTGAGCCTTTATGTGGGCAGATGTTTGGTGATGTTCTCTGGGGAAAAATAAATTGTCTTACATGAAGACAGGCTCCAGGTCAAGGGATGTGTCCTAAAAGTGGGTGTAGGAGTTGTTATGGACTATTAATATTCTGGAACACTACAGTATAAGAACATTATCAACTAATATGAATGCTGTATCTTCCTTTTTACTGTGATAACAATATGACAATTACCTAAAGGAAGTTCTTGAAAAATCATCCACTCTAAATACAATATTATTTTTCATTTTTACTGTATCCTCTGTCTTTATTCACATGTTCATATTTTTCATATGCTTATAATCATAATGTATTTATAACTGTATACTGTTTTCAATCAGCAATCTTTGGAAACAAGGACAAAAATTCACACTTCCAAAACAGTTTGTAGTTTCAGAGTCATCATCGAGGGAGGTTTTTAACTTATATTTTTGGACCTCCTCATTTAGAATAGCTCTCAAAACCTGTGCCGTTCTTTCCAAGAAATGGTGGCAAATCCTTATTCTTTGGAGTAGATTTAATTTAGGAATCTCATAAAGCAAAAGAGGGCATAGTTTTAATAATTCCAGTTTTTCAAATCAGAATTAAGGTGTGAATATGAGCAGACAAACTGTTTGGTTTGACTTATTAATTGGCTTTTAAAACAGCCCCCCTAGAAGAGTTAAAGAATGATTTTAGTAATGGCAGGATTATGCACAATATGTATTTATGCATAAAACTCAATGTATGCTCAATTAAAAAAAATCAGTCTTATTTGGTTGGCATAGTCACATCTCCTGCTAAATGTTATGATAGTTTCTAGTTGTTAGAAATAAAATGGAAAACACGATCCTATATTTATACAAAACCTACGGGTGCTGTGTGCAGCTCTGTCTTGTGGGAGGTCTAGGAACGGGGACCCCAGTGTTGGGGGCATCAAGGTGACAGAAGGGCTACCCCATGAAAATACACCCACAGCATGAGGATGTTTCCAGTCTGTGGAGGTGAAGATGAGGAGATTTGATGAAAATTTGAATTCTTAAGGCTCTAAAACCATTGCGAATATGGTTTTCAAATATAGAAACACTTGAAACCAATGATGCCTTGTAAAATTTTGAAAATATGATTTTAATATTTAAAAAGAGAAGTACAGGCAAACCCCAGATATTGATTTTGGGGAAGGGTAGAATGGTATGTTGCAGTTAGCGAAATTTTCAGTTTAGTAAATACATACTTACCTCAAGGAAATTCCTCCCTGACTCTGGGGAGGGCTTTCTAGTATGTTGGGATGGATTTTTCCATTATATCTTCTTAGACATGCTTTTGTGTCTCCTCCCTCCTCGCCTCCCCAGTACCTTATAATAAATGTTTGTTGTGTGAAATATAACCCTTCGCCAGCCTTACACCAGACTAGTCAAGGACAAGCCTCAGCAACCACGAAGGCAAAGTTGTTGTTCCAGAATAGCTCTGGGGGAGAAAAAGGAAAGCAAATTTCCCTTTAAGCAGGATTTTTAGTTCTGTTTTCCTTCTTTTAAATTGAGATATATTTCACTTACCATACAATTCACCATTTTGAAGTATACAATTCAGTGGTTCTTAGCGTATTTGCAAGGTTGTACAACTATCACCACTATCTAATTCCAGAACATTTTCATCACCCCAAAAAGAGATCCCATACCCATTAACAGTTACTCTTTATCCTAACCCACCCCCTCCCCATTCAGCCCCTAGCAAAAACCACTAGTCTACTTTCTATCTCTGTGGTTTGGCCTGTTCTGGACATTTCCTGTAAGTCATATAATATGTGGCCATTTATATCTGGTTTCTGTCACTTAGCAAAATGTTTTCAAGGTTCATCCATGTTGTAATATGTACTTCATTCCTTTTTATGGCCAAGTAATATTCCATTGTGTGTATATAGATATGCCACATCTTAGCTGATGGCCATTTGGGCAGTTTCCACTTTGAGGCAGTTATGACTAATGCTGCAGTGAACATCCATGTACAAGCTGTGTGGGGACATGTGTTTTCAATAATCTTGGGTCTCTAGCTTGGAGTGGAATTGCTGGATCATATGGTAATTTTATGTTTAACTTTTTGAAGAACTGCCAAACTTGAAGCAGGATTTTGTATAAACACAGGATCGTGTTTTCCATTTTATTTCAATACTGAAAACTATATGTCAGGATAAGAACCTTAGAAAATCCTTAAGAAAGGACTTATACTTTCAAGTAAAGCTTACTGAGAATGGTCAGGAGTTGGTGGTTTTGAAATACTGAGGCAATTAGAAAGGGCTTATTAAAGTCATTATTTGCCTCAATCCCTTAACCTCTTAAAACGTGACCCTTGATTGATAGCTCTTTTTTTCTTTTAAACTTTTTATTTTTTAAATAATTTTAGACTCACAAGAAGTTGCAAACATAACACAGAGATGTCCTATGTACCCTTCTCAGTTGTCCCCAATGATAACATCTTATGTAACCACAAAAGGTTGCCAAAAACAGGACATTGACATTGGTACAATACTGTTATCTAAACTACAGGAGATTGGTCGCTTTGGGGTTTCCTGCCAGCTTCCATGTTTTTTTTCTCCCCTCTCCTTCCAGGTTCTACTTTGGAGGTACCACGTTAGGTATTGCTTCTGCAGTAAATTTGCTACCCCGACTGACGATGTACATTCTTAAATAGATGAAGAAAGACTTTTGATGATGAGTGGATAAGGGATTATTTTAAAGGAAACTAGAAATGTAGAGCCATAATGCTTGGAGGCAGACACCATGGAGGCCAACCATGTCTTCAGATGACTTGTTTTTTGGTTCCATCTGTTAAGAGTCCGAATTCCGAGGTGGGGGACGGGGTGCAGTGCAGCCTGACAGCCTTGTGCTAGAACAGCGTGACAATTCTTTGGTTCTAGATCTGGATTTCATCCTGGGGCACTAATTCCCTTCTGCTGCAGTGAACAGAGGAGCTGTATGTTCATTTATAAAGGCGTGCACTAGGGCCCTACTTTCCTGTGCAGTTATATTGCTGTTATAATATAGTAAATTTGTATGTTTCCCCTCTTTCTTTCAATTTCTAGTAGAGAAGTGTAATTCTAGGGAATCAAAAACCATTCACATTTATTTGGGATGGCAACAGTCTTTATCAGCTGAGGTGCTACTTTGTCTTAGCATTTGAACAAAAATCAATCTTTAAAGGTTTTGCTAGAATTCTCTACTCATTCTCTAGAAATGTTTGTCATCTGATGTATGTCCCTAAGGAAAAAGCTAACTTTTCACTTTTTATTAAAGGGAGGGCAGAGAGAAGAAAGCTTTAAAAATACATTTCGGATGAAATGCTGGTTGCTACATGATTACAGTGGGAGAACCTGTGCTTACGAACTGAGCAGGGGCAGGAATTCTGTGCAAAATGCAGTTGGAGCTGGTGCTTTGGAAACAGGAAAAACCAGAAGGACATGAGAGGGGCTGCTGGGGCCGGGGGAGTAGCTGCATCCTCGCAAGTGCCAGGTGATCAGCCTCTCTTTTGAGTTTGCATTATCCTGTTTCTCTGATCCTGCCACTGGTCTGGAACAGGGATTATGTGGAACCGCCCCAGAGAGAAGGGGTGTAGCCTGTAGGGATCCTGTGTGGAGAGGGAGGGCGCAGGGGACAGTGAGTCACCATAGACAGGCACAGGCCCAGCCCTGACAGCAAAGGGGAGAAGGGCTGCACACTGTGCCAGGCACATGGGAGGTGGTGACTGGTTTAAAGCCTCAGGTGGTGCGTGAGAGCAGCATGGCTGAGAAAGAGTGGGAAGGAAGGACGGTGTCTGAGTACACGTGGTTCTGGAAGCGCACCCAGAGGTGGGAGCCGAGCCCCAGACCTTCTCTCTGCAGACAGCGCACTTCACCTCTGCTGCTGGGGAGTTGGTGCCGGCAGCTTAACACCCACACCAAGAATCCTACCAGGGATGTCACTCCCTCCAAAATCGGCTGACAGAACATTCCATATTGCCAAGGCCCTTTCAGGAGTTTGTGGCACCTAAAATCAAGCATATTAGAGGTGGCAAAAACCACTTTTTCTGAGCATTAATATTACCCTCTTTCTTACATTGCTCCTTTTCTGGAAAAATGTGAGAAATATTTATTTTTAACATTTGCAGCCCTCCTTTAGAAGAGTATGTGTGTGTTCTCTTACTGGTCAATTTGTTTTAGAATTTAATTCTAAGAGATTTCTCACTTCAGAATAGATACTCTCTTACCATACAAAGGGACCTGTGTATTATACCTTATTTCCCTCTTTGCCTTCATGGCTGGAAAATTTTAGGTTACATTTATATGCCCAAGGCTGTAGCCATTCAAACTCAAGTTTCTGGCAGAATTTTCCATCTCTCTTTTTATCTCCACAGGAAATTACTTTAATAATTGACTTTTGGGGGAACTGAGGCCACAGTTTTCCTTGTGGAGGAACATTTGTGGTGTTTATGTACATTATCTCCTTTACTTCCCACCATAATTGATATCCTCCCTACTTTACTGATGCAGAAACTGAGCAGCAAGTTGAAAGGAGCCTGAGGCCTTCGGAATCCTTGGTGACAGGTCTGGATTGGAACCCAACTCCCCCACTTCCAAGCCTCGTGCCAGCTCCTGTCCCACAGTACCTCCCAGCCTCCCAGAATCCAAGCCAGTTCTCTGTTTCCTGGTTTTAAAATGCCCATCTGTTAATTACACATAACTCATAGAAAGGTAGAAGTAGATTGTGGATAAAAGAAGGTGTAGCTGAGAACTTGGGGGAAGGTTGGCAGGTGGCAGAAAATGTAGAAGACCCTGAAAAGAGGTCAGGCATCAGAGGAGATACGATGGTGGGCTCTGTCCATTTGGGGTTTGTTGTCTGCCTATGCAAGGGCCAAGGGGGGGTCTCCCTTCCCCCAACTCCTCCCTCCTTCCTGCCCCTCTCCCACTATGTTGTGGCATCCAAGGGCCTTTGGAGGGACCTGCTCTGTGTGCCTGATGGGAGCCAGAGACAGATACTGCAGCAGCCCGGAAGTCATTCTGGAAGAAATCTCGAACATTCCTCTGTTTGAGTCAGACTCTGGTGGTTTTAAAAATAGGCTCATACCAGCAGGCAACTGAAACTATATCAATCTTGAGGCAGCCAGAACAGTACATGCAAAGGCAAGTCAGGGAAAGCAGGCTCGGAGCTGCCACTCCGGCTACAAATAGTAATTATAATAATCGTATTTCATTTGTGCAAGCCTTTACTGCTTGTAGAATACTTCTCTCCCTCATAAGTGCATCACAGCCTTAACCACTGCTGTGAGCATTGTTATTTCCATTTTATATTTGGGGAAAATGAGGCTCAGGTTGCACCCCTAGTTCAGGGACAGAGCTGGAACTTGAACAAAGTCTTTTGATCATTTGAGTCTTGATGGTCTAGTTAGTGAAATATGCCTTGTTTGGGGTGGGAGGTGGAAAGGGAGCATGAAGGATTGAGTCTTCTACCCTGCAGGTTCAAGAGGGCTTCAGTTTGCTGGTTGTCGGCTTGAAGTGAAAGATTGTTTGCTGTAAGATGTGGCTGTCAGCATGTCATGTGTGGTCCCCTTGGACAAGAGAGAGGCCGCCTTTGCTGTTGTGCCTCTAGACACACAAAGAATATAGTCAGATTACAAATGTGCGTGGACAGTTCTGCTCTGGGATAGATAGGACATCTCTTGGTGCTCTTGAAAGGCTAATGAGCCCAAGGGAGATAGAATTACTTGGTATGAGTTGAGCCTTGAAGTCGGTTGTGAGTGACTTGTTTTAGAGATTATGAAATGATTTAGGGATCATTATCCTGGTGTGGCTCCTCCAGTTACTGCCCTGACTTGGAGAGATAGCAAAGTCCACACCTCTCAGACGTTGGCTTTTCTCTTTGTTTTCCTCCTCCGAATCAATTCTTCTGTCCTCTGTCTGTTGGTTACCTCACTATAGAACCAAAACCATTTTCTCTTTCTTGTAGCTGGTAGACAAATCCAGCAGTGTCTTTTTCTTTTTTCTTTCTTCTCTTTTGTTTTTTCTTTTCTTTTCTTTCTTTTTTTTTTTGAATTAAAATTCATTTTCCTGTATTTATATATGTCATTTCTAATGATAATGAATTGTGTCTGATGTTCCAAAATGTCAAACTAAATAGCAAGTTTATGACTGGGGAAATAGAAACAAAAGCAGGTGACTTGGCAGAGGCATAAATATTTTTGCCCTTTGGAGTATTTTAAGTAACTGCCCTCTTTGCCTTATGCCTCCCTCTTCCCCTCGTAATTCTTACTCACTCATGCCCATACTCCTGGTTTGTTAATTTCTTCCCTGCTTTCTATTCCACACACACATTCTCATCTTAGCTGGGTCTTTTTCTGGAGTTCGTGTGTGGTTGGTGGGCTATTCTCCACCCACCACGTGTCCATGGAATTGTCCAGCTCGGTGTCTGCTAATTACCCAAGGGTCCTTGTTGCTGAGAAAACAGAGCTGCACTAAGGAGCCTGGTTGTTAAAGAGTTTCCTGAGAAATGCTGAGCCAGGTGTTTGGGAAGGAGGAGCCAGGGCTTTCTCCTTGGCACTGCGTTCCCCTCAGGCACTCTACTTCCAAGCAAAATGTTTCTTCTGGGAGGCACATAGTCACTAAAGAAAAGTAAGAGGTGAACCAGCTTTGAAAGCAAAATCCATCCCTCATTTCTCAGCAAGTTGCATGGGCTCTCACATGCATGACCTCTCTGTTGGCACAGGTGACAAGACGGCGTTCCAGCTGCAGGTTCGCCAGGTGGAGGATTATCCTGTGGACTTGTACTATCTGATGGACCTCTCCCTGTCCATGAAGGATGACCTGGACAACATCCGGAACCTGGGCACCAAGCTCGCTGAGGAGATGCGGAAGCTCACCAGCAACTTCCGGTTGGGGTTCGGGTCTTTTGTGGACAAGGACATCTCTCCTTTCTCCTATACGGCACCGAGGTACCAGACCAATCCATGCATTGGGTAAGTGACCCTTTGGCCTTCTCTTGGGGACTTACGGGTGGAAGAATGGAGTAGAGGGAAACTTAGCTCAAAGAGAACTAGGGAAGGCATGTTTAGGAGGGATGGCCAGGCTTGGGAGTTTAACTTGATCAGTGATGAGGGGAAGGCATTTCCGTCCCCTACATGTGAAGAAATGAGCTATCACAAGTTTGCATAAAGATACGGATATAATTATCACAACCTGTTTATTTTCCTACCTCTTTACACAGCACCATTTTCTAACATTAATAGAATGTAGACAGTGTCCTCAGGGAGTGATGGATCTGGGTGATCAGGGAGGAAACAGACAGGACAACTTAAACTGTCATCCTTGCTTGTAGCAACTGAGGTGCTTTGGGATAAACGAATTCAAAATTTGTCCCTGTTGTATATGTAAATTACTATAACTTGACAAAACTAAATGAAAATCCTCTTTTAAAGGTATGAATATTTTTTTCAACATAAGTCAAGTACCTGACCCAGAAAATATTCGATAAATTATTAGAGAACAGGTGTTTCTAATTGCTGCAACAAAACAATGCAAAAGTGTATAAAAGATCAAACTTACTAGAAGTTTCTTTCCTGCTCACTAAGTTCAATTGGGCCTCATAATCAGTGGACACTTCTCCTCCAAGAAGTGACTCAGGGACCCAGGCTCCTTCTGTCTTCCAGGCTTTACCATCTTCCACGAATAGCTTCTGAGGTCATCCTGCGTGGAGGATCATGTGTCAGAAGATAAGCCTCCGCCATTTCTGCTCCCACATTCTATTAGTCTGAACTGAATTCTAGCAAGGAGGCTGGAAACTAGCTTAGCTGTGTGCCCAGGAATCAGAGGAAACAGGATTAGTGAACAGGTCTCTGCCATGGGGTGTTTGTATGCATGTGGTGGGGGGAAGGTGAGGGGGTCACATCCTTCTATCTCCTATCTCTACTGGGTTGGTTTCTTTCTTTTCTAGTCTTTCAAGTGTTCCTTTAAATGTCAAGGTTATGCAGTGTGACTACAATGAGTGGTAACTTCCGACTTTTCCTTGCCTTATCCACATTCAACTTCAGGGAGGCTTTGGGATAGAAGGCCCCAGAGTGGTCACTAGATAAGAGAACAAGTCAAACTTAAGTTCTTACTAAGTGTCAGGCACCACACTAAACACTTTATGTGGTTTTATCTCATTTTAAATCTCATAACAACCTGTTGAGGTCTCTAAGGTAGGTGTAAGTCAGATTTTAAAGATGAAGAAACTGAGGCTTAGAGAGAATAAATAACTTACCCAAGATTACACAGATAGCAAGGGGTAGACCTGGAATATGAATCCAGACAAACTACTTTCAGAGTCTGCATTGTCATTAATATGATACCTATTTTTCACCATCAAAATCTCACTACAACACAGATATTTTAGTGGCTGAGTAATAATACCCTCTCTAAAACCACCCTACCCCCTCCCTCTGGAGGCTTCCCTAAGGATAATGGTAGGCTCTGCTGCAGCAATATGCAATCCCCAAATCTCAGTGGTTCAACACAAAGTTGCTTGTGTAAAGTCTAATGAGAGTTGAGCTGCTTTCCTTGGTGGCTCTCCTTCACACAGTGACTCAAAGATCCAGGCTCCCTCTATCTTGTGATGTCATTTTTAATTCTTGATCTCTCAGCTGCCACCAAGGGAGAGAGCTGTTCTTAAGGTCCTGAGCTGGCCGATCTCTACAGATTCTCTTTGTTAGCCACGGCAGCTCCCAGCTCCGAGTTGGGCTGGTTGGGGCAGGTTGGTAATGTGCTGGTGGCATATGTTACTCTGAATCTTTCCTGATCCTTTAGTACGCTCTCCCAGAAGGTGACTTAGATCTTCCCCAGGGACGGGGAATGGACACTGGTGGAAAAACAGACAAGAAAGAGTTTTAAATACAAAGGAGACTCTAAGTTCCTTAATCATGAAGAGGTGCTAGGTGTGAACATTTTTTGGGTTTAGCTTCCTCCTGTGGCCACTGGGGTTATTATTACTTTGATTCTGTCTCCAAGGTCCTTTCCAGCTAAGTCCAGGCCCCACATGTCCTCTCATTGGAGTTTCACTACTTACTGGGACCAATGGCATCTTAACCCAAACTTTTTTTCAGTTAATCTAGAATAGTGATTTTATCAACTTCTTTTCCCCTCTGCCTTCCCGGGGCCCTGCCTCCAGACAGACAGGGTGTGTGTCCACTTTTGCTCTTCCGAAGCTCGTCCACTAACTCAGACACTAGACTGGACGCTGGCAGAGGATCAAGAGCTGGCCCTGGGCACTCCGCCTTTGAATATTCAGAGTTGTCACCATTGCTTATTCAGAGCTGGTTCTCTAGCCTCTCAAAGGCAGCACCAGTTGCCGACAGGAAAGTTCTTGACAGTGAGTACAAGGCACGTTGAAAAGCCGCTTGTCGTTGGGAAAGTAGCAGGTGAACAAAAAATTAAACAGAAAAGGATTACAATTTTAAAATCAAAAAAGTAAAATATATTTTTAAAAAAGACAAGGAAACTGCTTGTAAGACAGGAAACCAGGTGAAGAATGAGCATTTTGGAGGAAACATCAGATCTAAGTTATGTAAATCTGTCTTTTCTGAGCTGGGCAACGCGAGGAGGAGTCACACAGTAGCTCAGTGGGCAGGCTGAGGTTTCTCTCCCCTTGTCCAGGCGGTGCCGCATCCCGGGTCTCCAGGGAGATTCCCCCCTGCTCCTTGGAGAAAAGCACCCAATCCAGGGTGTGATCTGGCTGCTCCTGTGCCCAATCCAGCACGTGCTTTGTTTGCCTTTCTATTTTAATGACACTATGAAATAGTTACTATCTTTAAAAAACAGAAGATTTAATCAAGAATAACCGGGATTTCTGTTTTTTCTTGCAAAACAGCGATGTCTAGTAGAGCTGGGTTTGTACTGCAGCTTGTTCGGCTGCCACGGTCTCCACCACTCCCTCTTGTCTTGCGGCTGGCCTGTTCCATGTGTTTGCATTCCACGCCTGGGCTCAGCAGATGTTTGTTTGTGATCCTTGGGTAACTATCTTTTTCCTCCAGCCAATGTGGAAAGGAAAACCACAGAGATCTTCTCAAGCTCCAGTGATACCTTCAGTTAGGTTTTTCTCTCCTGTGGTGGAAGCAACAGCAGCCCCCAGGAAGTTTTGGGGAGACGGGGAAGTCAGGGGAAGTGACTTAACCACCTGTGCAGGACATCACAAAGAGAGCCAGTATGCATGGGACTTTCCTAAGGTTTGTCCCTCCTTCTTCTCCATATGTTTCTGCCAAAGGATCAAATTGCTAGACTCATCCATTCCCATCTTAGAATGTATCAGAAATGCCAAGTCTGAAGTAGGAAGTGCCAGGGCTGCCAAAGGAAGACAAAAGGCATAGAGTAATTTAATTGTCAGATTAAAGAACTGTTTACTTGCTATTCTGAGTAATAGGAATAGTTTTACTGGGAAGAGTCACATGATATTCACTGATACAGGGTTTGAAGGATTAATCTGGCATGTTATTTCCAGTTCTGAGCACTTTTTCTTTTCTTAGGGGTATTGGACTGTTGTTGAAATGCGTATCATGTGAAAATATTTGCAAGTGAGACAATGCACTTATCCTTATTTATAATACATTTTTACTTACCCTTTGTGTATTTCTCCCAGGAAGTCATAGCATTCCTTCCCCGCCTTGAAGGTAATATTCCATTGTCTGCCGGCATGGCATCTTCTGTCTGTCTAATAATTTTCTTTCTCTCCGGTGGTATTTGGTATTTTCCTATGCTTTTCATGTTCTATAATTGTATGCACTGCAATGTGTATAGGTTGGATTTTTGTTTAGATTGTTCAGAACTCCGTCTGCTTGTTTAATCTGAGAGTACATCTTTGTTCTTGAAAATTCTCAGATGTTATCTCTTTGCTTGTTTCCTCTCTTCTGTCCTTTCCATTTTCTTTCTGACACTATGAGGTGTCACTTTGGAGCTTCTCATACAAAACTTCATGCTTCTTAATTTTTCTCCCAAATTTCTACCTCTTTCTTTCTTTCTCTTAGTTGAATAGTAGGAAATTTCTTGCCGTTTACTATTTAGTTCTTCAGCTATTTAATTCATACACTGAGATTTCATTTTTGAATTTCAGTGACTATATTTTTCATTTCTTTAATTTTTATTTGGTTCTTTTTCAGACTCTTTATTTTTCATAGTATTTTTTTTTTCAGAGCCTTTTGTTTTATTTTGTTTTTGTAATAATATTCCTGTCTGGCCTTTGGTTTCTATTCCTTCTTCCCCTTGAATGTTTTAAATATCTTTGTTTTAAAGTATTTCAAATCATTCTCTCTCTATTTCTTGCATTATGGATCCTTCAGTGTGTTGGATTTGCTCATGTTCCTTCATGGTTTGTTTCTCATGGAATTTTACACCTTTTTCATTAGCTAATCTTCATCAGAGGTTGTGCTGACCTCCCTGCAGAGGAGTTTTGTGTTTGCTGCTGCCAGGAACCTCCAGGTTTCACTGTGGGACTGGTTTTCCTGTTAATTTCTCAGTTGGGGATTTCTTCACCATAAAAGTAGTGAATTCTGATTGTTGAGACCTGGAGTTACAATTCGTATGGGTGGCCTGGAGTGGATGGTAGGCTTCCTCGCCTCTTTCCTAGACCAGCAGCTGGGGAGGGTTTCTGTTTCTGGTAGAGCTCAGCTTTGTGCAGAGAGCCCTATTCCAGTGCTCAACCTTGTGCAAGCAGGAGACTCATCACCTCATCTGGGTGGACTTGTGCTGCAAGCCCTGGGGCCTCTGCTAAGTCCTGGCACAGTGGGGAGCCCCTGGGCTGAGCTCTTGCTCACCTCCCTCCAGTTCCTTTGGTCCATTCATTTGTTGAGTGGTTTCCTCTGCATTTCTGCCACCCGGGATTTCCCTTTTAAGCTCCCAGTCTTGGCTATATACTAAATATTTTTAAATTATATTTTACCTAGCAGTTCTATATGTTTAGAGTAAGAGGGGAGCCTTTCCATGTCAACTCAATCCATGATATTGCCCTCAAGTATTAGATTGTTTTCTGGATTTGCCTAGATCTAGTGTCTTCCAATTGGACTTACTTTTTATACACATACTCCCTCAGCTCTTTAACCATATATATTTTATTTTTATCTTCCTTATTAATAATCCTTAATTTAATAACCCTTAAAGTGGGGGTCCTACAGCACAGACACAGGGTGGGGGTAGAGTATTCTCCTGGCATGAGACCCTAAAGCACCTAGATCTTCAGGTCACTTAGCTCTTCCAGGGGTTAAATCAGATAACTAGGCACAGGCGACATCCTATTCCAGTGACAATGGAGACATTGCCAGGGTCTGTGTGACAAAGTTGTGTTCCTTTCAGTAAGAAGTGACTCTGATTTGGTTATAGAAAATTCTCTGCAATGAAGGCTTCTCTCTGGCAAACACATTTTCTTAAAAGTAATTCTCCACAGTAAAAATGTATCTGTTTATTGCTGTTTGCAGAAGTGAAAGGGAAGAGGTAAAATATGCGGAGCTTTAGCTGAGTTTCTCGCAGCTTTTCTGGTTTTCTCATTAAACAGCAATTATTATTCAGTCTCTCTCATCCCTTTCTATAACCAGCCTGACCGAGTGTGACAATAAACACACCTGAAGTCCTAAATCGTGGAACAGAAAAACATAGAAGAGTGTAGGAGTGTGGAGGAAGATAAGAGGAGTGAGAGTTGGATATATTTACTTCCTTCTGGGCCTATTATGCATTTGTCAAATAGCTACAGATGGGACCTCAGTGCCTTCCAGCTGGGAATGTAATTGCCACGACTGTTCTCTTTACGACAAAATGAGCAGGTAATGAGAAGTTCGGGTGGCCCGAGGCATGGGCTTAAAAAAGAGTTTGACTTGCCCAAGCAAAGGTGTTCATGAAGATTTGGAGGGAGAAGGGAAGAAAACAAAGGAAAGGCACTAGGGAAAGCCTCTAGCTGCCGCCACCTGTCCTGTCCAGAGCGAACCGTGGTAATCCTGGGAGTAGGATTGATTCTGTCCAGAGCTGGCTTGTTTCGAGGGCCTGTGGGCCATGTTGTGTTGTGCCTGCCGTGGGTGGAGCAGGGACTGGAGCCCTGAAGGGGATGGAGTGGCCCCTTAGAAGCCAAAGCTTGTCTCTTTGCAGAGCAGGGGGCCTGCCCAGACCTGCCCTGATGAGGCTGCTCTGTAGTGGCAGTTCAGGCAGAGTCCTCCTTTCGGTTGCTAAGCCTGTTTCCCTTCCCATGCTCACAGCTTGGATTGGATCATAAAGCCTTTCTCCTAGGGCTCTCCATTAGTGCTGGGTTTTCATCTTTTGTTCTGAAAGAGAGGTGTCCTTAACACGGCCACAGGCCCTGCGGTTGGGCCCAGCCTGCCTCCCAGCCTCCTCTCACTCTCACTCTCACTGCAGCCCCACTGGCCACCTCTGTCCTCGGCCGGCTATGCTTCTCCCTACCACAGGACTCTTGCACATACTCTTCTCTCTGGCTGTGACACTCTTCTCTCTCCCTTGTGAACCCATTTACCTTGTGAACCCATTTATAAAACAATGTAAGGCCTCTCTTCCTGTTTCATTAACTGTAGGTCAAGTTGAAACTCCTAGAACTGTAGCTGGGAGCTAACTTCCTCCAGGAATGGGGCCACTTGGGGTCTGCACAACAGACTAGAGAGGAGATCACCCAATATTTTAGGAGAAAGGCTTGGCATTAACCTACTATTGACATGCAGTACATCCTTCTTCCCAAATTTCCAGATATAACTTTCCATTTGAAGGTGCATAGTTTCTATGATTTTTATTGCATCTAGGAGAGCTGCTAGTTTATCATTGCAGTATTTATAAATAAAGAGGCAGAAAGAATGTTTTCATTTCTGTTCCATTTAGCATTTGTTCATGTGCCAGCATATTCTGGTGGTCAGTACTTGACATGAAGAGGTTATGTGATCCTTTGTCACAGCAGCAGCAGAGTTGACGTGAGAAGCTGGTTTCACAGAGTAACTCTGCTTCCATTGCCTTCCCTGGACACTGTCCGCCTTCCTCAGCCCAGAGGAGCCTTCCCCTCCGCTCTGCCCACATCACGGGCCCCACACACCTTTCTAGGCCCACACCAAGTCTTCCTCCAACCACAGTGGCCTACTGTTGTCTCTACTTGCTCTGAACCATCGTCCATACCATTCACTTACACTATGGTGTGTGCTGTCATGCATGCAGTTTGGGGCTTGATGTTTTGAGAGTAGAGACTATGTTATTTATCTTTGTTCTCCCAGGAGCACATAGTAGGTGCTGTGTACATATTTACTGGTGCCTCTGAAGTCACTCAGTGAATGCACAGAACACTTGGTTAAGATGTAGAGATAATGATGGAAAAGTAACTCTTCTCTTCTTTCTCTCTAGTTACAAATTATTTCCAAACTGCGTCCCGTCCTTTGGGTTCCGCCATCTGCTGCCTCTCACGGACAGAGTCGACAGCTTCAACGAGGAAGTTCGGAAACAGAGGGTGTCCCGGAACCGTGATGCCCCTGAGGGGGGCTTTGATGCGGTACTCCAGGCGGCTGTCTGCAAGGTAACTTTGCTTTCTGGTCCTGTCCCTGCACTGGAGGTCAAGGTAGAGAGCATTAGTGTGGGTGTCGGTACTTCCTGCAGGACATGGCAGATTTTGAACCATCCTAGGATGTGGCTCCTGTCCACTCTTACATCAGAGGCTGAGCTCAGTGGAACCTCAGGGAAATCTACAGCAGTGAAATCAGCTGGCGCTCAGGAATGGCTTGGGCTGGTGTGTGTCCATGTCAGGGCGTGGCTGTGTGCAGTGGGTGCTGTCTTTGCCAGAAGACAGCTGTTCCATGTTTATACATTTGGCTTGTTTGCTTCTTTTCAAGGGAAAAAAATAAAGTTCAAGCCATATACATAGAAGCTTGTAGAGCTTTCTGGCCCAATTTTTGTAAACTTTAGACACTGCTCTATTGGAGAACTAGTTGAAAAAGAATTGTGTAACATCTTTGGTTGCATTTCTATTAATTTGTTTTTCTCTGTTTCTTTGTGATATATGAATCCAGAGGGAGGACATAGACTTAGGTCAGAAATGAACTCATACTTTGAGCTTCCAATCTCAGCAAAATATATAAATGGAATGTTGGTAATAATGTAAAAGAATTTTCTAATGTCAAGCCAGTGACAATGATAAAAAATAAAAATAAAAATCACTCTTGAATTTGCTACCACAACACATACTTGTAAAATTTGTGTTTATCTTTCTAGTCTTTGTGCATACATTTAGCATTTTTTCATGGTGGTCATTATAGAGTATATATAATTGATAATGCTTTCTTGAAAATTCAGGCGGGTTTGGCAATAGAAGGATGTTAGGAACTCTTCAGTTTGGGGAGGCCGGGGTCAGAGGTTAGAACTGAAGTTAGAGGCTGCATAAGGCAGCTGTTACTCACTAAGTGATTCGCACTTACTTGCCCGCTCACATCGTTTCTGAGCTCAGATAGCCTGGGTGCAGTGTGTCACACGTTCACTTTTCCTCTCCACTCCATCCTTGACAGCATGAGAAGAGAACCACAGTTGTCCTTCCTGAAATAAAAACCAACATGGGAGCCAGAGATGGATAAGGCAAAGGGAAAATGTAAAGAAAGCGGCACAGTCACCTGCAGTCCTCTTCTGGGTCCTGCTCTGGTTCTGCCCGTGGCTGAGTCCTCCTGGAGAGCAGGGTAGCAGTAGTTTCCCATCCAGGATGGCTGCACAGTGGCCTTTTCCCAGCTGCTGGCCAGAGCCAAAGGGGTTGATTCAGAGCTCCCTGATGGTTTTTAGCAGTCTGAGAAAGGCAGATGGAACATAGCTAGAATGTATTCAGTTCTGAGTCTTTCAATGTTTCACAAAATAAATAGTTTATGGATTTGTTTCATTCAGAAAGAAGCATTCTACTTTTGATTGGCATTCAGATATTGATTGTAGGAAGTGTTGTCTTCACAGACATTCAGCCAAATTCTACTTCTTTGCAGGGAACAAATAGTGCTGGGAAGACATAAGGGTCCCCCTCATCTTTCCACCTTGAGAATCTTTTTGGATTTTCTTTTTTTCAGGGGAGGACATCATCTTTAAGTCTTGGGGGGAAGAACTCAATTATAGGCCTAAGCAACATCCAGTTATATTCTATTTAATTAGATTAATTAGAAGAGCATGGTTGATTGCTTGAACCACGGTGGTCTTAGAGAAGCCATTCAATCCACTCTCGTGCCTACAGAACCTTCCTGTGCCATCCCAGATGGGTGAAATGTTCTACTCTTTGAAAACTTAGTATTGCGAGACCCAAGCATTTCAGAGGCGATACTAGCAGATTTTCTAAACTCATTGCCCAAATCTAGTGAATTATTTTTCACTGGGAGGCACTTGATGAGCATGTTTCAGCCTTATGTCTGTTGAAGTTTTCTCTCATTCCCCCCGTGACCTTTGCAACAGGCATATCTGGAAAGTTAATAATGGCTTAGAATTCTGCAGCCTGTGACCCACCAGCTCCTCTCCAGCTTTTCTTCTCCTTTGTGCTGTCAGTTTGCATTTAGATATGTGCCGAGCAATTTCTTTCTCACTTGAAATCACCTATTTACAATAAATGTCGCCCTTCCTGGTTCACCAAAGCCTTACTTATAGTAGAAAAAAATTGGAAATAGATTATGGGCTACCTTCTGATGGAAGACTGTGCAACAATCATACCATTAAAAAATTTAATGACTTGAATAATATATAAGATAAATTAAGAGGGGAGTGGAAAGCAGGTTATAAAACTATATGGACAGGATGGTCCTGTTTTGTAAACACAAAGAAAGAAAGAAGTATGGAAAAGATTGGAAATAGACCAAAATGAGATGATAGCAGTTGTCTCAGGTGACAGGATTATTTTTTTCCTTGGTGGCTTGAATTTTATATTTACCTACATTTTCACAATGAATATGTATGATTTTTTTTTTATTATGGAACATTTTAAACACACAACAGTAGAGAGAATATTGAATTGAAACCCGTGTTCATTGCTTATCTTTAATGATTACCATCTCGTGACCCATCTTGCTTCATTTGCAAAAAGAAGGAAACTACCTATTTGTACTTAGGATTCTATTTATGATAAGGACCCTGCTTCTATGAGTAGAAGTTTTGAGTGGCTTTTTCCCCCCAGCAGGTCACGTTGCTGTGAGGGGCAGTTTCACACACCCACAGCTGAGGGAGCCTCTGCCATCGGCGCAGGCATTTTCTCCATGCCCTGTCCTGGCGGGGTTGGAAGTGGAGAATGCCACTGCCCTGAATTTCTTATCTTTACCTGTGATTGAACCTGTTTATACTTGTTCATGCTCAGAATAATGATTTCTCCCAGTGCTGCTTTTATGGCTCTCCCAGGGCTTTCTAGAAGTTGACTCTAAGTTGTTTATTCTAAAATTGAACAGGTGGAAGTGTGGTTTGTGGTTCAGACTGGAACTACGGCTGCTTTCCTATTCTCTCAAAATAGGGAGTGTGCTTGGCCTGGGGAGGACGCAGGGTGAGCGGTTGCCAAGGAGCTCTGGGTTCCAGGTTGCTAGTCACTGCTTTGCTGTTCTTCATGGCTTTCAGGATGAAGAAGTCACTTGCACATTTGAGCTTGGCTGGGCACATTCTGGCTGCACAGGATTCTATGGGCTGCTTTCTCTGGCCAGCCGGAGAATACAGTCTCTGCAGCCCAGCGCATTTCTCTTTTGGCCTCAGCTTCGAAAGCCCTGGCATTTATCCTCTGTGTCCTTTACACGGATTTTCTGTTTCAATCCTGAGTCTCTAATTTTGTACAGTGTGTGAAAATTGTAAAGCATTTATGTCCTCTCAGAAGTAAGCGGTTGAATAAGTCTTAAAGCAAACAAAGCAAGTTAATATGTTGAGTAAAAAGGTTTTGGTATGCATTGAATCCTGTATTCCTTTGCTGGTAAGAACATCCTAATCTAAATTGGAGACCACAGCCCCAGGGGACCTGGGGTGACAGATTTATACTGGCAAGACTTTCTGCAGGAATATGAGTTCTGTGGACCTCTATAAACCACAGTAATCACTATACTTGCTTGACCATCATCCATGTGCCAGATGTTTTATCTACATTATCTCGATTCTTATAAGAGTCCTATAGTGTATTGGTGATGGTTGTTCCCATTTTCCAGGTGAGGAAACTGACTGTCACAGAGATAGGTTACACTTGTTCTTAGAAAGGAATAGAACCAGAATGTGGACCAGGCCTGTTGATTCTAAATGCCGTGCCTTTCCATTACCCAGGGGCTGGGTGCTCTGGGAGGTAGCAGTGTAGAGCAAGGGTGCTGAATTTAGAGTCTTGTTGTTTTGATTCAAGCTACTGCTTCTTCTGCTACCAGCTGGCTCCGTGGAGGCTGGTTGACCTCTCCACTGAGACAGATACCCAGACAGCCAGGAAGCAGAGCACGTGGAGGAGCCCTTTCAGGTGGCTCATCTGGGAGAAGCTCATCTGGGAGATGCAGGGGTGGGATTGATGGGGAGAGCTCCAGGGTGCCTTGCAGCTATGCTCCCATCCCCCTTTGCTCAAAGCTGTTACTTTTGCTTTTTTGTCTCTCCTGGTTCAGGCTCGAGCCTCAGGCCCAGTAGGGGCTGCTGCAGATACCTATAAAGGGTGGAAAATCTTCCAGTCCTGAAGTCAGGCACGGATTATTAGGGACTTCTTCTCTGCACTCTCCCCATCCCCGTCCCCAGAGTTGATTTGGTTTATTTTGACTTGTTGCCTAATTTCTTTTAGACCTCAGACTTGTGTTACTTTTCCAAGCATGAGTTGAAAAATGTAGGAAATTGCCTTTCTTTCTTCAAGGAAGGCAGCCCCCTCTTCCCCACCAGCCTGCCCCCTCGGGCCACCTGAAAGGGCTCCTGCGCGTGCTCTGTTCCCTGGCTGTCTGGGTGTCTGTCTCAGCATGTGTGAGCTGCTTCTACTAGCAGGTCGCATCACGGGTCTCTGGGCTTTGATCCAGCGCCAACCTGCTCGCTCTTCCTCTGCCGCAGTGTCTTTGGGAAACACCATGAAAGTCTTGGGTTTCCCTGGGGGCTGTGCACGCAGGTATGCAGACCCTCCACCCCGTGGGGCTGTCGTCAGGCCTGGTGCAGGTTCCCCTCGGCTTTCTGCGTTGCAGGGGATTGTGGTTTAACGCACACCTCTGAGTCCCTCTGCTGGTCTGGTCTCTGAGGTGACCGTGTGGTTTCCTTGTTCTGCCTTCTGCCCATGAGCTGTGCTGTGGGCCTCACTGCCCTGCTGACAGCTGCTGTTCTGGGCTGAGAGGTGAGAACTGGCTGAATCACAACACAGTACTGTCAACAAGGCGTGGGTGAGAGTTTGGGTTTCTTCTGACCCTCTAGCATGTGCCAGCGGTGTGCCTGCTTCTGCCCCTGCCTTAGGTGTCTGCACATACTGGCGGCTCCTTCCAGAATCATCCTGGGAAGAGGCTAGGAGAGCCTTCTGGAAACCGAGGCTGTTTCCATACCTGATGAGAATATCAGTTTTTAATTTCAAGTCACAGACTCCTTCTTGCTTGGGATGTCCATTTGGGAAAAAGGATAAGAGACAGGGATTTGCCCTTGGGCTCTCCTGGCCCTGCTCTCTCCCCAGCCTCCACCCGTGGCCTCTGCGTTCCAGCCGCAATGACCTTGAGTCAGTTGCTCTGACTCATGTGAGGCCCTTTGCACAAGTTTCCTCTGCTTGGAATGCTCCTCCCCGTATTCCTGCTTTTCTTTCTTTCTTTTCTTTTTCTTTGAGTAATGGACTTTATTTTTTAGAGCAGTCTTAGGTTCACAGCAAAACTGAGTAGAAAGTACAGTGTTCCCACAACCTGCCCCCAACCCAGCACACACAGCCTCCCACCGTCAGCCTCCCACAGCAGTGGGGCACTTTTGTTACAGACAGTGAACCAGTGCTGGCACGTCATTGTCACCCACAAGCCATAGTTTGGGTTAGGGTTCACTCTAGATGTTATACATTCTGTGAGTTCGGACGAGTGGACAATGACATGCGTATCATACAGAGTAGCTATTATAGTACCATACAGAGCTTCCCTGCCCTAAAAGTCTCCTGTGCCCCCCTTGTTCATCCCTTTCTTCCTCCCTCCACACCTGCTCTTCTTTTACTGTCTAATCTGTGCCTATTTAAGTTTCAGACATTAGCTGAATTGTCCGTCAGAGAAGCTCTCCCTGATTGATCATCCTGACTAGGTCAGGGTGCCCTGGCTCCAGGCAGGCCCTTGCTCACTTCTGTCCCACTTGTCATCTTATTGTTCCTTGAGCCATTATTTGAATGATGTCTGCCTCCTTTTGAGACAGTGACCTCCGTGAAGGCAGGGGCTGTATCTCCTTCGTCACCACCATACGTCCCCAGCACCAGGCCCACTGCCTTGCACGTAACATGTCCTCATGAAACATCTGGTGAACAGACAGGTGTCTTTATGCTTCTGAAGTCCGGGAATACCCAGGTCCTCTGGCTCCAAGCTCGTCCTGTCCTGGATGGGACATCCACTCTCCCTCCCACCAGGCCACCTCCATGTGATTTACAGTGCCTCATACAAACCCATTAGAGCAGAGCCAGAAGCACTGTTACTTGGTGATATCTTTCAATTCAGAAAGCATTTATTAAGTGCCGACTTTTTCTTATCTTGAGAAAACTTAAGAAAGATGAGATAAAGTCTCTGTTCTGAGGGATTTGATTTGAGCCTGCAGGTCCACTAGAAGGTTAATAAAATAACTTGTTTGCAAAGATTAGATTGAACCATATGAAATTACTGATATTTAACTATTAATGATATTTGGTATTTGCCTGTTGATATTTTTGGCTATAAAAAAATGAAAAATTCATATGATTCAACCTTACATGAATACATTCCAAAATTTCTTTCAGTTCAGATGGGACTCCACCACAGAGCCCACATTAGAAATGTTCTACTGGACATCGTTGGGGTTTGGGATCAAGATACATGTCTCTGTCCTGAGTCACAGGCCAAGATTTCTTTTTCCCAAGGAAAGAAATACTACATTTTTGTCCTCATTAAGTTTACCCACAGAGCATATTTTTTTGGAAAGATATTTCATTGCGAAGTATGATGGAAGCAGGAAAAACAAACTACAGATGAGAACATGTTTATTGTTATAAAGTGATGGAAATATGCCTGGATGTCAGCATGATTCAGGAAGCCAATCAGAGAGACATTCCAACATTGTTTTTCCTTATGTGCTGTGTTAGAATTAAGACTCCTGTCCCGAAACTCAGATCACTGGCTGGCCAGTTCAGCCCCCTTCTCTTCCTCATCCTCCCTGACACCTGTCCTCTCTCTCAGTGCTTGCCTGAAAGGTTAGCTGGGTACATTGTTCATGATTAATTTTGAAAGTTTGTCGAGTGCTTGCTGTGTGCAGGATGCCCTGTTAGGTGTGTGAGGGACGCACAGTTGAAATAGCTGCAGCTACCGTGTCTGTGGACGTCACTCCAGCTGGAGGACTGGTGGGTGTACACAATCTGCGGTACAGCCGGAGTGTAGACCCCAGGGAAGCTCTGGCTGCTTCAGACCTAGTGGTTAAGTATAGTGTCCTTCTCCCTTAAGGGGTCACCCTGGCCTCTTGCTGCCCTGCGACGCTCTGATGCTAATGATGCTATTGATCACTGCTGGCTGAATGCTTTTGAGAGCCAGGCTCTGTGCCAAGCACTTAACGGGGCTTATTCCACTTACTCCTTTGAAGGTGGTTTTGCTGTCTCCTCTTGAAGAGGAAACAAACTTAGAAAGGTTGAATAACTTTCCAAAGGTCTTACAGCTAGAAATGGCAGAGCCAAAGATAGAAACCATACCTACCTGCCGGTGTGGCTTAACCTTGACGTTAGAGCGTCTGCCGTCTATTGAAGTCGCATAGGAACGGAGGAGTGGGAGGGGAGCGCTTCCAAAGAGAGTGGAGTCCTAGTCCAGGGAAGCATCACAGTTACCCAGGTGACCCAGTTCGCCCGCAGTAGAACGGGACTGGATCAATTCTGGGGATGACAGTTGCCTGTGCCACTTGTCTCTGGAGCTAAGAGTTTCTTCTTCATCTGAAACAGGTATAATGTTGCACTTTCCAGGGAGGCCACTAGTACTGTCCCAAGGTCAGAGTGATGACGGGGAGCCTGGCTCTTTGAGTGAGCGCACTCGTCTTTGCCCTTGGCTTCCCGTCTGTAAAATGGGAGCTCCGATATCTGCCTTCTCATTCCTAGCCGACAGGGGTCTCAGAACCACTGGCTCTGCTCTCCCAGCTCTCACAGGTACACTGAGGCAAGACTCTGGTTTCCACACGGTGGAAGCAGTGGATCTTCTTCAGCAGAGAGCGCACGTGCCTGGTGACTCTTCAGTGACAACTGGGTCTGTGGGCTGTGTTGACACCTGGACTCCTTCGTTTGGACAAATGCTGATTTTAATTAGACAGACTGACCCTGAGATGAGAGAACCTGGAAATTTAAAGCTAATGTTTCTGTCCTCACTGGACCTGCTCCCTGGGATGACATCTTTATTCTAGGACTCCCTTGTCTTGGAGCACTGTTTTCCAGAGAGAGTATTGTCGTGCTCGCAAGCCAGGCAACGTTCAGGCAGGCACCACCTGTGTTTTCTAAGCCAGCTGAGTGAGAGATACCAGCTTTCCTCCTAGGAGTTGGCGGCCCAGGCCTTCCCCTGCACTGCCCCACGGGGCGTTCTTGAGTCTGCCTCTTTCACTTGTCACGCTCTGCTGTAGTCCATGTGTGTAAACAAGTTCCTGTGAAATGGATCTGGGGCCTGCAGGCTTAACATGAGCCGGTCGGAAGATTCAGCTACCAATCCTAGGCCGTGTGCTCCAGGCCAATGCAGAGCCTTGCAGGCCACCGTCCCAGCCTGCTTCCTGTGTGCAGGTCACACCATGTCCAGAGAGCTGTCTGCCTCTGGGAGCTGCGTGTAAGACACAGCAAGAGAGCAGAGGGGGTAAGTGGAGGGTGCGGGCGTGGGAACCGTGTCGTCTGAGGAGATGGACTATGGGAGGAGGCATGTTAGCTGCCCTCGGATAGCATTAGAGCAGAGGGGATAAACCTTCTGGCTACTCCGGGGGATGTGTTAGGGTAGCCACAGGGAAGTAGGTTGGAGTCCAAGGTAAAGAAGAATTTTCTAACAGGAAAAGCTGCTCAGCAGTGGGGTGGGGTGGGGTGGGGGGCCTGTACCCACACGTGGGTGCCAGAGAGAAGATCCCTGCACTGGATGGGAGGTTAGACGAGAACCTCTGGGGTTCCTTCCAAACTTCAGGTACTACATATCTCCTCTAATCTGTTTTTCTACCCAGTAGCCCATTGGTGCTTTTGTCCTGTAATAGCCCCTTCGAGCCTGTCTTATCTGGTTCTCAGCGGTGCACCCTCTAAGCCACATCTCTATGTGGCCACTATGACCATGGACTCCACCACACGTGCTCATTTTGTTTGCCAAGCACTGCCTTCCTTGAGCTGGTATCTAGAAAAATCTCTCCCAGGCTCCCATTAGCTTTGCATGTGGGTAAGAGTCCAGGTGGGGTGGGGAAACTATTCACGGGGACCCAGGGACAGGCTGTGGAGGTGGGGAGGGGAAGGATGGAAGCCTGTCCTTGGTCCTTGGAGTGACTATCCTCCTTCATTAGACCTTACAGCCTCTGAGTGTGACTCTTTCCAACCCCCAGGAATCAAATTGCCCCACAGGCTGGAAGCTTGTGTCCTCAAACTAGTGAAACCAAGTCCTCTAGCCCCTAACCATTTGTTCTCTCTCCTGCAGTCCCTAAGCCCTCTGGGGCCAGCAAGTCTGTCTTCACTCTTGGGAGGAGTCAGTTTTTTATTTTCTAAAAGACTGGGAAGGGCTGGTCTTCCATCCATTCCTGCTTCTCCTTTTCATGGACAACTGAGAGTTGACACTGAGAGGAAATTGAGGCAATCAGTCTGCTAGTCTAGCGAAAGAGAGAGATGAGTGATGAGAGTTTGGTGGAGTAGCCAGGTCAAGAGAAGGGTCATTAGAAGTGGGCCATGAGCATATTTTTAGGCACATGGGAAGGAACCAGAGGAGAGAGTGACTGATGGAACAAATTCTCCAAAGAGGGTGGGATTTTCAGGCCTGTGTTTCCTCTGGGAGGGAGGAACACTCCTTCCTCTGGGGCGGTGAGATCAGGGAGAGGCCAGGAGGACACGCCAGTTTGTTTAGGATGGAGAGGAGAGTACGGGCTGAAAGTCATCCCAAGGCTATGTGACCAGACACCCTGAGATCCTGGGAATAGATGAGGAGGGAAGTCCTCGTACCTACCTCTCTGGGTGCCTGCGTGTGTGTGCACCTGCATTTGAAACAGGCCTTGTGGTGAATTTGATACAGATTTGATGAGTGAACATAGAAAAGTTAAGGGAATCTCAGTCTTGGCCAGACACTGGGCTTCTTGCTTCTGAATCCAGTGTGTTCCCGCCCTGCTCACCCCCACCCCTGCCGTCTTCATCTGAGGCCTGACCTCTGTCCTGTTTAATGAGATCGGTTTTGTTTGCATTTCAGTTTTACTCAGAGACGTGGAGAAAAGTTTAGTTGAATAAATAGGTAATAAATAAATTTTACAAATTACTTTCTTAAAAAGAGAATACATTTAACATATGCAAATTTAGAAAGTACAGATAAGCAGACAAGAGATAAATATCACCCATAACCCTACAGTCCAAAGATTGTGTGCTTCTTAATTACAGTCATAGGTAAGACATTTTCAGCTCCATGGAAATACTGATGACAATGGCTGTCAGTTATTGGCTGTTGACTGTATACCAGGTACTGGGCTGGGTGCTCCATGGGTATCATTTAATTCTCTCAACAACTCTGTTTTATCAGTATTATTATTATCTTCCTCTTATAGATGAGGAAGCTGACATGGGGAAAGAATAACTTGCCCAAGGTCACAAAGACAAGGTGAGGTAGACATGGGCTGAGCCCAGATGTGCCAGACACCGAGCCCCATGCACGTGAATTCTGTGTGGCTACTGTTGCCGGAGGAAAGAATATTTATAAGTGGCATCTCCAGCACATTACTGACAAGCAGTGTATTCATATAATTTATTGTATTTAAATGACTTTCTGAGCAAAGCAAGGCTTTAAGAAAATAGCTTTATTAAAGTATAATTGATGTATAATGAAGCAATATATCAAAAGTGTACAGTTTGACTAGTTTTGTCATATATATGTATATACCCCTCTGGAACCATCACCACAATCAAGATAATGAACCTATCTCTTCACCCCCAGAAGAGTATTTGTGTCCCTTTGTCTTTCTCCCTCCTCCCCTCCTTTCTCCATTACCCCAGAATTTGCTTCCTGTCAGTACACATTAAACTATATTTGCTAAAATGTTATATATAGTATACGCTCTTGCAGGGTATGAGGGTTTCAGTTCCTACACATCTTGATCAACATTTGGTATGATCAGTCTTACTATTTTTTAGCCAATTTAATAGGCTGTAGTAGAATCTCATTGTGGTTTTGAATTAATATTTCAATTAACAAGGCTTTTGCATTGGTATGCAATAACTCATATTCTCTCTAATAACTGTGTAGCCTCACACATCCGGTAGTAAAAGGAGAAGAGAAGAAATGTAAAAATTATTACCAGTTCTAGAATATTATAGATTGATTCCCTTTATAGTCCCTTTTATGTGCTAAATACTTTAATACAGTCTGTCTAAACCTAGCACAGCCCTGCAGTGCAGGCTGATGTCCATTTTACAAATGAAATGGAGGCCTAGGGAGGTGAAGTGGCTGACTCAGGGTTTCATAGATAGAGCAAAGCAAGGATTTGAACTCCGACTCCTCTGTTCCACAGCTCACATACTCTGGCCCTCATACCATGTTCAATTTGTAGTTCAGTGTTTTCTTTTTTTTTAAAAAAAGTCCATTTTTCCACTATTGCTTCCTACCCCAAATATGGAATACAGAGCTTAAACTTTCAATACAGATAGCTCTGCCAGCCAAGCAGGCAGTAGGGAAATTATTTTTAATGCAAATACTCCATGAAGTCACCACTCACAAAACCTCCACGCCTGAAATGCTGGGTGAGTGAATAAGCATGTCCGGACTCCTTTCCTGCAGCCCAACATCTGGGCCAAATTTGTTAACACCACTTACATAACGAGAGCCCACTTCCGAGAAAGCAGAATTATTATTTTTATGCTGTGCCACTCCTCACTGGTGGAGCAATTTCCATTTCAGATGCAACTTTTCATTCAACAAACATTAATTGTTTGGATCTGGCAATCACCAGTTGAGAGCCTACCATGAACCAGGCACTTTATGAATTATTAAATATCTCATTTATTGCAGGTGTAGTCTCCTCTCCCTATATGACTATGGGCAAAAGTCTGGTCATCTGAATCTGGCCTCCCTGGCTCTTGCTAGTTGAGCAGGCTGGTTACTTCGTCTCCCTGGACACCAGTGTCCTCGCCCGTAAGATGGCAAGGTTGTGCTTCACAAGGGTTGCAGTGAAGATTCCGTGGAATAATGGAAGTGCTCCATATGTCTTAAGTATTATTATTCCTGTCTTACTGAGAAGAAAAAAGCTTTTGAGGGGTTGAATAATTTGGGCAATTAGGGACAGCAACAACATCCAAATGCCCATCATAAGGCATCCGAGTTCCATGTTGTTCTGTCTCGGTGCCCAACCCCCTTTGGGTCCCCACAAGACCCTCGAGAAGCTGGCATTGAGGAAATGGACAGAGCCACATTCAGAGCCCAGGCTTGCCAAAGTCACGCCTGCTATGAAAGACAGTTTGGAAAATAATGGGAAAGAGGAAAAAGGATTACCCATAAATAACCCCAACCCCAACCACATTATGATGTATTTTGTGCTCTTCATAGAGCTGCGTTTGTTTCTTACATAGTTTGTAATCACACTATAAATATAATGCTGTATTCTTTGTTTTCACTTTATAGTACACATGTTTACACATAATGTATACTTTTTATGAACATAGTTTCTAATGGCTGTAGAGGAGATATCTCAGTTTACTTACCTTTTCCCGTGTAATAGGATATTCATGTCTTTCCCCTTTTCTCACAATTAACAAAAATACTCTTGTGCATATTTCAGAATACTTCTTGTGGATAGGCCCTAAAGTAGAATCACTGAGTCAAAGATATATATACTTACTAAAGGATTTTTTAAAGTCAGGTTTATCACGGGATAATTTATATAGAGTAAAATTTACCCTTTTTAGATGTAAAAGTCTTATAGCCACTCCCACAATTATGATATAGATTATTTCCATCACCCCAGGAAATTTTCTAGCGTGCCTTTGTTGTTGACCTTTTCCTGAATACCTTATGAATGGAATTAGACAGTAGGTTGCCCTTTGAGTCAAGTTTATTAGTACTTTTGAGATCTATCCGTGGTTTGTGTGTATCAGTAATTTGTTCCTTTTTATTGCCAAGTAGCATTTCATTGCATGGATATACTGCAATATGTCTATCTGTTCACTACCTGATGGACATTTGGATTGTTTCTAATTGTGAATAAAGTTGCTATAAATATTTGCATAGAAGTTTTTATATGAGCATAAATTTTCATTTCTCTTTGGTAAATACCAAAGAGTAGGACTGCTGTATTGATAGTAAGTGTATATTTAACTTCATAAGAATCTGCCAAACTGTTTTCCAAAGCTGCTGAAACCGTTTTGTATTCTCAACCAACAACTGTGAAAGTCCCAGTTGTGCCACGTCCTTATCAGCACTTGATATTATCGGGGATCGTTTGCTTTCCATCTAGATAGCTGTCTAATGGCTATCTCATTGTGGTTTTAATTTGTATTTGCTTAATAACTAATGATGTTACGGATCCTTTCATGTGCTTATTTCCATTCATATATCTTTTCTGATGAATCGTCTGTTTAAATCTTTTGACCACTTTTTTTTTTTTTTTGAGACAGTGTTGCTCTGTAGCCCGGGGTGGAGTGCAGTGGTACCATTATAGTTCACTGTGGCTGTGATCCTCCAGCCTCAGCCTCCCAGTAGCTGGGACTGCAGGCATGGGCCACCAAGCCAGGCTAATTTTAAAAAGTATTTTGTATATATGGGGCATTGCTCTGTTGCCCGGGCTGGTCTCGAACTCCTGACCTCAAACAAACCTCCCACCTCAGCCTCCCAAAGTGCTAGGATTATAGGTGTGAGCCACCGCACTTGGCCATTTTGACCACACTTTTCATTCAGTTTGGTTTTTTTTATTATTGACCTATAAGAGGTCTTTATATATTCTGGATACAAATTCTTTCTTTATTTTTTGAGACAGAGTCTCACTCTGTTGCTCGGGCTAGAGTGCCGTGGCATCAGCCTAGCTCACAGCAACCTCAAACTCCTGGGCTCAGGCCATCCTCCTGCCTCAGCCTCCTGAGTAGCTAGGACTACAGGCCCGCACCACTGTGCCCAGCTAATTTTTTTCTATATATTTTTAGTTGGCCAGCTAATTTCTTTCTATTTTTAGTAGAGACAGGGTCTCTCTCGCTCTTGCTCAGGCTGGTTTCGAACTCCTGACCTTGAGCGATCCGCCCACCTCTGCCTCCCAGAGTGCTAGGATTACAGGCATGAGCCACCGTGCCCAGCTCAAATTCTTTATTATATTTTTATTTTTTGCAAATATTTTCTCCCAGCCTGCGCCTTGTCATTTCATTTTCTTAACAGTATCTTTCAAAGAACGGAAGTTGTGTTTTGAAGAAGTCCACTTCATCAATTTTTTATCCTATGAATCATCTTATCTAAGAAATCTTTGCCTATACCAAAGTCACAAAGCTTTTCTCCTATGTTTCCTTCAGAAGTCTCATAGCCTTAGGTCTACATTTAGATCCACTTTGAGTTAATCTTTGTATACAGTGAGAGGTATGGGTTGGGTTGAACTTCATTTTTTTGCATGTGAATGTGCTCCAGTGTCCTGTGCTGAATTGACTGCGTATATGTGGGTCTATTTCTGGTCTCACTGCTCTGTGTGTCTAACCTTTTGTCAGTACCACACTGTCTAGTTACTGTAGCTTTGTAAGAAGTCTCGACCTTAGGTAGTAAGTCTTCCAACTTTGTTCTTCTTTTCCAAAATTGTTTGGCTAGTCTCCACTGTTTACAATTCCATATAAATTTGAGAATGAATTTTTCATTTTCTCAAAAAGGCCTTCTGAGTTTTTAATTGTGACTGTGTCAAATCTATAAATCAATTTGTGGAGAAATGACATCTCAACACCACTGACTCTTCTAATTGTAAAAATGATATCTCTGCCCATTTATTTAGGTCTCTGATTTTCCTTAAGATTCTTAATACACTTTGTCAGATGAAAGGTTGGTTTTCTACTTTCTTGCTAGGGTGTTTAGCACATGGCTACAGCCTTGTGGATAGCAGAGCCACACTTTTTCCTGCAAAAACCCTGCTGGTTTACACTCTCTCTTGATTGTGCTTTATCTCCCAACCGTCTGGCCTCCTCTCTTCTACATTCCATGGCTTAAAATGCATTGCTTTAACTATTTAAAAGTCTTAAAACTCTTTATCAAAATATAATATATACACAGAAAACTATGTGTAAGAGTCCATCTCAATAAATGTTCCCAGAGCAAAAATACCAGCTCAAGAAATATTACCACAGCCTGGAAGCCTCTTTGTGACCTCTCCCAATCCTGCCAGAAAGAGGAACCACTATCCTGCCTTCTACACCATAACGTTTTGTCGTGGCTTAGCCTTTCCTTGCCTGAAGGGACCTTCTAGGTTTCTTCCTCCAAGTCCCTAAGCTGTGCCCGGCTTCCTCGTGTGCTCCTTTCCCTTCTGCTGTTGCTAGTGCCTGGAATGCCCACCCCTCTCTGCCTCCTCCCTTTTCACTCCAGCTTCCACAAAGTGTCTTCCTCATCCTTCCAGCTCAGCTTGTGTTATCTGTGCTGGGAAGCCTTTCCCTCCTCCTCCTCCTCTTCCTGGCTTCCGCTGACATTGCATTTCCTAACCCATATCATGGTGTATTGCAGTTGCTGTTTCCGTGTGATTGCAAGCTCTTTGAGGTCTGGAACAAGCTTTTCTGTGGCCCCAGAGCCTTCTATGGGGCCTGGCATGCAGTAGGAGATCAGTAATTGTATGGTGGGTGAATGTTGAGTGTCTAAGAAACTGATCCCCAAAAGGTTAATGTCTTTGCTCACAATAATGTCAGTCCTCCCTGGCTGCTTTTCAAACCTCCTTTCTCCGTCGTGTTGTTCTGACTTCTTGTGATTTATTTTTTTATTTCCATGCTGCTAGAATAGATGGCAGGTTCTACCAAAACCTCAAAACACAGACTTGGTCATTTGAGCACTCTGTTCTGAGTGACTCATGTCTCAAGGGAGGATTGATGTGTTCACTTAACCATCATCTTAGACAAGCACAGCCAACCAGAGTGTGTTGATGGGGAGGGTGAGGGGGGCAGGCATTAAAGGTTGTTCTGGGGAAGGTATTAGGTGAGGCTAAAAGGGGAAGAGAAGCAGCTTTCAGGTATAACTGAAAGGAGCAGGAACGAGTGTGATGGGCTACAGAGAGGGGGCTCCAGGCACATGGGCCTGTGTGTGCAAAGGCTTGGAGATTTGTCTCTGTGCATCTAGGGCTTCCCTGCTCCAGGCTCCATCTCTTCTAAGCCTCTAGGAATCCATCCTCATTGGTTTTATGAATGTGCCCCAGGTACGCACGGCATGGGGAATTCCTCTGATTCAGACCTTGTTTCCTGGAGATGGGCCAGTGCCTCGTCTGATGCCCCAGAGCAGGCTTGCGCAGGATGACTTTATACCCGTCCTCCTTCTGTCTCTCAGGAGAAGATCGGCTGGCGAAAGGACGCATTGCACCTGCTGGTGTTCACGACGGACGACGTGCCCCACATTGCGCTGGATGGGAAACTGGGGGGCCTGGTGCAGCCACACGATGGCCAGTGCCACCTGAACGAGGCCAACGAGTACACTGCGTCCAACCAGATGGTGAGGGCCAGGGACCGGGCTCCCCGACACCCCTCCTGTGACCTTGCCAAGGTCCAAGTGCTCACCTGGCCATGAAACCTTCCTGTGGCCCTCAGTGTTAGCTGGCTTTCTGATCCATCCCTGGGATTGTGTTTCATTATTCCCTCTTCTCCAGCTGAATGTCCAGAACTCTTCATCCGCTGAGAACATTCCTCAGGGACTTCTGAGGCTGGTTCGTCTTTCTGCCATTGTGCACCTAAATGACTTGGGGGAAGAGGCGACCCAGGGGGAAAAGGGTAGCTCCTATAGGGGACAGGGATCCTCCAGGGGGGTGGGGACTGTGCTGCTGCAGCAGTCACAACTGAGATAGACGTCACAGGGCAAGACTTGCCGACTTCTAGACGTGGGCTCCCCGGGGTGGTGAGTTCCCCATCGGTGTCAGGAGTGGGCAGAGGCGTCCTGCGTGGAATGGAGGCACCAAGAACCTTCCACTCCCAATAGTCTATAACCACAACTGTACAGTTCAAAAGAAATTATGCAAAATTTCAAACATATATAAAAATAGACCAGTAAGAATGAACCCCTAAATACGCATCCCTCAGACCCAGCAATTATCAGGATCTTGCTATACTTACCACGCGATTTTTTTTCCTCAGAAAATCTACACCCTTTTCTTGCTCAAATCCATTCTGCTTTCTGGCTGGAGAGAAATTCTTCTCAATTTTCTTTCCTAGACAAGTCCATCGTGTCCAGTTTAAAGAGGTGGTCAGTGCCCAAGCCTTCCACATTATGCAGGAATAATAGAGTCTGGAAAAAAGACTAACTGTAGGAAGTCACTTGTCCCCATTATCAGCCCTCACAATCCTCAAGGGCACCGTGAAGCTGCCCCTCCGCCTCCTCCCCGCCTACCCTCTCTGCACTCCCACCCACGGCCCAACTTCTAGTCCCGGGTCGGCAGCCTCTCTGCCCATTCTGAGCCAGGAGCAGGACTGAGCAGGCCTATGGGGGACGTCGACAGGCGTAACCACTGGCCACAGGAAAGTGAAACAGGGCAAGGAGGTAGGGAGAAGTTTTAGGTAACAAGTGCTAGTGGCGGATGGTAGGATGTGGTGGCTGTTCTCTTCAGGGCCTCCCCACTCATCCCATCCCTGCTGGAAGGATGGAGACAGGCCAGGCACGGAAGGCCTCCCCTCATCTCTTCTCTACCCTGGGTGGGAGGGGTGGGGGAGTGAATCTAGTTTGGTGGCTACCAGAGGGTCCTTTCCTTGAGGGTCTCCCACTTCCTCAGTTCAGGGGCTGCTGACAGAGCGTGGTTATAAAGGGGCTCACGGGGCCTGGGAAAGTACTTTCCATGGCAAGTGCTGAGCTGCTGAGCGTGTGTTGGAGCCAGGTGAGGCTCTCGCCCGTTAGAAATGTTATAGCCTTGACTTTTGCCTTGGCCCTAGGACTATCCATCCCTTGCCTTGCTTGGAGAGAAATTGGCAGAGAACAACATCAACCTCATCTTTGCAGTGACAAAAAACCATTATATGCTCTACAAGGTATGCCAGGAGGGAGGGAAGCTGTGGCCTGACTCTGGGGCCGTGCTGACCCTAAGGTGAATGGGAGAGTAGAACGTGGGGTGGGGTGAAGTGGGGGGTGAGGAGTGTTTACAGACCTACTCTATGTGAGGGAGACTCAAAGGAGGGGTAGACTGTAGCCCTGTTGAGTGTCTAATTTGACCCTGAGAAAAACCTGAAAAATAGGCCTGACGTGGTGGCTCACGCCTGTAATCCTAGCCCTCTGGGAGGCCGAGGTGAGTGGATCTCTCAAGGTCAGGAGTTCGAAACCAGCCTGAGCAAGAATGAGACCCCGTCTCTAC
>VBSM01000272.1:49579700-49591564 GCA_008086735.1 Cheirogaleus medius
TAACCTTTTTTTTTTTTTAAGAGGGTCTTGCTGTGTCACCCAGGCTAGAGTGCAGTGATGTGATCATAGCACACTGTAGCCTCAAACTCCCAGGCTCAAGGGATCCTCCTGCCTCAGCCTCCTGAGTAGTTGAAACTATAGGCACATGCACTATGGCTGGCTCATTTTTTAAAAAATTTTTTGTAGATATGGGGTCTCACTAGTTGTCCAGGCTGGTCTCAAATTCCTGGCCTCAGGTGATCCTCTCACCTTGCCCTCCCAAAATACTGGGGTTACAGGCGTGAGCCATCATGCATTGCCTCATGGGCCATCGTTATAAACTCTCCCCATGAACATGCTTTCTCACAACATAGACGAGTCACATTTTGAGCTAGAAATCTCCTCTGGGATGTGTATGTAAACTAAGAGTAAAGCCCGGCTCAGCTCTGACATCCTTTCAGCTGAGAGCTTGTGAGAACTTAATCTGGAGTCCCTCTCTACTCCCCCACCCCCAAGTAGCCAGCCCTGGTCCCCTCTCCTTGCTCTGAAATACCCACAAAACAACCTCTGTCTGTCTGTGTTTTTCTGTTGCTCCTGCCTGAGTTTATCACTGATAAGATGCCACTTATATCCTCTTGAGTTCTTTATCTTCCTTTAGTCTGAGTCAGTCTCAGAAGATGAAAACAAGGGAAGAGGATTGTTTTTCTCTTTTTGTTTAGGGGACGATAGCTAAATAAAGCCCATTCATTTACAAATAACATGTTTAGAGGGATCAACTGCACAGACTGTGCTGGGCTTCCAGATGTTTCAAGCAGGGAGAAATCCACCTTGGCTCAGGCATCCTCAAACTACGGCCCGCGGGCCACAAGCGGGTGTTTTTGCCCGTTTGTTTTTTTACTTCAAAATAAGATATGTGCAGTGTGCATAGGAATTTGTTCATAGTTTTTTTTAAACTATAGTCCGGCCCTCCAACAGTCTGATGGACAGTGAACTGGCCCCCTGTTTAAAATGTTTGAGGAGCCTTAAGCCATCCTTCCTCAGACCCAATACACCTTGCTCAGGGGAGGCCTTACGGTGCAGCGCTGAGGGCAGTGGCTGCCCCATCCACTGCTGTAAGTGACACACTCGGGTTGGTGCAGATGAAGAGGGAAGGCAAGGGCTGCAAGGCTGCCCCTTTGCCACAGGCTCACGCAGGTATCTAGAGGTCCTTGGGGGGGGGGGCGGGTGCATTCATATCTAGGTTCCCTTTTAAAACAGAGGCTAAATCTGAAACCCTTGGAAAAGTCACCCTTTTCGCTCCTGCTGAGCAGATGGGGTGCATCATTGAGGCTGAACCAGGAATGCCTACATAGACCAGGGAGAAAGGGCAGGAAAATCACCAGGAGCTGGGGACCCCAGAGGATACGCTGTCAGAGAGTTGGTCGTGACACGCCAGAGGGGAGAGGTCTTAAGACACACGTCGGGGGGAGAGACCTTGGCAGCCCTTTCCTGTCAGGTCTGTGGGGTGGAGAGTCCCCAGCCTCCTGCAGCTGGTCTCCTGGGCCAGTTCCTGCCTTTCCCGGTGGCATCGTCTTCCGTTTATGGTGCCAGAGAGTGGCAGGATTTAGTGCTGGAGCCTTTCCTGTTCCAGCTCAGCAGAGCAGTGTTCACTCTGATGTGCAGAAGAGCAAATGGACTTACTTCTTTTCTTTTCTTTTCTTTTTTCAAGAATTTTACAGCCCTGATACCTGGAACGACGGTAGAGATTTTACACGGAGACTCCAAAAATGTTATTCAGCTGATTGTCAATGCGTACAATGTAAGTCACCAGCTTCTTCCCCACGGCCACCTCCATTCCTCCCGCTGACACTGAGGCCCAGAGCTGGTGTGGGCTCAGGCGACAGCACACTGTGCTGGTGTGCTGGGCCCCGCACCCCCAGCCCCCCGAGTTTGACATCCTCCTCCTCACTCAGGGTCAGGGTGGAGAAGGTCATCCTGCCTGATGCGCCTCCCCTCACCTCTGCGATCCCCACCCTCATTGTCACCTGAGCCCAGTGAGCGGACACAGGGCTCTTTCCGGCTCAGGCCACTGGTGGATGGGTAGCGCCATTCCCCACCCTGCAGTTGCCCGGCCGAGCCTGCCCTGCGTTCGCTGTGTGACGGCGCAGAGTGCCGCCAGCCGCGGGTGCGCACTGTGAGCAGTGAGAAGCGTGCGCTGACCTCCCCTCCCGGGGCGGGACGGTGGGTGTTCCTCACGCCCAGGGAGCTCAGCCCAGAGCTCCAGACTGGCCTGAGAGAGAAGAATCCAAGGAGAATCAGCATTCAGTGTTTTGTCTGCGTGCTTGGGGTTGGGTTGTGACCAGGTCCTTTCAGAGGGACCCCGAGTGTGCCTGTTAAATTCTGTGCTATTGTAGCTCATCCTGTTACTTGGCCCTAACCTAGCAAGCGCGAGCACCCGTAGACCTGGGTTAGAAGTAGCCACCGTATCCCAAGCCACGGAATCACTTCCCAAACCTTTTCCTTCCTACCCTCCTTTCTCTCAATTCCTAACACCTAAGAAGTGCCTTACTCAGGAAGGTGGCACACATGACCTCCACGCTGGGAAGATTGTGCCCTCGGTTTCCCTTCTCTCCTCCGCCCCAGTGTGGTGTCGCTTCCAGTGCCCGCCCACCCCAGAGGGGTCAGGTCATTTCCAAATTGGCGTTCAGACTACATCTCCCTGTTAAAACAAAGTTGTCCCTAGACCTAGCATGGTTTAAGTGACATTAGTCCTAAACATATGTAAAATAGGTTTCTGTGGGCCCACCTGGGAATCTGAGTGACCAGTATGACATCATGTCTGTGGGAAAAACCACCTTGCTTTCCCAGCAGTGACTGGTTTGCAAGTGAGCACTTGGATCCCTGCCTTTTCCAGTGTTGACTTTGCCCCCCTGCAGATGTGGCCCTGTTTTGAGTCACAAAGTGCTGCTCGGCTAGACCAGGGCCACTAGGTAATGATGTCCCCCGCACTGGGAGAACCTGAGCGTGAGGCGTGGCCAGCCCTGCACTTAGTGTCCCGGAGCCTCGGCATCCTAAAGGTGACAGGTCGCACAGCAGTGAGGACTTGGGGCTGGTTTTCCCTCCCTTCTCCACCCCCACCTTCTGTTGCAGTTCAGGGTCCTCTTCCTCTCACAGATGCCGATATTCCTGGAACTTCCTGTCGAAAGAGACGGAAGAGTCCCTGTCCCTCTCCCACCCCACTCCTATGTACTCACATCCTCTTTTCTGACCTCTGGGCTTCAGGTCCTCACCAGATCCCATGGCCTCCACAGGACCCAGAACCCATTGAGACAGGGTCCCAAATTCACTTTAGACTCCAGTGGTTTTCAGATTTCCCCACGGAGTAACTTGGTTTGCATTTCAGAAGGAGGGAGGCCACTTGTGCCCAGTCCGGTGGCACCACAGACCTGCTGAGATGTAACAAACGTACGGAGGGAGCGTTTGAGAAGCAAGCGGGTGTGGGGGGGAGGGGCTGGGCCTGCCAAGGGTCAAAGGTCGAAGGTCCTGTCTTTCCCAGGGCTCCCACTGTGACCCTCCTGGATCTCAAGCTCTGGGCACTGAACCGTGCCCTGCGCCGCTCTCCCCTTCCTTCTGAGGATGCTGGGGCTCGCGACCCCTCGGGGCGGAAGGGGACACTGCTGCTGGACCCGCTTTCACGGGTGGGGTGACCACAGCTTTCCTCCTGCTGAGTCAGAGCCTTGGGAAGAAACTGCTGACAACAGCCCCATCCTGGGCCCTGGGTCATGGCGTGAGCACATTCTCTGGGCTCAGGCAGAGCGTTCCTGTCATGTCATGTCCTCCCTCAGGTTCCCTCCAGAGCTCAGACCCCTGGGCGGCGGGCAGGCGTCTGGGGCTCCTCCAAGAGCGTTTGCTGGTGAGGGCCCGGCCCTCTGCTCCTGGCGGCTTTGATGAAGGAGAGCATCGTGTGACGCACAGTTGCATAGGACCGGCTGGACACCACGGGAGCCGGAAGGCACCGGGCCCAGCCTGCGTGTCACGTGGCTGAGTGGCTCAGCGTGTCCATGCTCGTGTTGGGACCACTGAAAACCAGGCAGCAGAGACATCATTCCTGGTTCCCTGGACTGGATCTCATAAATGCTTCGCGGTGTTCTTTCTCTGAGATATGTGGCATTGCCCTGAGCAGGGTTTGTTATATATGAATTCATTTTCTTACTGGAAATCCAGGGACCCAGGGTCAGGGGGCAAGAAGGGAAAACACTGTGTGGTGGGCAGAGGGCAGGAGAGGAGCCCTCCCTCTGCCGAGGAGTAGGCTGCGTGCGGGAGTGAGAACAGAACGTGGTCTTTATAGGCTAGAGCTGCATTAGGAACCTCGAATGGATCCCGAGGAACTGTGGGAACATAGCGTTACTACGGCTTGACTCTGTGGGTTAAACTGGAGAAAATATGTTTTCCCTGTAAGAAAATATGTTATGAAGTGAAGCGTATGGCTTATGAAAAACATTTGAAACTCAGCTCTTAAAAATGAGTGATTACTAGAATACTATCAATAATAACTATTTAGGTCCAGCATGGTGGCTCATACCTGTAATCCACGCACTCTGGGAGGCCGAGGCTGGAGGACTGCTTGAGCTCAGCAGTTCGAGACCAGCTTGAGCAAAAGTGAGGCCCCATCTCTACTAAAAATAGAAAAATTAGCTAGGCATGGTGGTGCCCACCTGTAGTCCTAGCTACTGGGGAGGCTGAGGCAGGAAGATTGCTTGAGCCCAGGAGTTTGAGGTTACTGTGAGCTATGATGATGCCACTGCACTCTAGCCCAGGAAACAGAGTGAGACTCTGTCTCAAAAAAAAAAAAAAAAATTAAGAAAAAAGTATAAAATTTCAAAAAATTTTTAAAAAGCTGTTCAAATTCATTGGGAAATTTTAAAAAGCTTTATTGAAATATAATTAACATAAAACAAACTATACAGATTTAAAGTGTACAATTTGATAAGTTTTGACACATGTATACACCTGTGAAACCATCACCACCATCAAGATATTGAACACGTCCATCACTCTAAAATGTTGTGACCCTTAATAATTCCCTACTTCCACCCCTCCCTTTAGCCTAAATTTGAAAGAAATATATTAAATCTAGCAATGTGAAACTTAAAGGTATTTGGAGAAAGTCTTGTTGGTTGAAGCCATGTTGGGGTATGTTGGCTCCCTGCATTGATTAGAACCCGTGATAACTGTGGTATAATAAGAAATATATATATTGATCTCTGACTCTACTTCCTGATATAAAGCTCCTAAAACCCTTGTAGATAGGGGCACTAGGAGAATTCTTTGCTTTAATATTTGGTTCTTGGCCCTGGTTCCTGACACATAGCTCCTATGACCTTTGTAATTTCCTGGGTGACAGAAGCATCTTTTGTTCTAGTGAGGTGACTCTCCGTGGACTCCCAAATAACCTCAGGGTGGGGGCTGGTTGCCAGAGGAACCAACCATGTGATTCAAGAGTTGGAACTTGTTTGGCCCCATCCCCTGACCTCCTGGGAGGGGAGAAGGGCTGAAGGTTGAGTTGATCACCAGTAACCAACGATGCAATCAATAATGTCTATGTCATGAAGCCTCCATGAAAACCCGAAAGGCCTGGGTTCAGAGAGCTTTGGGATATGAACATGTGGAGGTTCCTGAAGGGTGGCTCGCCCAGAGAGGGCATGGGCGCTCTCTGCCCTTCCCACGTACCTCGCCCTGTGTATCTTCATCTGCTTGTTCATCTGCATCCTTTACATCCTTATCAATGTACCAGTAACCGCAAGTGAAGTGTTTCCCTGAGTTCTGTGTGCCATCCTCACAAATTGATCAAACACAAGGGAGGAGGTAGTGGGCACCCAGATGTAGAGCCAGTCAGTCAGAAGTATAGATGACAACCTGCTACTTGTCATTGGCGCCTGAGGTAGGGGGCAGTTTTGTGGTACTGAGCCCTTAACCTGCGGGATCTGATGCTCTCTCTGGGTAGGTCGGTAGTTGTTAGAATTGAATTGGAGGATACCCAGCCAGTGCCTGCTGGAGAATTGCTTGGAGTGTGGGGAACTGCCTCCACACATCTGGCATCAGAAGTGGTGTGTTGAGTGGCATGCGAGAGGCCAGAGTAGGAAAAATGGTTTGTTTTTTCCTTCAGAATACCCGTCTTCCTTGCTGCTGCTTTCCAGCCAACAGGAACGCCCAAGCCTGGGCTTCAAGCTCCTTGCACTTTTCTTGTTTTTTTTTTTTGTTTTTGTTTTTGGGTTTTTTTTCCCCCTTTTTTGAAACAGAGTCTTACTCTGTCGCCCCGGGTAGAGTGCAGTGGTGTCATTATAGCTCACAGCAACCTCAAACTCCTGGGCTCAAGCAATCCCCCTGCCTCAGCCTCCCAAGTAGGTGGGACTACAGGTGCATGCCACAGTGTCCAGCTTTTTCCTGAATTTGAGACTAGCACAGGCCTCCGGTGTGTGTGGGGTGAGCTTTGACCAGCAATAGAGGCTTTCATTAGCCCTGGTTATCAGTTCACCTGCTTCTCTGTCGGGCCAGGGTCTGTCCAATCACAGCTCCGTCTGCACCGCAGTCTCTGTGTCACCTTAGCATCTGAGCAGCTTGTTGTGGATTTTATATGAGTCATGCAACACATGACTAAGTGTGGGTGTTGACTTTTACCTCCCCTAGCGAGCTGGCAAATGATCTGTGGGGACATTCTGAAAAGATTTTGGTTGGAGCATATGTAGCAGATGAAATGGCTGTGGTATTTGGCTGGGCTGAGGAGGGAGCAAAATGGAAAGGCTATGTTTGATTTAATGTCATGTAGGATGAAGTCTGGTGTACACATCTTCCATTATGTGAAATCTCTGAGTCTTTGATTTATATGTTTTGTCTGGCTGTGAGAAGTCACCACATCCTCCCAAGGGAGTGGGGCAGTGTGGTGTTTGCTCCGTGGTGGGTGCTGGTGAGAGGTTCTCTCCCAGAGCTCACCGTGGGCTGAGGGGCCACACGTGCAAGGCATACGGACATCGTGTCACACTGAGAAGGGGGAGTTGGGACTCAAAGATAAATCACAGCGGCCTCTTTTCAGAGTGGGAACGAACAGAATGAGCCGGAAGCCACTAGAGTTGCATGTGGAGGGTGACATCAGAAGCCGTGGTGCATTTTTCCCATAGCAGAGCACGTGTTTCTCTTTTTGGTGTTGCCATGAAGTCTGCTCCCACCCACTCCACAGCTGGCCCGGCTTAAACCAATTGCAGATGTGACCTAACCTGACCGAGTATTTAATAGGCTTTAAACTTCTGACATTCCTGACGTTGTCTCCTTTTTCTACGTGAGGAGTAAGGAATCATCTTCAGGGGCAAATCTGGTAGGAGATAATTGGATTTCAGGAGTCACACATGGAAGTCTTCATGTGTAAGAACTGCATTGCCTGTAGCTTTGATCCTCTGTTATATCCTGTACTTCCTTCCTTCATTCATTCATTCGTTCATCAAATATATACTAACAGCTTAATGTGTGGCAGGCATCACCTTGGCAATAAAACAGTAAACAAAACGCAGGTCTTCTCTCCAGGACTCATAGTCTTTTGGGGGAGACTGACCCTTACAACCAGGACACAACCTCGTGATCTCTTTCCAAAGTCAGAGAGCTGGTTTCCAAAGAAGGAAGTGCGTATCAGGCGTGGGGGTAGGGAGTGCACGGGAGGGGTGGAGAAGGCCTGCTTCTCGTCCTGCCTGCCTCTGGCAGCTGAGTGACCCTGGACGAGGCCTTTTCTTTGGCCTGCTTCCATAAATGAGTGGTTTGAACTGAATCATTGCCACGGTTCCTGCCACCTGGAACATCTTAAGAGTTTCTGATTCCAGAGACTCTGTGGGGAACAGGAATAATACAGACTGAGATCAGAACACAAGTAGAACCTTGAGGCCTGAGTAGAACATAGGATTCCATTTCCTTCCCATGATAGTTGTGGTTGGTGGAATAGGAGCCCCAGTTTCTGGTGCTCTTTCTCCCTCTGCCAAATCCTCCGTGAAGGGTTTCACGTGGCAGCTCCAGCAGATCTTGCTGGGGCGTTTCAGTGCTTCCTTCCAGGGTTTTGTTTGTGAACCGTGGGGCCCCCACAGTTCAGGTGACTGTTCCCAAATAATTTTTTATATACCTTCAATCTGCCCAGCTCTTTTATGATACACTGTTGTATCTCATCGTCATACTTATTCAAAATTATAAATACATATTTTAAAATTTACTGTGTCTTTAAAAAAAAATAGTTATGCCCCTTAGCATAGCTGTCATTACAGCATCCATCCTTCTATTCACCCATTCACTCACTCAACAAGAGATTGTACTAAGTCCCAGAGAGACATGTGCTATGGCCCTTGGAATTCCCAATGCAGCAGGGAAGACAGATCTGTAAGTAGCGAATCGTATTCCACAGGAAAGTGCTGTGCGTGTTGAGTGGTGCTGTGCGTGTTGACCCTTGGCCGGCTAAGGCTGGCACTTGCAAGAGGAAGTGGATTTAAGAAGGGTGGTATTTTTAGAGTTGTAGAAGCACTTAGACGATTCGTTGCAAAGGGAGAGACTATTTTTTGCAGAGAATATTTTCAACAAGCTGTTAATTTGCTAGGAAAACTGCATATGTCACTTATTCAACTTTAGCACTACATGCTCAGCAAAAAAGAGAAAAAAAAGAAAAGAAAGAAAGAAAAGAAAACTTTTAAGAGCGAGAGGCAAGTCTGCCTGCCATTCCGGTCAGCAGCCGTACCCGCTAGAGTGCACCTGAGAAGGGATCGGGGCTGAAGGGCGTCAGCGGAGGTTGGGTTCAGAGCACGTATGTGCTGTACTGTGTGTTTGGTGTATAAACTGATGGTTGTTTTTAAATTTTTGGTAAATCATGACCCCTAAACACAAGCTAATTATTTTTTCCTCAGTCTCCAAAGTGGCATCTTCCTTAGAGATTTTCAAGGACAATTTTTTAAACTAATAGACATATAGAAAATTATACAAACTTTTCACAAACTAAATACATTTGAGTATCCAGCACCCAGCTCAAAAATACAGAATATTACCAGCACCAAGAAGTCCCTCTTATGTCCTCTTCCATCACTATCCCAAAAGGGTAACCATTAATGTTGCCTGTTTTTGAATTTCATATAAATAGAATAATACACAAGATATACCTTGTGTCTGCCTTCTTTCTGGCAATTTTTTATTTCTGAGATTTATCCATGTCATTGCATGCAGCTGTATTTTGTTCCTTCTCATTACTCTATGGTATTCTACAGTGTGAACATACCACAGTTTTTTTTACTCCATTCTGCTACTGATAGGCATTGGGGTAGGTTCCAGATCCTAGCTATTACAAACAGTGTTGCTGTAAGCATTCTTGCCGGTGTCCTTTGGTGACCCATGCATGTCTGTTGGGTAGAATCCTAGGGTGAATCCTAGGTCCGAGGCTGGCCTGAGCTGCAGTGGATGCTGTTTGATGGTTTTCTAAAGGGCTATGCCGAGTCACACTCCCCCAGCACAGCATGAGAGCCCCTGTTGCTCTCATCCTTTGCAACACTTTATGTTTTCAGTCTTATTTTTTTTCTCTTCTGATGGGTAATTTTGACTAGATTTGTGTTTCATTCCTCTCTTGAGAACATAATCCACACATGAGATTGGATTCTCTTGTTGTGCAGTTTCAAACTCACGAATGTGGCCCTCCCCCGATGGGGGTGGGCATGAGCGTGAGGATGACAGGGTAGCTTCCTGGAGAACGTGCCCACTGGGCCAACGCCGAAGGATGATGAGGTGCTAGCCGGGGGAGAGAGAAGGGCCAGTGGGCAAAGGCACATCATCCCGGGCATGTGTGAAGGCCCAAAGCCAGGAGAGCACGTGGCAAGATTTGAAGGACTGCGTGTCTGAGGCTGAGGGTGGGGACGAGAGGTGGCTCTGGAGAGGCAAGCAGGGGACAGAGCCTAACAACCCCCTGAAGCAGATAATAATATCTCCCGGCAGGTAGACTGTTACCGACTTCTCTAAGCTCATAGGCCAGGTCCAGCAAGAGGGCGAGTGGGAGTGGCGGGAAGGAAGAGGGTGAGGGAGCGGCCGGGAGCCAAACTCACTGGCTCTTCCCTTGGCTTGGGAGGAGCTGGAGGAAGCCTTGTGGGCATCAGAAAACCAGTGTGGGTGCACCTCAACTGCGGCCTTTACTGAGCGGTTGGACTTTGTTTTCTCTCTCCATCCAGAGCATCCGGTCCAAAGTGGAGCTGTCGGTCTGGGATCAGCCTGAAGATCTTAATCTCTTCTTCACTGCCACCTGCCAGGATGGTGTCTCCTACCCTGGTCAGAGGAAGTGTGAGGGCCTGAAGATTGGGGACACGGTAAGTGCTCACCCCAGTTCACACGAGCTCTTGTTAGGATTGGTCATCAGTCTCTGGGTTCTGATAACTATTGTGACGTAGTAGAGTCCTCTAGGGGCTCGAGTTCTGTCTTCCTGTTCAGCACCCTGCAGTGCATGTTCAGAATCCCAGGTGGACTTGTTAGAGAGCCCCAGTCAACAGGCACCCACAGTGCATTGCCACCTAAGGCTTCTCAAGTTGACATTGTCCCCTTGGTGTTTTAAACCATTGTCATCTTCGCTTGAAGGGGATGTAGTCAGGTGGAAGAGTTTGGGCGGGAATCTAAGAGACCTGGCTTTTATTGCTAGTCTTCTACAACTTGCTCTGTACCTTGGATAATCAGACCCTCACTTTTCCTTTCTGTAAAATGTGAAGGAAACCATCTACCCATTCTGATTCGATGAAATGGAAGGGAGGACTCTACGGCAGTGGAGGGCACAGATGCCTTGTCAGCTTAGGCTTATGTAAATGATGCGTGAAGACGTGTACCTGTGTGGCACACCAAGGACTTGCGGGTGGGAGCGGGAGGTGGATATACGTGGGCAGCGAGAACACAGATGCCGACCCTGGCACAGAGGCGGGCAGGGTGGTGATGCAGAGCTGCCCACACAGCTGCTGGAGATCTCTGCTGCTAGGAGCAGACCAGGAGACCATTCCTGACTTGCTTTGTTGACAGTTCCATTGCTCAGGAAATAGAAAGCCAGTGAAGGAACACTCTCTCACACACTTAAAAGAATCTGGTTGGAAACAGAAAAATTATAGAGACCTTAAAATCAGATGAGTATATCCTCTGGGCATTCATAAGCACTAAAGGTGGCCAAGGTGAATATAAGCCAACTCACCTCCAGCTCTAGGGAAAGAGCTTGAGGAGACACAGCTATAGCTGCGTGGCCAATTACGCCCTAGCAGTTGTCTCCTGGGATTTTCTCATGGTCCATCATTCCACTATAGATCCTTGCCCATCCACCTTTCACAATTGCCCTTTGCCCACTTTACAGCACACAGACACACCTCTCCCCGTTTCCAGATCTTACAGTAGTGCTTTGCACCACCAAACAAAGGCATCATTCAAAATATGATATCAAAGTCGAGAAAATGAAAGACTCTAATGACTGGCTAACAAATCCTTTTCTAAGACAGGTTGCTTCCAAGTTTCTGTTGCTTTTAACAAGCTTGAAAGAAGGCCTGATCAAGCTGGCAGGTGATAAGTCATTGCACATGATTATTTATGGCATTTCACGCAGAGGGCGTTCATGGAGCAAGGTGACATTGCTATAGCAAAACTCCTTTTCCCATCTTTCCATTTATATTAATGTAGACTTTTGGGCTTAAATCTCTACAAACGAAAAATAGAAATATAATTGATGCTGATCCCCATCTTGTTTAGCAATAAGCAATATTATTATACATCTGTATGAACTATTTGGGGGGAAGCCTCATCTCATTAAAGAGGCACTAATAAAATTTTACTTTTTATTTTTCATACTTGTCAAAAGTTGCAATTTATTTATGTTTTTTTTTTTT
>VBSM01000272.1:49591664-49637611 GCA_008086735.1 Cheirogaleus medius
CGGCCTCCCAGAGTGCTAGGATTACAGGTGTGAGCCACCGCACCCGGCCCAAAAAAACATTTTAAATGGCAATTTTTCATGAAAGTGGAAATTGTCTGATGTATTGGGATGATTTTGAGAGCATTTGACACAATGATAGAGGAAGGGTGCACCTCTCCGCACTGACCACCTTTGACAGCTCTTCCTTGGGTAGCTGGTGGTCCCGGGGCAAGCCTCTTGGCTTGCTCTTTATTTCTTCTCACTGTCCTGGCGTTACTGTCTTGCTGTCCAAGGGCCACGGTCACATGGCTCCTGGCTCTTCTGCGAGGGCTGTGGGTTCTGTTTTCTGTGGATGGAGACAGGCTGGCACGGTGCATCTGCTCCGCTCGTCAGAGCTGGGTGTGGTGCGCTCACGAGGGCCAGGCCGGGCCACGCAGCCATGAGGGGCAGCCCTCTGGAGGGCCGTGTGGCCGTGGGGGCAGACCTGGCTGCAGTGTGTGCGGGGGCCAGTGCACAATGAAAGTGTGGGGCCCGTGTTCAAACATTATTAAGAATTTCACCCCAGCAACAGCAGAGCATTAGACTAAGCGTGGGCCCTTCTGAGTGGGGTCCCCGTGCCACTCCACAGACACACGCCCACGGAGTCAGCCCTGGCGTGAAGGTTTGGGGGCTTTCCCTTTTTGAGGAAGGAGAGGGGTCTGTCAGCTCCTCTGATCCCTGAGGCAGAAGGGGTACACTTCTAGCGGGGGCCAGTCTGATTTTCTTACCCCTGGCCCAAGAGGGCAAACTCTCCCTCCCTCCTCTCAGGCTGCGCTGTCTCCAAAGAGTTGACAGTTGGGCTTTGGCAACCGCGTGTGTCACTGAGTATGTGACTATTTCCCTCTGGACATGTGTCCCAAGGGCACACATTTCAAAACTTGAAGTCCACTGTGTTCAACAAATGTTTATGTGCCAAATGCTTGCTCACCCAGAATGGACAGACGAAGCAGACGGGTCAGGGCCTCAGGGTCTGGCAGCAGCCCCACTAGTGGGCACAGCACGTGCAAATCCGCAGGGCGAGTCTGCTAGGGTGTGGAGCTCATCGCCCTTCTGCAAGTGGGAAGCAGCTGAGGGGGGTGCTATGGAGGTGAGAGGAGTGGCCTGGGGACTGAGGGGAGAGTGGCCAGCTCGGGCCCCACGGTGGGATGGATGTGCCAAGCTAAGGGGTCTGGCCATTATTTGGCAGGTGGGTTTCATGAGTTGGAAGGGCTGTGGTCAAGTCAGGCATTGGTTGGGGGGTAGATGAGAGTATGGGGCACAGCTGAAGGGTCTAGGGACTCCCCTGGATAAGAAGGGGCAGGAGAAGCAGACAGGGTTCAACTGTCACCAGGAATCACAGGGTCTGGCCTATGGATGAGGACATGGCCCGTGGGTGGGGCAGGCTTGGGACAGCTGGATGAGTGGCAGCCAGACAGATCTCACATCGTCGTAATCACAGCTTCCTGCAGAGGTGAGGGGGGGCAGGCAAGGGCTCTGTGGCACTTGCAGCCAGAGACGGTGGTTCTGTGACTCTCCCGTGTCTTCCGGGTTAAGACATCTCTCCAGCAAGAAGCAGAGAAGTGGCCAGGGCTGAGGGCCGAGGCTGTCCTCAATGAGAAATGCTCTTTGAATAGAACTTGGAAAGCCCCAAATCCCATGAGGTGCTCTTCTCCAGTGGGTTCACTCGTTTCCTCCCCTAATTCCCCTAATGGTCGTAACACCAAAAAGGGCTCACAGAGTGGACCCAACCACTGGGAGTCCGTTTTCCTCCTAACTGGCTTTGGCACATCAGCATGCAAGTGGCTGCTGTGCAGCCAGCACTGACGCCCAGTACAAAGGACCCAGCGGAGCAAACCCTGCCACGGGCTTCCCATGGCACCCCCCATCCCCCCAATCCCCGCTCCTGTCCACTCCTCTGGGGCTCTGTATCCTGTGCCCGTCCCAGCTCTTTGCTTTGTTGAGATCTGAGTGGATCTGGCATCGGCGTAGCCCTGGGTTGGTGGGTTTGGGCTGGGGGCTGGGCAGCCCTCTCGAAAGGGTGTGTCAGGCCAGCATCCTGTGGGGAGCCGAGCATCCCAATGAAGTTCTAATAACAAGACTGGGCGGGAGGGCTGCTCGCCTGGGACCATCCACCGGAAGCTCAGAGTGGAAGAATGGCAAGTCTCCCAGAATGGGGGTACCTTCGGTATCAGTTGGAGCTCTCAGCAACTGGGGGAGAGACGTGAGGAAGCCTCATTCCAGCTGCCGTCCAGCCTCTCTGGATTCTGTCCTCATCCAGTAGGGACAGTGGACACTCTGAAAGGAGGGGTAAGCAAACAGACCTCCTTGCTGTTCCCCGAGTGCTTTTTAAAGTATTCCTGTGCCCAGCGGGGGCTGAGACCCCGTGGCTGGAGTAGACAGAGCGGTTCTCTGGTTAGCAGGCACCTGGCCGTGTGCCAGGCCGCATGGGGCAGACAGACAGCACCTCCATCCTGCTGACGCCTTGGCTGGGGAAGGCCGCCGGGACCTGCGTGGAAGGCATGCAGACAGCACTGTGTGGTTCTACATCCTGGGTGACCGGGGCTGGCTCTGATTCAGGGGCTCCCTACTTCCTCATGTACCCAGCAGACGCAGGCGGGAGATTTAGTTCTCACTTTCGTTACTTTATCCCTAGGCAAGTTGCCATGGGAGAAGGTTGTACTCACAGATGGACACTCCCCAAAGTCTTTCAGTAATTCAGTGACTTTGGCTCTTGGTCCAGATTATTCCTTTGTAGTTTATTCTGTTTCTGACCCACAGATGCCTTGCAGGGCAAAGGCTTTTCATTTAATAAGTCCAGCAACTTGTAGCCTAGGAGTACAGGCCTTCCATTGTAGCTTGAAGCAAGCTACAAGAAACTTCTAGCAAGTCACTGTTTCTCTCTGGGCCCCAGAAGGGATGGCATCAGCCCCTCTGTGTTTTTGGGGGGGCCCACGGGTGGCTTCAGTCAGGCTCAGCCCCACCCCTTCCCATCTGCACACTCAAGTCATTCTCAACCCAAGGCAGGGAGATTTGGAGAAGCCTCTGGCCACCACTTTGGGGTAACCATCAAGTGGTCCCCTCAGGGATCTAGGCTGGCTCTCCCTCCATACCCAGATCTGGACACTGGGCACCTTCTCCATTCCCTACTTCTGAGAGGTGATGTGCTAAGGGGGGCACAGGCCAGTTCTTGTCCCAGCCCCACACCTCAACAGACTAACTTCCCAGATCCCACCAACCCTGCTTCCTCTTTGGAAAGGTCAGGGTGCCTTCTTCTAGCACACATGCAAGAGATGCTGGTGGAAATGCCCCGGCGCAGTGCCTCGTAAATAGCAGGTACTTGGCAACCAGTGAGTATTAGTGTTGTCATGAACAGACTTCAGTGCCCGAGTGGATGCCCATCTTGTTTCTTTCCCTTGAGAGGCTCCCTGTACCTTGAGGCCTCAGAACTTAGCCTTGAACTTGCTCTTGTCAATCTTTTCCCTTTTCCCTCCTCCTCCCCACCCCTAGAGACGGAGGGTGAAGTGCAGCTAGTCCAAATTGTCTGCAGCTGGCTTGGTGCTCCCAGGGTCTTCTGAGTTTGGGCTCCTGGTCATTGTCTTCTGCTCACCTGTGCAAAAGCACATCTTGTTGAGACTCTTGGCTACTGCTGAGCCCTGGGTGTCTGTTGTCTGGGCCTCTGGAGCGGTGGATTGCTGCCAAGCAGGACTTTCCCAGGATTTAGGGAGCCGGACCTGTCTTCCTGCTCAGTCCTACACACCCACACCCCAACCCCACCCAGGGTGTCCCTAGATGTTGCAGCATCTGAAGGGAGGCCATTAGAAGTAGTAACAATCTCTAAGTGGTGGGATCTGTAGAATGTTTAGAAACTGATATTTTCAGTGCTCTCAAACATTATTACTGAAGAGTACCTGGTCAAGCAAATTGACGACATTTTAAAAATTAGCCTTATTCCAACCCAAATAATAGAATTAAGAATAGTAACAGCTGAAAGTGGTTCTAACCCACTCTGAGCTTCAGAATGATCTGAAGAGGCTTTTGAAAGATAAGACATCTGGGCCCAGATGCAGTGAGGCAGTTTATGGAGTGGCTGGGCCCGTCTGTCCAGGGAGCAAGGAAGAGCCCGCTCAGGGAAGAGCACTTTGCGTGACGTCCCGTCAGGGCCTGCCGGCGCCTACCTGTGCATTTATGTTGCATGTACAGCGCCCTGCTCCGAGGGCCCTGCTGGGTGATTTGAACCCCTCATGGCCCCTTTTCTTAGTGGGGTGTGGAGGAGAGGATGGGGGAGTTGTGCTCTACTTCCTGGAAGAATCAAACTGAGCCTGGTCCTTGCTTTCCTGACATCCCAGTCCTGTGGGTGGTCGACAGGCCTCTCTCTGCCACCATCTGCCACCCAGCGAGGCCCACCTTGCTGCCTGTTTCCAAGGTAACCCATGAGAAACTCCAGAGTTAGAAACACTTCCTTACATGTTTTGTTTAAAAAGAAAGTCTTTCCACGTATATGGCACATTGCATCAGACAACTCTTCTTTAAGACCTCAGGGCCGTGGGCAGATCGTGAAAAATGAAGCCGTGAGAACCACTCACAGGGGAGGAATTAGGGCGTGGGGGCTTCGGGTGAGTCTGCAGAGAGCTCGGGAGTCAGCCCTTCCCTTTGCCGGCAGGGAAGGAGCCCTCTCTAGGGGGGCAGGCGGGTGCTCTGCGCCCAGCACCTGGTGAGTAGGAGTGCCACCGTGCCCTGTGTCTAGCACCAGGCCTGGCACAGAGGCGGTGCCCAGGAAATATTCACTGACTGAACTACTTAAAATGGACAGGGAAGAGGCGTCTTGCAGGAGGGGTGGGAAGAGGATAAGATAGAAGAGTAAAGAAAGGGCAGAACAAGAACTGTGGAAATGTGCGTGAGTCCTTGTACCTTTCTGGGGAAGCCCATTTCCTCAGGGGCATGAGGCTGCACAGAGATAACGAATGCTAAAGAACCAAGCGCAATGCCCGTCACATGTTAGCACACCTGAGGAGTCTCTTCTCCAGAAAGTGTGAGAGCTTGCTGATGCCGACGTCTCTTCCCATTAATAGTTGGGCCATTTCGGTGATTCTACCTGTTGCATGGAGAGGGCTGGAGTTAGCAGCTGCTCTTCATCAAGGGTCTAGAGGAATTGTGCTTGGGTGGCCCCCCGGGTGATCAGGAGGGCCACGGTGTTCCCTCTCTTCCTTCTGCCCAGGCGTCCTTTGAGGTGTCAGTGGAGGCCCGGAGCTGCCCCGGCAGACACATGGAGCACATGTTCACCCTGCGGCCTGTGGGATTCCGGGACAGCCTGGAGGTGGGGGTCACCTACAACTGCACGTGCGGCTGCAGTGCGGGGCTGGAGCCCAACAGCGCCAGATGCAGTGGGAACGGGACTTACGTCTGTGGCCTGTGCGAGTGCAACCCCGGCCACCTGGGCACCAGGTGTGAGTGCCAGGAGGGGGAGAACCAGAGCGTGTACCAGAACCTGTGCCGGGAGGCGGAGGGCAAGCCGCTGTGCAGCGGGCGCGGGGACTGCAGCTGCAACCAGTGTTCCTGCTTCGAGAGTGAGTTCGGGAAGATCTACGGGCCTTTCTGCGAGTGTGACAACTTCTCCTGTGCCAGGAACAAGGGAGTCCTCTGCTCAGGTAGGTGTCCCCAGCAAGCGCTTTTGCTCTGAGCCAGACCAAGGCCCAGGTGCTATTAGAACAGCCTCCCAAAGCCTGCCTTTTACTCTTGGTGGTGGTGGAAAGTGTCATTGCCACGGCTGTCCTGGGAGAAGACCGTGGACAGCCTTGCCCACCAAAAGGCAGCGGGTGGGGACCAGCATGCTGTATACTATAGCAGAGGGCACTGCCATAAAGTGTGGGCTCAGAGTTGGAGGGGCCTGCCTGTGAGTCATGCAGCTTAGTGCCCATTAACGCAGGACTGGCCTGCACAGCAATCCCGACAGGTAGAGCTATTCAGAAAACCCATACATACTTACTGACGTAACTCTATTACAGTTCTGCAGGTCAGAAGTCTGATATGGATCTTATTCAGCTAAAATCAAGGTGCCAGCAGGGTTGCATACCCTCTAGAAGCTTTAGGAGAAAACCTATTTCCTTGCCTTTTCCAGTTTCTAGAGGCTGCCTGTATTCTTTGGCTTTTAGCTCCTTCTTCTGTTTTCAAAGCCAGCAGGGTGGCATCCTCAAGTCTTCCTCCAACTCTGCCTCTGCTTCTGTCGTCACCTCTCTCTCTCTGACGCTCCTGCCGTCCTCTCACATAGGACCCACAAGGATCGCTCAAGAACGTCTCCCCACCCCAAGTCCTTAACTTAATCACATCTGCAAAGTCCCCTTTACCACGTAAGGTAACACAGTCACAGGTTCCAGGGATTGGGATGTGGATGTCTTGGGGGGGCTGTTATTCTGCCTGCCACAATTTCGTCTTTGTATTGAACAGAAGCTTGTTTCTTAGTAACTTCCACCCAATGGTGCACTTTCTAGATTCCATTTTTCATGGAACAACCTGTCAAACATCTGCAAACTTCGTTCTGTTTCTCTGTTTTCTCTTCTTACCTAGGTTAGACACCCCAAGTCTCTTCCTTCTCTGAGGGCTCTGTCATTTGCTAAGTGTGCTTCACAGAATTGGGCGCGTTATTTCTCAAGCTGGGCAATGAAGGCTCGGTCCAGAGTTCAGCTGAACATGTTTCCTGTGACCCGGTCCTTCCACTTCCACTGATGCATCCTAACAATCCATTCACTTTTCTGTTAAACAGTCACATTCCACGCTTGAGCTTGTTTTTAATTTCACTACCAAAAGTTTGAGAGTTTTTATTTTTTGAATGAACTAGAGCCAAGCCAAGTTTTCATTGTGTCATGTTCGAGCGCTGAAATTGAGTCTGTGCACATTTACATTGATTGACATTGACTTTACGCTGATTCCAGTTCCATGGCGAGTTGGCAGTTCCCATCCTGCAGTTGCATTCTGACGAGATACTTTAAAATCATGTCTCAGAGGGGCCGTTCCATCCAACACCATGCCACCTTCAAAGACTGTAAGCAGAACCACGTTAGGCAGGAGTGTAGTTTCTTCTATGAACTATTATTCTGTGGTTTCTAGAATTCCCTCTTTGAGAATGGTCTTCCATTCGGGAAGGGTTGATTTGAAAGGCAGTGAGGGTTCAGCTGGGAAGAGAAAGCACGAGGTGCATTTGAAGCAGATCAGGAGCATGTGAACGATGTGTCCCCTGGGAGGACTAACCGTCCCTCCGCGGTGGGTCGCACAGACACGGGTCAGAAGGTGCATCTTCCTGCAGTGAGACAAGCACGCCGAGTGCACCCATGGGGTGGGGGTGGGGCCAGAATTGGAATTGCGCCAGAAAGCGCAGGCCATAGGAATGCCACAGCACAGTAAAGTAAGTGGAAACATCAGGATTTGATGTGCCAAACATGCAACAGGGATTGACTCTTTCTCCATCAAAGTGATGATAGGTTGGTATTAGCTGGACAGTTCTGTCTGGATTAGCAGAAAAAATGTGGGCGTAGTAGCAGGCAGGCCTGGGCCCAAATCCCATCATACCACACGCTGGTGGCATGAGTTGTGAGGAGTAAGAGACTGTGTGTAAAGCACCTAGCACACTGCTACTTGGCACAAATGACGCACCCAACACCCAACACTGGCTCCTTCATGAGGCTGGTGCCTGGGGGGCAGGAGAGGCCCACCTCTCCCTGAGAGTCCGCAGGCTTTGCCTAATCAGTTCCAGCATGGTGGAATGGAGTTTCCATTCCCCTTAGTAACCACAGTAAAATTTCCAAGAAGCCTGCAGTGTCTGTAATTGACTTTTTAGCAGTGTTTTCCTTTTAAAGAGATATTAGCAAACATGACAGAGCTGTCTCTCCGTTTTCTTCAGGCCAGAAATAGCCCTCTGATATGTCTTCACCCCAGAAGGCCGCTGTGTCTGTGCTGCCTGGGAGCAGGGGCTTCCGGGTCAGACGACACACGCACAATTATTTCATCTCCACGGTTTGTCAGCCCCTTTCCTTGGTCGTCTTGGGCTTTTACTTTTCCTGCCTCTAAAGATGGGCCAATACCACTTGTTTGTGCATTATTTTGAGACTTGAAGGGGAAGACAGACATGAAGGCCCTGGCCTGGTGTATGCTACACGCCTCCCTCCCTGGCCGCCTCCCCTTCTCTAAGTGGGGACGTTTCTCCGAATAGAGTGCGGAGCCTGGGAGGCACAGGGCGAGTGGGAGATGGGGGTGAGTGTAGGGAAAACTTGCCATGTGGCAAACAGGAATATTCTGTAGCTGAGTGAACACTCAGCTTTTTTTGCTTAACCTCCAGAACCCACTGTTCTGAGTTCATCTTGCGTCTCAGGATTCTGCCAGCCCTCAGATCCACAAGGCCCCGGGTGCTCTTTCTCCTGCTCATCCCTCACCCCGTACGATCCTGTGGTATCAGGAAACTCTAGCTTGTCACGGGGTAGAAAAACTGGAGGTTTCCCAAGCCCCTGAGGCTCCCAGATGAGTGATGCTCCAAGTCCTAACTCCCCAGGATTGCTGAGGCAGAATGTCTTCCTGTGCCCCCACTGGAAAAACTACACACAGTCATGAAAGAAACTTGAAAAATACAGGAAAGCTGATGGATGTGTGGTCAGTCGGTGCTGTCTGTCTCCTTCTTGGTGACCAGGATTAATGTGGACCATCTGGCAAACCAGACAAGGGGCTCTTTTCACCCTCACTGTCTCACACGCGTCCCTTCCAAAGCTCTGTGTTCAGTCAAGAGAATGACCTTTCCAGAGAGCTGGAGGATTATCTTTAAGTCTAGAATATTCTGAAGAGTAGAAAGAAATTTTTTTAATCATCTATAATTTCATGACTCATATTTTAAGAGATTTCTTTCGATCTAAACTTTTTTCTAAGTTAATGTGGGTGGGTTTGTGACTGCATACAGTTTTGTATCTTTCTTTTTTCATATGCTATTATATCCTAAGAGGTACTTGAAGTTGCATGACTTTAGTAAATCATTGGTTAGAACATTTTGACTCTCTTTCCCTTGCACCCCCAATGAGCCTCTTCCACCACTTCATTTTAAAAGCAGCAACTAGTTGAAACATGAAGCTTCCTGGAGAAAATAGTTTCTAGAGTGAGGTCATTGTTGTGTTTGACAATTTAGGAAGACTTAGAACTGAGCCCAGCTCCAGGCAGGACTTGATAACACACGTTCCTGCTGCGGCTCCTCGCGCAGGGCTGTGGCACCCGGCGTGTTCCGTCTCTCAAACCCTCCGGCTCCTTCAGGAGGCAGCTGTGAATCGGTGAGTGAGGAATTCCAGCCCCCAGCTCCTTGGCACCTGTGGTCAGCTTGGGGCTCTCGCTCTGGAATTGTTTGCATTGGTTTTGAGTTCTTGGGTCACTGCTACATTTGGGGTTTTTGTGGGAGAGAAGCCTGTTTCCCAACCACCACTCTTGAAGGTGCTGACTCAGAGCCTCCCAAGCCGCTGACTTCAGCGTTCTCTCACAGTGTACCTCCTCCCTTTCCCCTGCAGCCTGTGCTGGAAGGAAATCGTGTGGTCGTGGTCTGTCTCCAGATGGTGGTTGGGGGCTGCACTTGAAGTAGTGGCTGAGGCAGGACCAGGGCCAGAATCGGTGGGATCACCCTGGAGAAACTCTTTGCACCTCTCTGGTCTTTCCACATATAAGAGGCTCGGCTCGTAGTCCTTGCCCCCTACCTAAAGACAGGACTGTGGGGAAAATGCAAGTGATTTCAGGTTTGGAAGATGTTATCCATCATAGAAATGATTAGTGAAGCAAATCACACTGAGGCCTGGAAGCTGTTGAACAACTCTGTTACTACTTTTGTGACACACTGGCGTGGGAAAGTGCCTGCACGCAGGGCTCTGTCTCTCCTGCTGGTTTCTAGAAGCACAACTGAGAACATGGTTCTGTCCAGACTATCTCTGTGTCTGTAAGGAGCCTCCTGGGGCCAGCGTGAGGGTTTCTATTCTTTTGAGTCTCATAAAGTGTTAACCTTTCCAAGATCCTTTACTAATAGAGTATGAGAACAGGACATCTTCTGTTCAGTTGTTTTTAATGGAATAAAAGATTCTTGCTCAAACTTTGTCATTCTCTGTTGGTTTCTATGCCCAGTTTGTTTCCTGAGGTTTGAGTTACTCCCTCGTGGTAAACTGTTGAAATCAATCTCCCTCCGGATGCTTTCAGCAGTCCCTGCACTGGAGTACCTCAAATACCTTGCTAATGGTCAGCCTACTGCTTGCGTTTCATATAATGACAAAATTTAAATCAAATAGGATATAGAATTTTGAACAGAATCCTTTTGGTCTCGTGACTGTGAGATTCCAAAAGTACATGCAAGTAAGGTCTCGTGTGTGTATATATAGCACCTTTATAATGTGGCAGGCAGTTAGAGGTCAAGGGGCATCTGCCGTCCTCTCCCAAACGTAAAAAAATGGAGCACGACACTGGTGGCAACATTCCTAGCAGGCCAGGGCCAGCCTTCAAGCAGAGGTTCTGGGACTGGGCTGACAGTTTCCAGCAGACTTAACAAAGTTCTCTTAAGCCTCTTCAGTTAAAGGTACTTCTGAGTTAAGCCAAGTTCCAGGTTTCTTGATTCTCGCCAAATGAAATACCTCCCATGGCAACAGTTATCCAGAGGTTTTTAAAGTATTTTTCACCATATTTGTATTTTTTTCTTTAGAAATGTCATTTTCACTCTCAGGATCAGTAGCTTGGTGGCCATTCCTGGGGCTCGGGGCAATGCTGTACCTTCTGTCATTGTATTGCAATTGGCATATTTCATAAATGGCTTGTCACAGGACCATCTTGAATGTGGTCTTCATGGCAAAGATCTCCAAAAGGACCTTTTGAATGAACCAAGATTGGATACATTTAATGCCCAGGACAGGGGCCTCCTAGTAGGATCGCCCCACTGTGTGTGCGCCTCCGGTGGGAGCACCTAGAAACCGCTTCAGGTTTTCTTCACGTATGTTAATATTACTGTCTGCTCAGTTTGTTGATGGTTACACAGATGCTATTGACAAATACAAGGAGATATATAATATCTTCCAGAGAAAGGGCTCCTCTCCCCCAAAGGCATCCCTCAGGCAGAGCTTCAGGAACCGTGGTAGCAATTTCTCTCACCTGATATGATGTAAATCCTAATTACATACATGCCAGTGAAGGCCAGGAGAGTCCTATTCCATTTTACTCAGAGTATGGTGGCTCTGAAAACAATTTGTTACAGGATTCTTCAGTAACTGTCATTATAAGGAAGGATACACCTGTGATTGGTAAAGATACTTCCAAGGGACACCATTTACCAGCGTGGTCGAGGACAATGCGTGTGCCTCAGGATTGCAAGGATAACATGGGCAGAGTTGCCAGGGACCATGTCGTTCACTAGCACAGAGATATTTCTCCTTGTCCCCTCCAAGGGAACGCTTTAAGAGCTTTTGGAGGCATTCTCAAGTAATGGCAAGAAAATGGCTTTGGGGTAAGACAAAACTGGCACTGCCGCTTTCTACCTCTGTGACCTTGGGTCTCCACTTACCCTCTCTGAGCCCTATTTCTCTTATCTGTCAAATAGGAGAAAAAAACCTACCCCAGAGGGTTGTTGCGATGATCAAACAGGCCAACGTCTGCAGAGCTCCTTGTACCAAGCCTTACCACCAGGGCCACTGGGTACATTTTACACCCTGGCCTCCCGCACACCCCAGGAACATTTTCTTCCGTGGAGATAAACATCAGAAACATCCATGATATTAAAACAGGCTGCTTTCAGGAAGTTCTCAGCAGACATCCCAAGGTCAGGAATTCTCTAAGAATTCCGTCTGTATCCAGCCACTGCTCAAGTGCACTTGAAAGACAAAAAGGTACCAAAATGTGGGGCTTGACCATATAACGAAACAATGCATCTTTTAGACGAGTCCCACAAATCAGGTGAGCTGGGCTGCTCATCTCTGGAGTCAGCCAGCCTCTTGTAGCTTGTGGTTAGAGAGTGGTTAGAGTGCTTTAGAAAAACCAGAGATTAATAAGTACCTGATTTTAGACAATGCAGCTACAGATGTGGAAACAGTGAGCTCTTACTAAGGGTAATTTTGTTTTAGGCAGGTTGCTGCATTCATCTCATTCAACAAGAGTTCATCGAGTGGTCCTCATGTGCCAAGTGTCATACTGGTGCCAACAGTATAGGGACGGAGTTGCTTACAGTCTTGAATTTCTAAATTTTTGTTGCCCCTGGAATTTTCCACTTCTCAGAAACCTCCTGGGATTGAGGAGTGGGAATACAAATCATCTTAAATGTCTACCTTCCCCATTCAGACGTATTAAAGATTTTGAAAGACAAGAACCAGGGTGGTGGAAAGCATTTTGAGAACCTGCCTTGCTCTGTGCTCTGAGCTTAGCTGGAAAAAGAGTTTTCTCCCTGCCCTTGCTCACTGCACAGATCCTATTTCCAGAAACATCTTAAGCAGCAATTCACCAGTGATTCCAAAAAGGAACGAGCTGAACATTGGATCTCCCCTCACTGTCCTCCTCTCTCTGCTTAGACAGGGGAGTATGCAGACAGGACCCGTGATGATTCTGTGTGTGCCTTTGCACTTCAGGCCTGATCCTTAAGGTCATGAAGTTTGGCTTGTGAAGGAAATAATGAAATGCTTAAAGCAAAGGAGAATCCTAGGAAGACCATGAGAATAAGATTTTAGTCATGTAGGTCTGGGTAGTATTAGCTTTTTGATTTTATAGGATAACATGTTAGAAAACTTTCCATTCTTAAATTTAAAACTATGAGAGACCTCTGGTGGCTGGAATAGTTATTCTTAAGGCTCTTTTTGTTCCATTGCTTAGGGGTTGAGCTGACACTGAGTCTAGCCTTGACTTGAGACACTTCGACACAATTGGTTATGGCTCTGGCAGGGTGGGGCAGAACTGGATGGAGCCCTGATTTCCTCTGGGGTGATTGTCCATGACTCTCAAAACACTGATGTAAGAGCTCCACCCAGATCCAAATGCTCCCTTTAGTCTGGAAGTAGCTCTGAGTCTGAGCTGCTGGACATGTTCCTTCCTCTTTTCAGGGCACCTTCCTGAGCTCTGACCTAGAGGAGGGAGACTGCGATCACCCCATCCCACAACCCACCCCCCAAATCTATTAGGAGAGCCCAACTGTCCCTAAGCTAAAGAAATATGCATCTCAGCTTGGTATGTTACTTGACATCACAAAGTTGGCCTTCAGCAGTAGGTAGGTGTCATAATAATATGAAGAGAATCTATTTTAATGCCCTTTTCACTATATTGAGATCATTTCCTTGGAAACAAGTAGGCTACTTGGTAGTATTTTGCACTCATCATGAGCAAGCACTAAATAGGAGGATTTTTTGCATCTCTCACCTTTCCTAATAGTGCAGTCACACACAGTGGGTCAGCTGTGTATTGCCTGCTTTGACTGTTTATATTTGGGGCAACTGAGGCCCAGAACCTGGACCAAAGCTCCTTGTGATTCTTGATTACAGATTCAAAGCAGAAGAATCTTGCACTACCTTTTCCAAGTAAATAGCTCATTTCTACTGAAGTTTACTTATTTTGATTTTCCACGACCTACCTAGTAAGTGTTCTTTTTCTCTGTCAAAGTTTCAGGAACCCTTATGTCCCTGTTTTCCTAAGCAAGTTTCTCTGGGTTACGTAAGGATGTGTCATCACAGCAGACCAGGCCTGAAGGACACACATGGAATGAGGGACTAGCCAAGGTGCCCATCACTTTATGACTATGTTTGATGAACAATGCAGAGAGTTCCTCTTAGTATTCAGTGGGTATCTGGCTATTGTTACCACTTTCCTTAAATAAGCCTTTGCTAGCCTATTCTAATTTATAAAATGCTCTTGACATGAATGATCTCATTTACTTGTTATTACTGTACCAGGAGATTGATGTCCCATTACTGATCCTACCCATGTGGGGGAGGCTTGGCCTAAAACCTTGACCCAAAAAAATCTACCTCCCCTTACCCTAGGAGGCTGCTCTCCTCTGGGCAGCCACTTCCCTGCCATCTCATGGCTTGGCTGGTCTCCTGGCAGCCAAGCTTCAGTGTGGCCTACACATGTGACATTCCAAACCACCTCTGGCTCCTGGGAATGCTGCACTAGTCTCTGAACAGTGGCCAACTTGGGGTGGAATATGGCAGCTGTTAACCAACCACAGCAACATGACAGTTTTCCAGTTTGAAAATAGTAGCCTTCTCATCCTGTTGCAACAACCAAGAGTGTGGTGAATTCACACTTTCCAGATGTGGTTGGCATTTCCCCAGAAGTGCCTGCAGGCAGATTGGGCAGGTTAAGCCAAACCCAAGGGGTTGACCTGCAGCACATCTATTTCTCTTGGCTTCAGCCTTCTGTTTTCCTTCCTGAGTCAGCATTCTCAGGGTCCTAGAAGAGGACTGTGGGTCACTCAGCTGTTTTCAGACTTCTTTGACACTGGGAAGGTGAGCTCATTAAAGAACAGGGAAATTTTCCATTTTCCTTCCATGGCCTTAATCTCCTTGTGACCGATAGAGTTGAGCCAGAAACTGAGTCCCTTCCCTGCTGTCCTCTGTTGAAATGCAGTGGTAGGTAAAGGGACTTGGCAGCCGGGCCTCAGCATTGAGAAATCAGGCACTGAGACCAGGCAGACAAAGGTGTCCTGTGGGAGGGCTCTGTCACCTTTCACGGTGGAGCCTTAGCTTTCTGGTTGGCACTGTCGTCTCAGAAAGTAATGTCGAGGTTTGGCGTAAAGCAGCATCGCCTTATTATTTCTGTAGTGGTTGTATTTGCTGCTCAGAAACGATGTGCCCCGTGGTCCAGCAGATGGAGGGCAAAGGGTGAAGGGCGTGTCAGGGCATCGCCTGTCGGGAAACACCCTGGTTTGTTGACAATAAGCCAAGGACAGAGGAGCAGCTGGCCTGGAGACTAAGGGTGTGGGTGCATCTTGTTTGCATCTCTAAAGAGCTTTTTGCTGGAGAAATCTGAGCAATGTGCAGGAGCAGTAGAAGGTGCCACGGCTGTGATTTCTGTGTGACCGTGACCATGTCCTGCCAAAGGAAAGAGAATTCTTAGTCCTCTTTTTCTCATGTTACCCTGAAGCCTCCAGGTTTCTTGGACATTTGCTAAGAATTTGAAGTATCTCAAGAGTCACATTGAAATTTCATAGGTATCAATAGTACTTCCGTTCCTTTTCTTATTTCCAGTGTTGGCTGTCCTCCCCCAGGGCTTGAGGTTTGTCCTGATGGTGTTCACAACCACCACCTACCAATGGCATGTTCTGACCATCTGCCATGTGCCCGACACCATGCTAGGCACCGGGCACACAAAAATAAACACCGTCTTCGTGTGTGAGTTTGTAGGCTCATGAGATGAGGCAACCAGGAAACAAACTATATTAGCTTAGCTTGATGATGGTTTTGTATCTGTATTCTCCCTCTTAGCTAAGTCTTCTATTTGGCTTTTGAATGTGCTCAGGTATTTAATCTTTTTTCTCTACCACAACAAAGACCACACCATTTATTTACAAAGGCCGGTGTGGGAGTTGGGGGAGGCAGGGAGGGAAAGCTACACAGACACCTCTCTGGACTTGGGACTCTTCCCCACTTGGAGCAAAATCTGCTCCTCTTGCCCCTTATTCTCAGCCACCGGCCCTTCCAAGCAGCTGGGCCGAGCAGCAGAGGGCAGAGGTGACATAAGCCTCCTCTGTGTTCCAGTGGAGCAGTGTCCAGCATCAGTTCAAAGGCATCATTGCCACCCTCTCCTCTCCCTCCTCAAACAGAACATCCTGGCCTGGGGTGGGGGGATGGTGAGGACCTGAGGGCAGGGGCTCTGGAGGGAAAACCCCCGATCTGCCCCCAAGAGCGCGGGTCACAGCCCTGACTCCTTCAGAAGGGCACCCACAGTACCTGTGGGTTACACAGCATCCAGAGCCCCGGAGACGTAGGTATTCCTGCTCTAGACTGGCCCCTTTGCCCACTTATCCCTGGTGGGAGAGAGCTCCGAACAGAAACCCACAGAGAACCCGCTGCCCACTCAGCTCACATGTGTGGGTGGCAGAGACCAGGCTTGGAGACACCCTGAAAGCACCAGGCAGCACAGGCCGAGCCGGGACATGTGAGCACACGGGAGGGTCCGTTACATAACCAATCTGCTTGTCAGCAGAGGACCAGGAATAGCACTTCTGAGAAGGGATTTCCCCTTCCTGTTCAGAGCGCCAGACAGAGGCTGCGTCCCTTGTATCTGTGTTTGGCCACAGATAGCCCAGCCCATGCCTGGCTCTGGTGCTCCAGAGAGGGCTGCGCGCTGACCTGGCGTGTGAGCACCATGGATGTCTGTGTGGCCACACCCACCCTCCCACCGTGCGTCCCCCCAGCACAGGGCAGGGCTGCGTGGTCTCTTCCCCGTGCCCCTGGGCAGCAGCATCACAGGGCCCCCGAGTCACACCAGCTCCAGTGGCTCAAAGCACGTGTGGTTGCTGGGTCGGTTTCCTGCCCTCCTTGTGGCAGTCGTCGGAGAGCTCAGAAGCCAGGCCCAGATCTCACACAGACACGTCTGGAGCACACACGAGACCTGACATGGGGGGGTGGGCAGGGAAATCACCCCAAATGGGAAAAGGCCTTCCAACTCTCCCATCTCTTTTAACCACTTCCTGTTTACAGGCTGCCTGTCCTGAGAAGAGCTGAGAGAAAGGAGGAGCACGGAGGCTGCAGTGGGAGAGGGCGGGGGGGCCCTGGGGGCTGAGAAGCAGAGGAGGAACACAGGGGCAGGGGGCTGCCATGAGAGAGGCAGGGAGGCTGAGAGGGAGAAGGAGGATGTGCCTGTGGACACGTGTGAGAGGGACACCCACGTGGGGCAGAGGGAGCCGGCCTGAAGGGAGAGAGGGGGGCGTCCTTCCTGTCTCAGGAACTGAGCCCAGGCTCCGCCGCGCCCTGTGCAAGCCGGGACGGACTCCCAGAGGGGATGGGAGCTGCGCTGAGAGAAGCCAGGGAAGCCACAGTGCATTCTAGAGTACGATGGAAGCTATTTCTGAACCAGCTGTGGAGAGAGGACTTGTACCTTGGGGGTATGATGGCTGCCTGGCTGTGACCTCGTGCTCCCGAGCGATGAGGGTGGGGAGAAGAGAACCTCTTCTCATTCCTGCCCCGTCCCAAGCTGGCTCCTTCCTGCCTCCAGCCCCACTGTCCTCCAGCTAGTCCTCTGGGGTCCCCCATGGCCACCTTGGTTGGGCCTTTGCAGCCCCGGAGTGGAGCTTGGGGTGAGGTGGGGTGGTGGCTTTGTTCCTGGGCCGGAGCTAGGGGCCACGTGTGCCCTGCCTCGGAGGTCCAGCTGAGGGCCACGTTTGCTTCACTCTTCACTGACTCAAATCGTGTCCCTGCTGGCCTCTGGCACACCACAGGGGGCTCCCCCAGTGGGGCCTGGGAGGGCCTATGTGGTGTCGGCTGCCCGCCAAGGCTCTGGGGCTGGGCAGGCAGCTCCATCAGGCCCCGGGTGTTCTGCAGGGCCATGGGCCCTTAGTCCTGGGTGTCCTCGCTTCAGGCTGCGTGTGGATTAGGTCGCCTTGTGGGAGCATTCGGCCCTGGCAGGCTTTGATCCAAGCTGACAAGAAGAGCTCGCCCATCTTCCAAAAAGATCCGCTCCATCCTTCCTCTCCCCCTTGGTCCCCCACTATGATATCAACAATGATGATGAAGCTAGCTAGCATTTACTGAGCGCTTACTATATGCCAAACTGTTCTAAGTGCTTTCTACAGGTTAAGTGACTTAACTCACACAACAGCCCCCATTTAAAAACTGGGAAACCAAAATGCAAAGGGGTTAAGCACCAGTTACTACTGGTAAGTGATGCAGGAGGCCAACCCGGAACCCACATGTTAACCACTGCACTTGACACCCTGTTTTCCAAATGGTTCCTTGGGTCCCAGCGCTGCTGTCCACCCATGTGCCATGGCGGACGGGCTCCTCTTCATCCTCAGCCCTGTGCAGAAATCCCCACCCTCCCCCTGCAGCCGGCGGCCCTGAGAGTGGGGTGGGGGAGGCTGAGGGCAGGTCCTCAGCGATGCCTTCAGCCCTTTGCCTTCCACCCCTGACTCCCTGCCTCACGTGAGGCTGTGCCATCCCTCAACTTGTCCTGTCACTCGCTGCCCTCCCAGTCACCCCCCACACTCCCCAAAGACGTCTGTGCCTGCCTGACACTCCCGCCCTCTGCCCCGAGTCCTGCTGTCCCAGTGCCCTGCCTTTCCCTGTGGCTGAGCTGTCCCACGCGCTGGTCTCCGAGTCCTTGAGTACCTGACGCTCACAGCAGTTCCGGCTCCCGTGTCCTGGGTGCCCTGTGCCAGAGATGGCATCAGGGGCTTTACTTGCAATAGCGCTGGTATTTCTGACAACGGTCCTGCAAGGTAGGCATTAGCCTCATTGACAGAAGAGGAAATGGGTCATCAGAGAGGTGTAAGGACCTGCCCAAGGTGGCGCAGGGGATGGGGGGAGGATTCCAGCTGAGTCGCAGCCCACCCCCCTCAGCGTTTCACTCATCACCTGCTACCCGAACTCCTCTGCTGTTGGAACTTCGAACTTCATCCTCTGCCTCTGCCACACCTCACCCTCCGCTCGTCTCCAAGTCCCCAAGACATCTCTGCTGTGAGTGCTTCAGGGCTGGCCATTCCCCTGATCCCTCCATTTCTCCCCAAAACTTCCAACTCCTTCTTTTTTGTCAGAAGAATACTCAGATGTATCCCATCCACAGACCCCCCGCCCCCGCGCCATCTCCTTTCCCTGCACAACCAGGTAACGCGTGGAGTTGCCTACGCCGCCTGTCGCCACTTCCTCAGCCCCCTGCGGGCTGGATTCTGTCCTCCCCAGTCTGTGGCCAAACTAGTAGCCGCTGTCGGATCTGCTGTCCTTGACCTCTGCAGAGCCTTGATGCTGGGCCATCCTCTCACCGGGTACTTTGGCTTCCAGGCCATGGGTTCCCCTCCCCTCCCCTCCCCTCCCCGCAGCTCCTTCCCAGCCGGCCGCCCTCTGAGTAGCCTGTGTGCGATTTTATAAGAGGCAGCAAGGGGCCACGTCCTGGCCCACAGCCCACACAGCGCTGTTCTGCTGATGGAAAGCTGCTGAATTCTGTAGAGCTGAGATTCTGCATAAATAGGCACATTTACAACTTCCTGTCCATTTAGCTATCAATCACTGTAACAAAGGTCCTAATAATAACTTGCACGTGTAGCAGTTCACAGCTTGCGTGGTGCTTTCACATGCCTTCCATATCCCTGCCTATGTGTAATGAAAATATTTTTATGCCTGCACGATATTAAACAGCCATCATTAAATTCAACTCACTTTGCCAAGGCAGCATTATAAATTAGCTTTGTTGTATGAGTCCTCGCTTAGGTCCTCAGCGCAGTGTCAGCTAGGACGGCGTTCCCGTTCCCGTGACTAGTGATTGATGGGTTATTGATCCTTGGGACACGGCCACATGACCCTGGCCATTTTAATGACATGTGCTTCTGCTAGGGCGCTAGGAGAGGCCAGGGCTGCTGAGAGGGTGTGGGAAACCTCAGAGCATGCAGGCCGAGGGGTAGGCGGGCTGAGGCCCAACTGCAGGAACGGGGACATTTGGATTAGGGTAAAATGTGACCAGACCTGTGTGGTTTTGACATTCTGTGTGGGTCACACTTTCTACAGGAGACTTGGAAGCTTTAAACCAAGACTGCAAGTGGTTGTGTCTGTGCGCCAGCTCCCGCCACTTGGTGGAAGCCACTTGGAGGGCGGTGTTGAGGCTTCCGAGGCCAAGGGCCCAGGGTTACTGCAGAGTCTGCCACGAGGGTGGAGGAGGATGTGGTGGCATGTGCCACATATTTGCTGCTGTAAGCTGTCTGAAAGGCAGTGAACTACCTGATATAAACTAAACTGGGGTTATTATGAGAGTCATTAATGACAAAATTTCTGGTGGTTTCAGCAATTTCTTAGTTTGGTTTGCTAGGACTTTGCTTTGGAGTCATCAAATAGTGGAGGCCAAAAGGCCACATGGATGAGGGTTTTCAGCTGTCTCACGGCCCCTCAGCTGCTCCCGCTTGCTCACCCCCCACCGATGTGGCCTGGGCTGATGGAGTCCTGTCCCCTCCCCAGGCTCTGTGCACATGGCTGCTTGCTTGTCATGTCCTGGCTGTGCTCGAGGGTTGTAGGAAGCTTTCAGGAGCAGCTTGTGTCTCTAGTGAATCCCCGGCTCCCACTCTCTCTTGCCCTTGACTCCCAACTCCTCTCTTCGTGAACCCTAGCAGCTGGGGTTACTTGGCACACATTGTCATGGTGGGAAACAGAGGATAACATGCACCTCTGCCTGTGTGCTGTTCCCATGTAGATGGCACAGGAAGCAAGGTCTCCCCTCAACACACACGCACACACACACACACCTCACCCCAACCCAAACTCTTCAACAAAATATCATACTACCTTCTCTCCAAACCTATGGCACTTGGAATATTGCATCAGATTATATTTGGATAATTTCATATTGAAGCCAACATTCACCATCTCAAACAAAACGAGCCCTCCGGCCTGGCCTGCTGTCTTTGGTGCTTGTGAATACAGCACTGAGCACACTTTCTACTTTTTGTATTTTGCTTTATGGGATGGTGTGATGTACAAGCCATCGGAGAATGCCAGAGCCATATAAAAAATCTACCCTAGAAGTGCACTGATGTCTGAAACTCACTTTGAAATGCATTTTTAAGAAACATGAATCGATGGATGGATGTTATGAAGCAACATGTGACGTGCTAGTGGTAGAATCTGGGGGGTCGCTACCAGGATGTTCACTGCACAATTCTTTCCACTTTGCTGCAGATCTGAGAATTTTCTTAATAAAATGTTGGGGGATGGGGGAAACTACCCCCTGACAGTGAACCATTTTAATTTAAACCAGGTTTTTGACCAGTGTGGTCCCTAAGGCAGGAGAATGAGGGAGTTATGTGGATCGGATCCATTTCCATTGTGAAGACTGTCCTGTGGGTGGTTCCTGCTGCCAAGGCTCCAATCTGGTGCTGGTCACAGACTCGTGGGGGCAGGGCAGGCCAGTCCTTTCCCTCCCCAGGGCGAGCTCAGGCTGCTCATTCCCTCCCCAACTGTGGAGCCCTCAAGGAGGGGTGGGGGTATGTGTTGGGGGGTTGCTGTCCCTCCTGTGCCTTCTAAGCAGTTCAGACTGCATTCCACAGCCGCCTCCTTGCCTGGGGCTGGCTTTCCTCACCTCTCCTGGAGGGCTTGCCATATGTCTCAGGGCTGCCTGTGACAGGGAGGCACTCTCCCTAGGACAACGTTTGCTGTGACTGAGCGGAGAGGCTGTCTGGGCACGGGAGGGTTGGGAGGCTCGGCTGTCCAGATGGTCTCTCTGCTGCCTGCAGGTTCTAGGCACTAGAGAACAGACAGAGCCGGGGCAGGAAGTTAGGTGGCAGGTGAAGAGGCTTTTGAGAGTTAGGTCCTGACCTATATTGTGGGTCACGCTCATTGGTGGTCCCAGGGAAGGTGCTGGGATCCAACTACCAGGGTCACTGACTCAGGTGTGGAAGTAAAGCACGAAGACCCCTTCCCCACACACACCCCCCACCTCCTCAGGTCTGCACTGGCTTAGGGTGGGTGCTCCGTGAGGGCAAGCTCTTGGCTGTATTAACATCAGCCTTTGCAAAATGGCATTAGGAAGAACAATATGCTGCAAAAATAGTACAAAGTAGAATTTTTAAAACTAAGTGCCATTTATAGAACTGCATTCCACCTCTGACAGTGCAGAAAATCAAGAATCCACCGTCTGGCCCTTGGTCCTGTTACTGAAAGCTTGGCACTTGTCCACAAGGCTGAATCCAAAGAACGAGGACAAGGGGTTGAAGAGAAGGAAAGAGATGTTTATTACTTTGCTGGCAAAGGAGGAAAGAGGCAGACTATCATCCCAAAATCCAATTTTCCTCTCCATAAACAAAATTGCAGAGATTTAAGGGGAGGGTTCTCAGGTTCAGGGTATTGCTGTCAACTACACTTGATGGTTCCGATCCTTTCATCTCCAGAACCTGTTGGGACCCCTCACTGGTCTGGAGCCACCGGGATCTCCCAGGACTGCTGGTTTTAGTGAGAGATAGAAAACACAATTTTTTTCCTCTTTTTCAGGCCATCCTCTCTGTTACAGTCCCATTGGAAGATGGTGCTATCCGGGCTTTTCACAGTCCAACATTCTCACACTCAAACACACTCAAGCACACTCCCAAACACACCGCCCGCTTGCCGGCTATGGCAGGGCCCCCAGTGAGGGAGAAATGGGGTGTCCCTCAGCGGTTGTCACCTTAGGTGGGGTGTACTCCTAGGAGGCCGCGGATCCTGGAGTCAGACCCCTGGGCTGGAGTCCTGCCTCTGCCACTAGCCGTGTGACCTTCAAGCGCTGCTCCACCTTTCTGTGTCTCACTTTCGTCACTCGTAAATCGAGGATGACGACACCTACCTCCTAGGGTTGCTGTAAGAATTCACTTGGAGCAGTGCCTGGCACGCGTGCGGAAAGCACTAGTAAGCGTGACTGCCGCGCTGTGGGTGTTCTCACATCCGCTCCTAAGTCATCCCTTTCTGGGCTGTGGGTCCCGAGGCCAGAGCAAGAATTCAGCACCTCACAAGAACTGAGGGAGAACAAATGTGTTAGTTTTCCGTTGTGGCTGCAACAAATTACCACAGACTTAGTGACTTGAGGCAACATAGATTTACTCTCTCACAGCTCTGGAGGTCAGCGGCCTGACACCATTTCCACAGGGCTAAAGTCGAGGCGTCGGCAGGGCTGCACTCCCTCCCAGGCTCTAGGGAAGGATCGTTTCCTTGCCTTTTGCAGCGCTAGAGCCCCGTTCCTTGCATTCATGGATCTTGGCCTCTTCCTCCATGTTCAGAGCCAGCAGCGGGGCACCTTGCTTCTGTTGTCAGTGGCCTTCTTCCTCTGTAGTCAGTCTCCCTCTCCCGCTCGTAGGAACCTGGGCGATTCCATCCAGGGCCCACCGGACAACCCAGGAGAATGCCCGTCTCACAATCCTTAACTTCATCTCGTCTGTCTAAGTCTCTTTTGGCACGTTGGGTAATGTTCACAGGTTCTGGGCATTAGGGTGTGAACACATTTGGGGCCATTATTGCTACAGTCGAGGCAGGAGGAAGCTCTCCTGGGTCCTTGCCCTGTGGCATGACTTGCCCAAGTTCTGGATGCACTTGGAGCACCAACCCAGACCCCGCCAGACCACACCAGCTGCCAGAGTCCCCCGTCTCTCCATGCCAGCACTAGGTCCTTTCCCTCTGTCTCCCCAGACAGGCTCTGAGGGCAGAGTCAGTGCCCTACTCTGCCGGCTCCCAGCTCCCAGTGCCTGGCAGGCGCCGATGGTTCACGTGTAAAGGCAGGCAGGCCCTGACGTGCCATGTGTGTCCTTTTAGGCCACGGTGAGTGTCACTGCGGGGAATGCAAGTGCCACGCAGGTTACATCGGGGACAACTGTAACTGCTCGACAGACATCAGCACGTGCCGAGCCAAGGATGGCCAGATCTGCAGCGACCGCGGGCACTGCGTCTGTGGGCAGTGCCAGTGCACGGAGCCAGGGGCCTTTGGTGAGATGTGTGAGAAGTGCCCCACCTGCCCCGATGCCTGCAGCACCAAGAGGTAACGCCCCACTGGCAGCCCCACCCACGCCCCACCCAGGCCAGGCCCGTCTTCCAGCTGGTCAGCCCTCGGGGCCAGCCAGCCTCCACGTCCCCTCTCCTGAATCTTCCACCCACTCGGCCTCGCTGGGGAGCAGAACTCTTACTCACCATAACTAAAATAGTAGTTTTGAAACATGGGTTCCATGGGGATGTTGTAAGCCAGCAAAAACAAAACAGAACACAAAAACAACACCGGTATTCTGTTCCTAAACAGGTTTAGAAGTTACAGGAATACAAAGTTAAATGAAATTAAACTGGCATTGGCATCAAAAATAGCACCTTCTTGGAGCCTTTAGTGTACTATTGTGTATTTTCCGAAGGGAATACGGCATGAATCCTTTTTCAAATGAATTTGATCTCCCCCATTGACATCTTCCAAACAGGGTCTCACAGAACACCCATATGGGAAATGCTGCTTTAAACAAAACGTAATCAGAAGATAAGTTGGATGGGAAGGCACCCAACCTAGATAAGGTGTGCCAGAAACAACGGCAGTGGCTTTTGAATTTTCTGCTCCATTTATATAGATAATGGAGCGCTGGTTCTGCACGGCTGCTGAATGCAGAGATTGTCTAGACTGGGGCCCAGGCCCTCACTGACTCAGCCCCGGGCTCACGGAGCTGAGTGACCTCCTCCCACTGCTCGGCCCCTCACGCTCCCCCAGAGCGCAAATGAGAGGGAATCGCAGACCGATGCCTCCTGGAAAGCAAGAGTGACATTTGCTCTTGCAATCTGCTGGAGAAACAGCTGTGTCATCATTCCTCATGCTAAGGAGTCAGGCGGGAGGGAAGCAGGGACACAGATGATCAGAAACAAATAATGCAAACATCGTCTCTCTTTGGCTAAGGAGCACAACTGTGTGATTTCTGTTGGCAGATTTCCCTTCGGAATGTCTGGCCCAGGCTGATAATGAAATGAGCTCACGCTCCCTGCGCCCGCAGTGGCTGCTGGTCAGTCTGCGCTCAGAAACGTTCTGGGTGGCAGAACCCCTGCTTGGACATTTGCCACGAATAACCCGGGCGTAGGCAATTGGAAGCTGGCCGCAGATGGAGAGACAAGATAGACAGGGGCCAGGTTTTAATTTGTTTAATTGGAAGGGTCGAGGGAGAGTACAGGAGAAGAAAACCAGACCCACTTTAGACCTGCTGAGAGAGGAGGAGCAACAGAACTCCAGATAGAAACAGCTGCGGGGAGGAGGCTGGCATCCTGGATCTGGAGCCCAGATAGCCGTGGCCATCTGAGCATGGAATCACAGCCACCGTCAACATTCTGTGCCTGAGGGAGGTGCCCCACTCCCACCTACCAGCACAGAACCTTTTGAGCATGTGCTCCCAGCCCCTGGGCACATGAGTTCTGTCGGGGGTTGGGGCCAAGCTAGGACAACACACATGGAATCAATAACAGGCGATGAAGCCCTCTGTCTTCCCTTCCTATGGAGCAGCAGGGCAGTGTGAGGTTGGCTTTAGGTCAGTTAAAGGGCCCAGGGGAAAACAACCCTCGCTTTAAATGTTTAAAGCATTTATTTCCTAAAAGACATAGACTTGATAGTTTGTTGTCCATTACACAATACCAAAGGAGCAGGGAGAGCAAAGAGATGCCATAAGGGAGCATCATCATTCCTTCTCATTTGTCTCTGGGCCACACTGACCCTCTGTCCCTTTCACTGCCTAGTTGAAACTTTTTTTTTTCTTTAAACAAAGTCCTTTTGATAGTGACTTACATCAGGCTGTTTTTTCCTACTTCCTGCTCTGCTGAGAGCCACCAGGTTTTAAATGTCCTATGTCCTTTTTTCCCTGGAGTTTCAGGGCAGCCAATTTCCACTTTCTAGAACTAACCAAATATCCCCTTCACTTTGAGTGAGTTCACACTCAGTACCAGCTGATTTCAATTAACAGGCTCTCTGTGCAAAGTCTCTAAAAGACTTAAAAAGGACAGACTTATTTTAGTACATGACTATACTATGTTACGAGTTAGACTGATATGTCCACATGGATAATTAGGGAATGTTTCCTGGAAGTGGCCTGGAGCTATGGCTTAACAACAGAGCATCTGATGTGGGGCACATAGGGTCTTTGCTGGGACGGAAAGCACCCATGTTCTCTGCCGTGTGTGTTTGTGAATCCAGGAGGCTGGCAGGGGGCAGCCCGGGCAGCGTGAGTGACCAGAGCTAGGGCCTCCCCCGCCTGGCCCCCAAGTCTCAGTTGCTGCCTTCTGGGGCCATGACTGTCAGGGGAAATGTAAGCATTATCAATTTGTTTCTACCTCTGCAATGTTCCCATCGAGTCAGTCCCAGGAGAGTGAGATTTTGTGGCCAATTCTGGGTTAGTTGAATTCTTAAGCATACTAGAACCTTCTTAAGACAGTCTTATCCACTTTCTCTTTATGAGCTACTCACTTGCCCATTTCTTCTTAGTGTTCAGAAAGTGGTGTAGGGACTTGGGGAGGGGCTTGTTAATGGGGGGGGGGTGCCTGGCTACCGGACCTAGCTCTGCCATTGACTCCTCTTGGGCCTCAGTTTCTCCCTCTGGGAAATAAGGGGGCCAAATGAAGTGATCTCTGAGCTCCTTCCAGTTCTGTTATGCCACTCCACATTTTCTGCACTGGAAGCATTTTAGTAACTGGCCTCCTAGTCACAAGGAATTAAAAAACAGATGGTGATAAAGGCGGTGGGTATAGTTATACATCCCTCTGTGTTTTTGCTGCAGAGCTTCCCAGACACACAGTACCTTTGGTGCCCACGGGCAGCTGCACCCACGTAGCTGAGGCTCTGCCAGGTGACCCCTGCACTGCAGTGGCCCCCATAGCACGGCTGGCTCCGGAGCCCTAGCCCTGTCTTCCAAGGGGTCCCTCCTGCGTGCTCTCACCTTCCCCGTAGCCCACAGAGCACCACTGCCACACAGAGTCCCTGAGGTTACGTGGCAGCTGGGTAGTTTTGCCCAAGCCACTCCTCCCTGGAGTCCAGTTCTCACCGTCCTAGGTACGCTCAGCCCCTGCACCCCAGAGGGGTCAGGAGCCGCATGCCCTCCCACGTCAGCCCCACAGTCCTTAGCCTGCACCCTCAGGAGTCACCTAACATTGGACATGGAGGAGAAATGGGTGTTGACTCTCCAAAGTGTGATAATAAGAATTTACTGGAACATTGTAATTAAGCATGTTCACACTATCTTGTTTACAATGTTGGCCTGGGTGGGAGGAGAGGGCCTCAGAGTGTCTCTCTCTGGCTCCTCGTGCATTTTCTAGAGAAGGCCCGTTATAAAATGGAGGCTCCCTGAGAGGGAGCCGTCACCGTAGCCTGTACAAAAGTCTGGTGTAGACTGACTGACAGGTAAGAGGGCAGCAGGGCCCTGGGGAAGCCAGCAGGTGGGATCTGTAGGGGAAGGAGGGGGGCTAGAGCCCAGGTTCTCCAGGACAGGGGTTCTCAGCCCTCGCTGTGCGTCAGAATCCCCCAGAGGTGGGGTTCTGTAGGTGTGGGTGGGCCAGGCATTGGCATTTCCCTGGGAAGCCCCCTGAAGAGTCTGATGTGTAGGAGGATGAGAGCCCGAACCTGGGTGCTGACTGAGGTGGGATCCTGGGAATTGGCAGTGGGTGGGAGGCATCAAGCACTGGACATAGGGGTGGGAGGACCCCTCTGGGCACCAGGAATACAGTTTGTATCTCCTGGGTGGCGCTGACTCCTTACCCAGGCATTTGATGTGCCAGGTGCTCATGGATTGGGCTCCTGGTGTCAGAATCTCAAAGGTCTGGGGCTTGACAGGTAGATGAGACATGCCTCTGAGCTCACCTGTGTTCCTAGAGAACCCTGGGCTTCCTGCATAACAACAGCAAGAAGGGCAGAGCAGGGACATTCCCTGAGGCCAAATGTCTGAAGGCAGGAAGAAGTGAAAGCCTCTGGGGCCTGCGCTGTGGGAGCTCAATTACACTGCAGGACTGTTCTACACACCTGACACCTGCATTTATTTCCTCTTTCCCAAAGGGATTGTGTCGAATGCTTGCTGCTTCACTCCGGGAAAGCTGACAACCAGACCTGCCAAAACCTGTGCAAGGACGAGGTGATCACCCGGGTGGACACCATCGGTGAGTGTGCCAGGGCAGCCCTGGGCAGCGCCCCCTTTGGACCTTGGCAGCCGCCTGGAGAGTTTCTCCTCCGTGGGGAGGAGGCTGGTTTAGCCTTGAGCAGGGAAGCACAGCCCGGGCTTCCTTGGCACGACTGCCGGCTCCCCACGAGGACACGGTGCTGGAACCCCATCCACTGCCGACAGGGATGGCAAATGGTGCAGACGCTTTGGAAGACAGTGCGGCAGTTCCATATAAAGTCAAATGTAGGGTCACCGTACGACCCAGCAGCTCCACTCCTGACCGTATGCCCGAGAGAAGTGGGTCCACGTGTCCACACAGAAACTCACACACACATATTCCAAGCAACATTATTCACGATAGTGAGAAAGCGGAAACAACCCAAGTGTCTGTCAGCTGATGAAGGGAACAGAAAATGTGGTATGTCCATAGTGTGGAATACGACTGAGCCTGGAAAGGAGTGAAGCCCTGACACGTGTCAGGACATGGACGAGCCATGGAGACATCGCGCGGAGTGAAAGCAGCCAGGCAGAAAAGAACATACCTTACATGATTCTGTTACATGAAATGTCCAAAATAGGCAGAGCCACAGACATGGGGAGTAGAGTAGTGGTGGCCAGGGGCTGGGGAGAGGGGGAAATTGGGGTTGACCGCCAATTTAGGTATGGATTTCTTTTGGGGGTGATAGAAACTTTCTGGAATTAGTGGGAATGGTCACACAGCATTGTGAGTTCACTAAAACTACTGATTGTATGCTTACATATGGTGGGGAAAAGACTATGTACTTTGAAAGGCCGTCTGCCTCTCAGGCTCCCCTCACTGGCAGGCCTGCCTGTCCCCCACCCCGGCCCCTGCACACCCCTGGCCCTGCCGCCTGCCTGTCCTGGGCCCAGCCCACCTCTCCTGCAGACCTGCTTGTCCCTGCCTTCCTGGTTTTGACTAACCGCTTGGCTGAATCATTGCCTCTGAGTGTTGAGTCATATGTTCACCCAGTGCCCACTGTGTGCCAGGTGTTGTCTGTCCCCTGGGAAGACAGTGGGGAGTGGGCCTCGGTCTTGTTGCCCCCACACCCATCTTCCTGCCCTGCTTCTCTCTTGCTGGTCAGGGGCTGCTGACCTCAGCTTCTGCCTGTGGACCTGGACTGGTTGCCCTACCTGGGCACACATGGTCAGAGAAGCTGTCATTTACCCTTCTACTCCTTCCCCTGGGCTTTCACACACACACACACACACACACATGCACACACTGTCTCTCACACACACACACATTCATACACATACACTCACACACACACTCTCACACAGACATACACACTCTCTCACACACACTCACACACGCACACTCTCTCACACACACATACACACATACTCTCTCACACACATACACACACACTCACACACACTCTCACACAGACATACACACATACTCTCTCACACACACACACACACTCTCTCACACACACATACACACATACTCTCTCACACACACTCACACACACACACTCTCACACACATACACACACACACACACACACAGAGCCCCGGCCTGTGATTAAGGAGCTGAGCAAAAAGGCCCGGGTTTCATGTTTGGTGACCACACTGAGTCATCTGCTCCCAGGTTAGTGCTCCTTTGAGCAACAAGGTTAAAAGGCAAGAGCTGAAAAGCCTGTCACATGGTAACGGTGACCTTCGGTTGTCCTCGGGCCCGTCTGCCATTGCCCGTCTCCTCCTCCTTCACACCTTCGCACTCCCCCTGGGTCCTTCCCCTCCTAAAATCTCATACCCCTCTCCTGAGCACCCATGGAGTGCAGACGAGGCCTGGACAGGGGCTGTGACGCTGTCCCCCAGGTGCCGGCGGCAGCGGGGGGCAAGGAGGAGTTGGGGCGCATTGAGGATGGGGCTTCGTGATCAGAGGGCGAAGCCAGCTGGTGTCGGGCGGGCTGGGGTGGCCTGACCTCAGCGCTGACTCACGGTATTTCAGGGTGTGGCGCCGCTGTGGGGCCAGTCTCTTATCCAAATGTCCTCATCACCCTGTGGTTCTTTTTGATTCTACATCCCAGGAAAGAGCCGCTGCTGCTTAGCCTCTGCAGCCAGCTCTCACCCTGAGTGGCCCAGGCTGTTCCCCGCATGTGAACTCTCACTCACGGCTCAAAGGGGTCAGGATGGCTCTTTCTTTGCTTTATGCCTTTAATTTCCACGGCTGGCTCCATCCACACGTCCCACCCTAACCGTTACAGGCTTTTCTTTCACATCACCCCAGCAAACGCTTAAGAGGTTTGAAGATCCTTAAAGTGTCCCACGTGTCCCCAAAGCAATCCCAACTCCACCCTGGGCCTGCGTTCTGCGTGTAAGAAACTGGAACTCATTGGCAAAGGCCTGGCCCTCTGTAAGACTCCCCGCCCCCACCCCACCCTCAGTGGCTCTGGGCTGCACAGAGACACTCGCAACATTCCTGCTTGGTTTCCTTCCAGTGAAAGATGACCAGGAGGCCGTGCTTTGTTTCTACAAGACTGCCAAGGACTGCGTCATGATGTTCACCTACACAGAGCTCCCCAGCGGGAAGTCCAACCTGACGGTCCTCAGGGAGCCAGGTGGGTGAGGCCCGCACGGCCTAGCCCTCGGTTTCTGATTTCTGACGCCCGTCCCTGCTCCAGGGGCACCGCCCATTCTCTCCTCACTGTCCTTTCCAAATGCCGAGAGAGGAGAAATGCAATCCCTTATGAAGATCCAGACCTAAGGCTGCTGCTACCCATTCCTGGATCTTAGAAGGAAGATGATTGTGCAGCCGGGGACCGATTGTCAGGGCAGAACTCTGGGGGGGCGGGGGGTAGGGGGGCGGTGGGGTTGGGGCAGTAGGAGTCATGGGGGAAAGGGCCCTGACCTGGGAGGGGTCTCATCTTAGAGGACACGGAACTCAGAAGTGGAAGCAGCCACAGAACACACCTGCCTTCACGGCTAGTGGTGGCGAGGAGCTGCTGTGTTCTCCAGGGGAGTCTGGGGCATCTGGACCCTCAGGGCTGGATGGGGCGTTGCTCATATCGAGGAGCAACCAGGTACACACACAGCCCTGGCTGGCTGCTGCTGCTTCCCGGTGTGGACTCCAAGAAGGACAGGTGCAGCGCTGGGTTAAACCTCCCTGCCTGCTGCCTTGCTCAGCTCCCCGGGCCACTGAGGGGGGTCAAGCTTCAGTCCAAACACCAACATTCTGCCTCTGCTTTGGGCCCAGGGATCAGTAGCCTTTGCCTTAGAGTAACTGGGGTTCCTAATAGTGCCCCTTGTGGGGGACAGAAGGGGTCAAGCAGAAAAAGATTTTCTCTCTTCAATTCACAGCATTGCAAACTATTTTTCTAAATTGGGCCAAACCACATAATGTGCCTGCCCTGGTCCAGGGGCAGCGGGAAGCGTGGTACCAGAGCAGGATGCTTGCCTATAAGAATGAGGCTTTGTTTCCAAGCGCCGTCTTTGCGGTTCTTTGAAAATAAGCACATTTGCTACAAGGGACTCCACACTAAAGGCTTACAAATATTGGCCCCCAGCCCAACCCTTGTGGAAGTGGCTTCATGCTGCCTCCTGCCTGCCCAGTCTGCTCCTGGAACCATTTACGTGAAAGCCGAGCTGGGGTCCAGCATCTGCACTGGAGACTGGGTCAGGCGGGGACGTGGGTTCTGCCCATTAGGGGAAAACCCACATGCACCAGGCCTCTCATCTAGACCTTGCCACCAGTTTGCTGTGTGACCTTGGAATCTTTCACTTTCTGTACACTGGGGGAACCTTCCTGCCCCACCCCAAGTCTCCCAGAAGCACCATGAAGATCTGAGAGGGAGCAGACGGGAAGGCTTGGGGAGAGGCGCACCTTTAACCTGGGAGGGGCTCGGTGATGCTGGTGGCTTTGCTCACCATGCCCCCTGGTCCCCTCCAGAGTGCGGAACCACCCCCAATGCTATGACCATCCTCCTGGCTGTGGTTGGCAGCATCGTCCTGATTGGGATTGCACTCCTGGCCATCTGGAAGCTGCTTGTCACCATCCACGACCGGAGAGAGTTTGCAAAGTTCCAGAGTGAGCGATCCAGGGCCCGCTACGAAATGGTAAGCCAGTGGGAATTGGAAGGAGAAGAGACTTCAAGCCTAGAGGCAGGATTGAGTTAACTGTATGTTATTGATAAAGGCCCACTAGCATCTTTGGCATTAAAAACAAAGAATCAACACTGCGCCCACTCTGGACAGTGAGATTGTGCAGCCCTGGTGCAGAGTGGGCTGCGCAGAGCTCTGTCCCAAACCCAGGTCAGGAGCATTGCGGGGGCAGAGACACCGGGCACGGCTTTGGCAGGAAGAGGCCGCCCAGTCTCAGAGAGATCTATGCCTTCCTGGGGCCTGACCTAGGGAGATCTAGGGCCTGAGTCTGCTGGCTTGAATGAGTGAACTTACACGTGTCCTCTTCCCTCCCGTGTTCTGTAGGCTTCAAACCCTCTGTACAGAAAACCCATCTCCACGCACACTGTGGATTTCACCTTCAACAAGTTCAACAAATCCTACAATGGCACAGTGGACTGATGTCGCCTTCTCTTGGGGTAGGGGAGCTGATGAAAAAGCCAGACTGAAATGCCTTGAACAGTTGCTGGTTTGGTCGCAGCTCCCCGGATAGGCAAGCACAGAGAAGACTCTGTGAGCTGGGCGTGGAGCCCGTTGCCTGCACAGCAAGGTACCTGGCCACACCACCCGGCTGCTGGGCTGGAGCCTCGCTAGGCTGTGTCCCCTCCGAGCCCAGGAAAAGCATGGGGACGTTGGCGCTTTCCCCACCACACACATCCCGCTCGTTGTGTCAGCGAACTGCTGAGATGCTGGGCTGCCTCTCCCTCCTTGAAGGGCTGGCCTCCAGCCTGGCCGGACAAGAAGGCCACTGGGGAGGGGGCAAGTGTGTAAAACCAACATGCAGTCTGGCTTTTTTCACGTCGATCATTTTTATATGAAATAAAAAGATCATGCATTTATGGAGTAGTTCTGATTACTGAGAATTGCCTGCCTGGCGTCTGTGCCTTGCACACGGGTGTTGGTGATGGGACTGTTGAGATGCCTGTTCAAGGTGTGTAGTTTGCATATGTCAGTTTTCCTCTCCTGTGCATGTTTGTTTAGTAATTTTGTAAGGAAAAGGAAAGAGATTGGGGTTAAAAGTAAAGATTAAAACCAAACCAAACGAGTTTGTGTTTGCCCAATACTCTGTATCGATGCGTGTGTTCCTTTCTAAGGGGCCTTAAATGGTGGCCCAGTGGGGACTAACATGGCTGTGTACTTCCTCAGGGATGGGACACTAGCCAGTCCAGCGCTCCAGACCAGCACTCACTGAGCAAGCATGAGGTGCTCAGGGTGGTCGGGGTGGTGCCAAGAGCACTGAGAAGGTGACTTTGTACCCTTTCAGCTTTTGCTTAAAGAGAGTTCCAGGCTGGAAATAGATTGTGCAGATGAGGGAGTGTTGATCTGTGGTTCCCACACGAAACCATTTCTTACACTCTTATCAGAGACAGTTTCCTTCCAGTGCCTTCCCCACCAGACTCCTATGTCCCCCGCAGGCCCAGAGCACAAAACTCACTCGTTTCAGCTTTTTTTCCTGCAGAGCCACGAGTCTCCTTAGGTTCCCATGTCTGAGACTTCTATCGCCTTATTCGTAGAAGAGGAAACTGATTCCCAGAGAGAGGAGTGCCTTGCCCAAGTTTCACGAGTTTAACTGACCACAGACTGGTACCAAGGCCCCATCTCACGCTGGCCAGAGGCCGGCCTCCTCCCTCCTGCTTCGCGCATGGAATCTCTTCCACTAATCGTTCTTGCCATTGGCGTCACTTCAAGGTTCCTGCACTTCCATTCCAAATTGCCCTGTCTTCAGCCTTGGACCACGTTCCCCTTCATTTTGGCAAACACATTTGTCTTTGGCAAAGACAAATGCCAGTCACTAAACAGGGCCCGTTACCTCTGAGTTTCCTTCATCTTGTGTACATGGGATGAAACCTTGTAACTTGGTGAAGCCGCCTTAAATCCTTTTTGGAATGAAGCCAAATGTAAATAAAATATGAAACAGATAAAATGAGGGCTTTGAGACTTTCTGAATTGAGAAAAATAAATGTGATTTTGGAAGAAACTGGGCTTCTTTCCTGTTTTTTTTTTATTTCAGCATATTATGGGGGTACAAATATTACGGTTACGTATATTGCCCATGCCCCCCCTCCTCCCTCGAGGCAGAGCCTTGTGCCCTTACAGAGCTGTATATGGAAAAGATTTTGAACAAGTTAATGATTTGTCTCCAGGAAACTCATAAGGGCACAAGGTTCTTGAGCCACAGACACTAAAGGATGTTTTGCTCCTGGTTCCCACCTGTTGTGGAAGGTGGGGTGTTTCCTCTCTCACCCCAGACGGATGTGTTATAGGGACGGAACCAGTGCTAACGGTGCCCTGCTGCCCCCTGCTGGACACTCTTGGGACAAGCTATTTGGAGACCTGAGTCCAGGGATTCTAACCCAATGTATGAACCCTTGCCTGGCATGGCCTTAGGTCCTGTTCTTAATTTGGTATCTTATTGCCACAGAGAGACCATTCTGTCAGTCTTATGATCTCCATTTTAACAATGGAAAAGATGGAAAATATCATAAAGTAAAAATCTTTTGGAGTCACACCACTCACAGGCACACCACTTGACCTTTTTGTGTATGACTTCTGTCTTTTTTCCATACACATATATGCAATTTTAACCAGAGTGGGATTATACTGTCATTCTTTTTAACCACTTCGGTACGGCACTCACTGGCCGCGAAACCTTGCCCACAGCCGGCACTCATAGTCCGCACGATAGTTTGTGCTGTGCATTGACGACGGATCTGTTTTGCTCTTGTGTAATGAGGAAAGCTTTAAAGCACTGAAAGCTTGTTTTACTTTACAGGCAGCTTTAGGAAAATAACTATAATTACTCCTACTAAGGACTTGTTAAAAGGTCACAGATTCGTAGTAACTTATTAGCTGAACGTACACACTGCAACTGCAGAGATAAAAGCTGTAAAAGTAAAAGCTTTTGGCTGTCGACTAAAGTCGACGCTCGTACTGAAGTGGTTAAAAGGACAGGGAATTCTCATTCAGCTTGGTTGACAATGGGACCTGTAAAAAATGGCCTGTTTTGATGTCTTGATTGTTAGGAAGCTGGGAACTAATGGTTGTAGGGTACCAGAGGCTGTTCCTGATGGGGGAGAGAAAGAACCTCAGGTTCTCCCTGGGCTCCCTGTCCCCTGCACTGGGCCTGCCCCGGGCCTGCCCCCTCCCCTGACACCCATCTTCTCCACACCTGCTTCCTGATCCTCTGACAGATGTCCTGCTGCAAAATGTCTGCGTTTTTAAGGTGCCATGAATTCATGTTGCAAAAAGGCAAGACACAATTTGTAAGGGTTCAACCTTCGGGGTCTCAAGCCCAGTGACCTCCTAGGGCAGGTGTTCCTAACCTCTCTGCAACATGGACCCCTTCAGCATTCTGGTGAACATCTCAGACCTGCTAGTCAGAATCATACTCATAAATGTGTAAGAAAGAATGTACTAAAAAGTCTAGGCCTATTTCTCAGGTTACCATCTCAGTTGGAGTTCCAGAACACCCTGGGAGGCTCAGCCACTGGAGCTTCGTTGGTCCCACCGACCCAGAGTCAGGCCCCTGCGACTAAAGGCAACTTCTTCTCCTCGCTGACCCTCACAACTGCCCTGCATGGTGTTGGGGCGGGTGTTTCCCCATCTGACAAAGGGGGAAATTGAGGTTAGTCACCTCGAGTGGGGGTCCGCAAGTGAGACCCAAGCCCAGGGACGCCTCCTCTCAAGTGAGATCCAAGCCCAGGGACGCCTCCTCTCAACACCTCTGTACTGCGCTGTCTCCGGGGAAGCGCGCCTGCCTTTCCGCATCCCAAAGCTCCGCCGCGGGGCATGCATCTGTACTGAAACAAAACGAAGTACTTCTACAAATTAAATTATAAAACAATAAATTTTATAAATTATCAAATCTCTCCCATTTCCTTGAATCTTTCTCTTTTGTCCTCATCACATGAGCCATCTCTGGTACACACAACCAAAAACCCCAGTACAGTTCAAGGAACTGTTCTATTTTTAAAAATGAAGGAAGATGACAACTGACACAAATCTCATGACTCCTGGCACAAAGATCCAATACCTTGAAGACTCCTTCCCAAGGAGGAGGCATGCAGGTTGGCCTGGGCGCTGGTGCACAGCTGGGCTTCCTGGCCACGCCAGCTAGCCACGCGATGCGAGCCGGCCTGTGTGCGGGTTGGCATTCGTGTCCTGACTCATGCTCATAAAACAATTTAAAAAAATACAGAGCAAAATACACAATGAAGTGAGGCTTGTGGGGTCACACCTTTTGTGAGCACCTCCACGTGGGTGGACAAGCTGGGCCCAGAACCCGGGGAAGACAAGAGGCTGGGGACACTTGGGCTTCCCTCCTGCACCAGCACCTTTTCTTACGGTTTATTTTCAGCTCAAGCCACAAGGACTGTGGCTTGATTTAAGTTGGGAGACATCCCCTATTGCATGGAACTGATGTGTAGATGGGGACGAAGGCAACGGAAGTGAGGAAGAGGCCATGCTACAGCCCAACAGGAGCATCAGGGGCTTGGGGGAGTGAGAGGGGGCAGCCAGATGGGGGGCGAGGGAAGGAAGCAAGGATGAGGAGGGGAAGGAGATCAAAGGCTAACTACGCTGTGTTTCCAGAGGCAATATGAATTTTTAGGCCATCTATTCCAATTGCAAAAACCATAATTTTATGAGTTTTTCCCCTAAACTCAACATCATCTGTACTTCAAGTGTTTATTCAAGTGATGCCAGAACACATGACGTTACTAGGTTCCAGGTACACAAGGGCAGCGCCTCGTTAAACACAATCCTTCCAGGCCCCGCCCTGCGGGGGCTGCCAAGTGCAGGGAGACAGTGCTGTGCTGTGAGTTGGAGGCTGGGTCGTGGCGCCGAGTCTGTGCACAATGGCCCCGCGAAGACACCGTTGTCCTCATCAGAACCTTGGCTGTACGGTCCGTTCCACGTCCCACTGAAATGTCCTTACAAGATGGTTGAGAGCCCTCAGGCCCACCAGGTCTGTTTCTCAGCCAACTCCCATGCCCTTTTCAGAAAGACGGGAAAAACTCAGCTTCTCTGTCATGTCACTCTGGAGCCACAGGAAGCTCAGGCCACCTCAGGCTCTGCCCCAGACACACATGGCCTCTGAGTCCACTGCTGGGCCCTGAGCTGGAGGGGGGATCTCTGGGTCTTGACTACTCTCCCACCCCCTACCCCAGATGAACAAGGCACAGACCTGCTCTGCTTTCAGTCCCCCAGTGTCATTTTGGGTGCCCTCCCCTCCTCCTCCCTCCCTGGGACCCAGCCACAGAGGTGAGAGATCACACCAGAACCTGGCCTGTGGCTCCTTCAGCTGCTTGTTGCTCTCCCTTGGTGAGAGGAAAAACGGCAGGCAAATGTTCTTCCAAACCAGCACTTGTGCCAAAACCTTGAACTTTAAACGTCAAAACATATTCTAATTATTTTTCTTCTCTTTGTGTTTCTATTGTGGCCTCCCTTTCCTGAGGCACAAAAGCCAAGTGTGAACTTGGAAGGGCCATGGGGAAAACAAAGGGATTGCGGGGTAAATCACACAAGGCCAGATGACAAACTTTAAAGGCACTAAGAGCTAAAAAAGAAAAATACGGCACTTCACATCCTGTAATCCAAAATAAAATCAGCATTTAGTACAACAGCACTATGGAATAAGTATAAAGAACTCTGAGTCCTGATTTTTTTTCATGCTTTAAAAAAAAATAGTAAAAATAATACTAGATTCCTTCAAAAAGAAATTCCTTCCTAGCACTGATGACCCGGCATCACATCCACCTGTTAGGGGGCAAAGGAACCAAACTGCAGAGAGTCCGTGGGGTTACCCACTGTCATTTTCAGTGATCGGTGCTGGGTTCACACAAGAGCCACTCAGCCGCTTCGAGAATCACTGAAAGCAGCAGAGGTGAAGGTCAGGAAGGCTGAAGGAAGGATGACTGATTCTTGGTGGAATAGTTTTTGTCTTCCTGGCTGGATCAGGGGGAGCTGGGGGGGCTGCGGCACACAGCTATCCTATGGTGCACACTAGCGAGCATGCATGGCCACACTCCCAGGCCCACAGCAGCTGGGCACCCGTGCGTCAGGCCGTGGGGCTGGAGTAGGCTCTGCTCTACCTTTCTCTCCTTCTTCTGTGACCAATGGGCTCATCGGGGCACGTTCCTCTCACAGTGGTGGCAGATGTTAGATAGGGGTGAGCTTGGCCTCACAACTGGCGGTGGGCGACGTTCCATCGCCAAAGGCTGACATCAGTGGGGTGGGGAAATATTCTCCATGTCCATCAGGAGGAACTGTGGAGCCAGACACGTGGCAAAGTGCATGGATTCAGGAAGGAGGGAAGAATTGGGGACAATATATAATCTGCCACTTTAGTTTTGGTGTCATCTATCGAATCCTGGTAGCGATAGGTTAGGAAAAACTAGAACCGTGTTTTTCCTCTGCTCTCATTCCAACACAACAGTCCACACAGAAGACTTCTGTGACCCCCAAAATATGTGGGGATTTCTCCCACCAGCAAGCAAGCAATCAATCAGTCTTGCAGGGGACACCAACTGGGTGTTCTCTAGTTCCATTTTGACACTGTCTACCTGGAGATCTCATCTCAGTCCCCAAGACTGCGCCCCCTTCAGACACCAGTTGCAAGTGGTGGCCTCCAGAACTTCTAACGGATCAGCTTTAAGTTGGGGCTTCCACGAACCCTCTTAGGTTTGTATAATTTGCTAGAGCAGTTCACAGAAGTCAGGGAAACAAGTTTACTGATTTATGACAGAGGATATTTTGAAGGCTACAATTAAACAGCCAGATGAAGAGGTACACAGGGCGAGGTGCAGTAGGGTCCCGAGCATAGGAGCATCTGTCCCTGTGGGTTGGGGTGTGCCACCCTCCTGCCATGTGGTGGATGAGTTCTCGCTCACCTTCCTGTCAGCCTCCACATGTTCAGCTCTCCAGAAGCCCCCAAATCCTGTCCTCTTGGACTTTTATAGAGACTTCATTGGCTAGGCATGGTTGAAGCCTGGACAACTGTCAAAACGTGATTGGACAAAAAGGATATAATCCAAACCCAGCAAGGCCTGTCTGTTCAGATTCTTTTGGTCTCTCTCTGCAGCATTCCTTCCTCTAGGGTCCCCCTGCAATTAGGGTATTATGGCCCACAATCAGATTAGAAACCTGCCATTGGCAGATAAAAGAATGGCAGAAGGTCAGAGAGATTTTGCTTACTGCAGCAAGGGCTATGTGAGTTGTGACTGATAGGAAGGAAAGACTAGCTGATGTCTCTCGCGACACATAAAGGGGTAAAAAAAAAATGAATTTTTTTACCTTTACAGAAAGGGGGTCAAAACAACTTAATAACAAAAATACCAAACTAGAGTCAAGAGACAAGGATTCTAATCCCCAGTCTGCCTGGAATGAGCTTTTCTGCAATCTTGCTGAAATCATTTCTCGATGGGCCTTAATTTCTTCATCCATGAAATAGGATGATTGGATTAGATGATCTCTAAGGGGCTTCCAGTTTCAGTTTCCTAAGTTTCTGGATATACTCACCACTTTAGATAGATTCTATTCCTATTGCTAGATACACCTGCTCCACCTCTGCCCTCCTAGCCTTTGAAGGCACGTGCTCCGTGCATCCCACTCACTGGCGTGGGTTGGAGCCACAGCCCGGTACACCAAAACGTACTTAAGGAGATCATAAGAACACTCACATCAGGTTACTAAAACCTGAAACGGGACCACGTCTGCGCTCGGGATTCTTGGTTATGACTGTCCTTTCTTCTCACGGCCTGTGGATGTCATTACCTGTCTCCAAGCCTCCAGTGCTACAAATGACAGTCTGTGTCTAGTGATTCCTTTTATTTTGCAAGTGATTTATTCTTCTAGGATGCCTCTAAAATTTTTATCCTTGAAGTTAAATTACTTTTATAGGATATATCCAGGAGTATGTCTTTGTAGTTCCTGCTTGGAACTCAGTGGGCCCTTTTAATCTGCAGACTCAAGTGTTTTTTCAAACTGTGGACATTTTCAATTATTTCTATCATTATTAGTATTTCCTCTCCTCCAATTGTGTCTTTTTCTCTTAATAATCATGGATCTTTCCTCTAAACCTCTTATCTATTTCCTCATTGTTTCTATTTCTTTGTATTTTTGTTTCAAATTTTGATATCTTTCTTCGCATGACCTTTCATCCCATGATAGTGGTTCTCAATATTAACAACCCCTTTTAAAACTTTTCCATCAAATTTTCATATTCAAAAATTTTTATTTTAGTGCCTGAAACGAAACATTCCTGTTTTTGTTATTTTAATCTTGGTGCATGGAGTTGTAGGCTGTTTCCTCTGGCAGCTGACATTTACCAGGGGCTACATATTCATCCATTCATTCAGAAACATTTGCTGGGCCCTGTTTCTGGTGCTGAGAATTCAGCAATGAGCATGACCCAGTGGAACCCCTGCTCTTACACCTGTTCCAGGTATTTTTCTTTGCTTTCTTCTCCCGTTGCTCAGGTCCTCAGGTGCTTTACTTTCTTTTGCCTCCCCTTGGTTCTGTACAACTCTCCTGCCGCAGCAAACCCATGGTTGCTTGGAGGCCTGCACACTGCACTATGGGCCAGCACTGTGCTAAGCAGGAAGCTGCCATCCTCTACTGAGGCTGTCAGCAACCTCAGTTCCTCGGAGCCAGGAAGATCCAGTTGGACCTCTGAGGTGTACACACACACACACACACACACACACACACCCCACTCCTCCCCATGTCCCGAGCCTCCCTATTGAACCTCACTCCCACCCAGCTTAAAGGAGACAATTCTCTGCACCTGCCCTCCTTGGATCCTGGCAGGGCCTGTGGTCACGTGGACAGCTCCAGGCCTCGCCTACTTGTCGATCCTGGCAGCTATTTTGTTCCAGGGAGGTAGGTGAAGGGGAGTTGGGAGGAAACAACATTAAATATGTCTTCAGGCTGCCATCTTCACCCTTCTGTGCCTTTTTTGAGACAGGTTTTAAACAGCTTCAGGGCTGCTTTAGGTAGCTTTGCCTAGAGCTGACATCAACACGAGAGTAAGAGTTGGCACTGAGAGACTCAGGCCCGTGTTGGCCACAGGGTGGCTGTGTGACTGAGCAGATCCTTTTACTATTTCAGGGCTGCACTTCTGTAGCTCTCAAATAAGGGGAGCTGGACCAGATGGTTTCTTGGGATCCTCCAGCACTAAAAAATCTGTGGGCTTATGCTTTACAAAATGCCTAGAGTGGTGGAAGAGGCCAGGGGAAGGAGTTCTCCTCTCCATTAGTCTTACAGATTATTCCGTCCACCCCATGGGGACTGTGTTACAATGCCTGGGACTACTGTTCTGTAAATATTCCTTGACTAGAAAAGGCTAAACTATAATATCTAATGCCTCTGAAATACTACAACGCTAAAGAACAGCACTCTCATAGCCCAAGACAGCCCAAGTTCTTATCTGAATCACTCTCCTCCCAAGTTTTGACTCCAGACTGTTTGGGCTTTTGCTCAGGTTAGAGGCCTGCAGCGCTGAGCTCTCCCTTAAGAAACATCAAAATCACCTGGGGCACCCATTGGAAATGCAGATGCCCAGGGAGCTGGGCAAACCCCCATCTGCTAAAAACAGAGTATCTGACTGTGTTGGGTACAGGAACCTGCACTTTAAATAATAAGCGGGAGGGGTCAGGTGATTCTTTGAGCTGCTCCGATATCCCCTCAAGTTACCTGGCAGGGGTCCTAGGTGAACTTCAGTAACAGGTACAGTGCCCGTGTCCTGGAGGCAGCACTTTTGAAGGACAGGAGGACGTGAATTTCAGCAAGAGAGGAGACAGACCCAGGCTATCTCATTGCAGAGGCAAAAATGTGACTAACCAGTGTGGTGGTTCTGTCTGGTCACTGCACTAGCAGCCTCAGTATCACCTGGGACCTTGTTAGAGATGCAAATTCTTAAGCCCCTTCCCAGAGCTGCCCAGAGTCAGAAATGCTGCGGGTGGGGCAAGACTCCAGGTGAATCTGATAGCTGCTGGCGTGAGCGAACCACTGACCTGCTCGGTTACTGGAGTGGGCACTTGAGACCTTGGCACATCACTCCATGGCTTCACAGCCCCAGGTCTCAAGTCGGAAAACCCAAGACACCCAAGATGCCTAAAAGTTTTTGTCAGAAAATCTCCTCCCCTTCATGAATTTCAGCTCCTCCAGAGTAGCCCCGAGGGCCAAGCCCCCTCCTTTTCCTTTTGGCTGTTGCTTTGATAATTTGTCCCTTTCTCCCAGAGGGAATTTCTCTGGAGATGCAGCACTGGGGACCTGAAGCTCAAACTGGACTTTAGAGCAGAATCTCTTAAAGTAGAAACTTCTAGAGGGAACATAATAACCTGAGTTGGAATCCCAGGCTCCCCTCTAAGTCATGAGAGAGAAGAGTGGGCAGGGGTAGAAAAGGCTGACACGGTGGGGAAAAGGCAAGTGTCCTCCATCTGCCACTGGCTACAGGTAAGTGAAGGAGAGTGCTCGTACAGTCAGAACCCAGACAGTATGCACCCCGGCCCTGCTCAACCACCACCTTGAATATTACTCCTAAAGGCTGACTTTCCTCTCTGTTAATAATGACAGTTGGGACAATTATGTGGGATCCTTAAGTAAACCCCCACAGACTTCTTGGCTATGAACTGAGGAAGCTGTGACTGAGTTTCACCACGGGTCCAGTTGCTGGCTAGGGGAAGAAATGAGCCAAAACCCACCTCCACTTGTTGAAATGACAGCCAGATATTAGCTCAGGGGCTGAGCAATAGTAATCTTCCCCGTCCCCACCTTGCCCTCTTTGGTGAGTGAGCAACAGCAGTTCTGGAAACCAGCACCATTTGGATACCTAGACTGTCACTTGTAAGCAAAAGGAGGAGGAGACTGGCTAATATTTAGATATAATTTGGGCAACACATTAAAGAATAAAGGACCCATGAAATGATATACTGGTTTTAGCCTCTTGATGTCTTAAAATTTTTTGTCTCGCTGTAATTAAAAGAATAAAAAACTCCTATCTCTAGATAGCAGTGATCCTCAAATGTGGAAGACCCTGACACAGACAGGACTGTGGATGCCTAACAAACACCCATTTTAATAAAAACAAGTTTGAAAATACATTTATTATGGTAACAGTGCAATGATTACAAGTCACTCAATATTTGCTAAAGACTACGCGAATGCCAGAAGCCACCCCCCCACAGGCCCTGTGGGAGAATCAAAGCGGGAGTAAAAGCTGCTGATTACTTTTAGCCAGTGACTTTCAAGAGACCACTATCTTCAAGGTCTTCACAAAAATGCATCCAAGGCACTCAAACACCAAGTCTACCCAAATAAGCTCCCCAAGCAGCCTTTCTGTACATCTCCGCTGCTTCCAGACGATTAGCTGCTGAGATTATGCCCCGGCCTACAATGATGATATCAGAACCTCGTTTGCCGATAACTTCTTGTGGGCTGTTATACTGTTGGCCAAGACTATCCCCTGCGAAAACACAAAAGCTACTGTTTAAAATAATTCAAAAATCAGAAACCCCGTCACATGACTTCTCTGAGAAAATATGTAACCAGCTTTAAATAAAAACATGCTCTTGCTTTCCATTCCCCGTCTACACAGCAAGTGGGTAACAAAAGGAGCTGGAGAGGCTCGCTGGATAGGCCAGAGACCTCCACTGCGCAGAAAGATGCTACCCAACTCCCTTTCAATGTCGAATTGTAGATCACCTATTGTTTAACAATATCAAGAAACAATGAAGTAAATTCCCTATGTTGCCAAGAAAAAAATCAATGCCAAAAAAAAATACAATAAAACTTGGCCTCAAATTTAAAGAAAATTTGAGCATACATCTCAGAATCACTGTGTTGCACTCTTGGGAAAGACCTCCTAAGGCATCTAAACCTGACCACTACCATGAACCTTTCTGCCACAATCTTTTAAGCAGTACAGACTATGCACAAACCCTAATTCCTAACTTTTGCTTTTTTGTTCTTTTTAAAATTCTGCTATTCTAGAAGTACTCTGTTAAATGACTTATTATTTTTCAAATCCAAGATGCTTTAAATATTCCTAAAAGCCTAGACTCTGTCTGTACTATCTAGTCAAGTAATTGCAGAGGCTTACAAATAATACTAACAGTTGACAAGTACAGAGTGCTCACTCTGTGCCAAGATGTGCATTAAATGCTTTACACACATTATCTTACTGAAGCCTCTCAATTACCCAAGGTCAATACTATTATCCCCATTTTACAGATCAAGAAAATGAGACAAAAAGAAGTATTAATAACTTGTCCAAGACACATGGTTACAAGTTAGAAGGGCCAGAAACCCAAATCTATCTGATTCATAAAATGTTTAGCACAAATGTGGAATTTTTAAAAAATGCTAAAAGCCAAGATAACTATTATAAAGACTTAGGGCAAGCCATTCTGCCGAGGCCTGTTCTGTAGTGTGTGAAATCTGAAATGTAAAACTTGGGAAATGGCATAGGAAACCTCCCATATTCTTTAACCCGCCAGAGGGTACATCAACCATCCATTAACCTATTTATTTGAATTCTCATCAGCCTGTTAGTTTTCTTCCAGATTAACCTTCTGTAATGTTCCCTGTTTAAAGTACTTAATTAAAAACAAAATAACCAAAAAGGCAGTTCCTTATTTTTCTTAAGTGTTATATTATCTATATAAAATAATTAGCTCCTTCAAGATTAATGGGTATACTAGTCATAGTGTTTCCGGGTTTAAAAAGAAAACTAAGGTTTCTCAAACTCATACCCTTCTTGATATTATAAACCTCAATCATTACAGTGTTTATCAACCATAGTTGTTTTCATTTTAAGTATTTATATTTAAATATTTAATAATTTTACAAACTGAGAAACTTAACATTCACAGTTCCAATCGCCAACTTTTTTTTTTTTTTTAAGACAGAGTCTCACTCTGTTGCCAGGGCTAGAGTGCCATGGCGTCAGCCTAGCTCACAGCAACCTCAAACTCCTGGGCTCAAGCAATCTTTCTGCCTCAGCCTCCCGAGTAGATGGGACTATAGGCACGCGCCGCCATGCCTGGCTAATTTTTTCTATATATATTTTTAGTTGGCCAATTAATTTCTTTCTATTTATAGTAGAGATGGGGTCTCGCTCTTGCTCAGGCTGGTTTCGAACTCCTGAGCTCAAACGATCCGCCTGCCTCGGCCTCCCAGAGTGCTAGGATTACAGGTGTGAGCCACCGTGCCCGGCCCCAATCGCCAATTTCTTAAGCCTAACCTATAAAGAAGGAAAGAGATGGAAGGTGGGATAGAATAAACTCTGGTAACTATGATGAGCAACCTTTCTTGAACAATAACCAATTCAGGAAAAATAAATGTTTTCTGGTCATAATTTCTTCCTCATTCAAAACTAAAGCAGCTTTATTGAATCCCAAAGGACAGTTAAATATGTATATTTTCATAATCTAGATTACTCCTATATTGAATAGAAGACCATCAATAAGAAAATCAGCACTGATTGTTAGCCACTCTAGCTGCATTTCTCAGGCTGCTGAAAGTGTTACACGTTCAAATAAGCTTGGTAATGTGACAGAACCACAGATCCCCACACTGGAGATTCACAGTAGACATAAGTACATCACAGGTCTGCAACATCCTCTAACAAAGCAAATATTTAATTTTGTTTAGCCTAGGGTTTTCCAAACTTCCTTGAGCATAGAATACCTTTTTTTGGTAGCATACTCAGAACACCAGATAAGAAACACTAACCTAAAATATCAATTTTCTGAAATATTTCAATGAAAATTCTTTCTAAAATTTTCTCGTAAAATTAGACTGCAAACTGCTTTGCAAATCTAGGTATCGGCAGGCCAAAGTGCTCATTCTTCACTGTTCTAGATTAAGAAGGCTTCTCTTTAGCAACTTTATAATAACATGCAAAGTTTAATTTTGCCTGCTGTGAGTAAAGAAGCATTTTTGGAAGAGTCATGATCAATGAATGGATTTACCTCCTGCTTCTAACTGAACTCCTGGAGTCAAGTGAAGAAATTCTGGTTTCGTG
>VBSM01000272.1:49641641-49667253 GCA_008086735.1 Cheirogaleus medius
GATTAAGCAGGTTTCTCCGGGATTAATAGCTCCTTCTACAAGACGTTTAGTACCTAGAAAAGAAAAAATTCTGTTGATTCCAACTTTAAAACATACATATATACACATACACACACACATATATATGTTCCAGTCAACTCAAAATGTATCTTACAGTATAAATGTGGTATATACTTATGTAAGGGTGGATGATATAAATCTTATTTTCTGATAATCTACTTTGGAGCTACTTATCTTTATTTTCAATGTGCCTTGATGACTGTTTTGTTCACTGTCTCTGTATTCTAAAACTACCAGTTACACATACAGACTATTCACAGTAAAACAAATAAATTATTTTATAGTGTAAATAAACACCACTTAATGTGTTTTATCGTCAAATTTTCAAACATGGGGTTTCTTAAAGCAAGATCATCTAGATCAAGGAAAGTTATGAAACACAGAATAACCCAACATCATCAATGAAATCATTCCTTTTTCCATCAACAAACTACTACAAGTTCAACACTCAAGATTATCCAAACAATTCGCTTTTTGAAGCTATAAAGTGAGGAGGAAAAATCTTCAGCAATCATTTAGACCCATTACTACAATCTTATGAATTATATAATGCAATGTGACTACATGTATACTTCTCTACCCCAAACCCCACTACAGACTATTTTCAGACAATCTATAAAATGTAAACAACTCAGGCTATAGATTTTATATACTCATTTTTATATTTTCCACTACCAATCTGTTTTACTTTGAAATGGAAATAGAATTGGTGGGCATTTTATCCACTTTTTGAGCTCCACCACAGGTATCATCTTTTACATTTCCCATTCCTTTTCTCTTAAATTCTTTCCTCTGCTTGAAGAATTGACAAATTTAACTTAATCAGCTTAGCCCAGAACACAAAACTATGAGTATATTAAAAAATGAATAGGTATATTAAAAAATGAATGATTTCATTCAAGAAACATTTTTAAAAACATATAGTTTAATAACAGTTCCCCTATGGGTAGGGACTTATGCAGATAATTATTTTAGCTCAAAAAACCTAAGGCTGTGCCTTTAACCAGCAAAAATTCAACTATTTTTCGTATTTTTTTAATAATGACAATTGCAAACAAACAAAAGTAGACAAAATAGTATCATAAACACCCATGAATACAGAACCTCACCACATAACAACTCACGGTCAGTCTTGTTTCATCTATACCTTTACTCCCTATCCCCATAATTTTTAGAAGCAAATTCCAGATAACACATGATTTCAACATAAAAATTTCTAGACTGCATATGTAAAAGGACTTATTTCAAAAAAAATATAACAAACTATTATCACAGCAACATAAAACAAAAAAGCCCATTAATTGCTTAGTATCATTAAGATTGATTTTTAGGTTCCTGATAGCTTATTGTCATAGACCCACAAAAAATATCTCCATAAGGTGTTTACCTTGCTTTATGAGAGTAATTTTATTCATGCATTACTCCTCATGCAGTTTAAGTACAAATATACTGGGAAACCATGTGCTCTTAGCACATTCTGCTGATGAGGGAAAGGCTAGTAAAGATGCTGGGGTTTCATAGATAAAGTGCAAAAAAAAGCACTTTTTTCCACTGCCTAATCAATACAAAGCATTTCTCCTGTAGACTCTAATGGAAAGGAAGGTAATTTATAGCAAAAGCTAACAAATTCCACAGACAATAACAACTTAAAGTACTTATGAAGAATATTCAAGATGACTGGTAAAACATCAGTGTATAGAACACGAAAAACTTCTAACAGTATCAGATTACATATTAACTTAATGTTTATCCCATGTTTACTTTACCATAATCCTTTGTTTCTTTTCTTCTAACAAGCATTGGAATTTGTTTTGTTGAGCAGATAACTGTAGCCATTGGCAAAGCTGTGTAAGGTACTCCACACACCGTGTCAAAACTGATCCCCGAATTTTGGGCAGTTTGGAATAAAATATCTGCAACCTGTAAGAAAATGAACACATAGACTACATTATTACTATTTTAAATGGTGTATAAATCATGTAACAACATAATACTAAAGACAGTAATAACCTAGAGGGGGTTAGTCTCAAATCTGACTGGAGAGAAAAACAAATGCCTTTTTATTAAGTTACCCTCTCCACAGATCCCCATATACATATATAAATAAAAAACACAAGAATGAGGGGTGGTGGAAGGGGGGTTGGAAAAAAAAGAAAAAAAAACCCACAAGAATGAACCTACTCAGCTAGACTCAGGGTCTGCTCTCAAGGCAGCATGAGTGCTGGGGAAGGTCATGATGTTGACCCCAAAGACTAAGGATGGTCCCCCAACTTCCCAGTTTTTCTTAGTAATCAACTATGCTTTGAGTATCTATCACCTTTTAGATTTTCTGAAAGAAGTCTTCAATTAAGAAGTTTCATAAATACAGAACCTATAGTGTGAAGTCTATCTATCTGTCTATCTAGAGCAGGGGTCTTCAAACTTTTTAAACAGGGGGCCAGTTCACTGTCCCTCAGACCGTTGGAGAGTGCGCACTGTGGGCCCGGGATGAGTCGGCTGCTAAGCAGGACAGGCAGTGGCGGCAAAAACACCCGGTGGGCTGGATAAATGTCCTCGGAGGGCCGCATGTGGCCCACAGGCCGTAGTTTGAGGACCCCTGATAGAGGTAAGGTCTCATTCTGTCACCCAGGCTGGAGTACAATACAATCATAGCTCACTGCAACCTCCAACTCCTGGGCTCAAGCAATCCTCTCACCTCAGGCTCCTGAGTAGCTAGGACAACAGGTGTGCACCACACAGCTGGCTAAGTTTTTTATTTCTTCTGTAGAGATAGGGTTTTGGCTATGTTGCCCAGGCTGGTCTTGAACTCCTTGGCTCAAATGATTCTCCCACTTTGGTCTCCCAAAGTGTTGGGATTACAGGTGTAAGCCACCTCACCCAGACTGAAGTACTATTTTATAATTTCCTTTTCCACATAAGTCATTACATTTTAATATTACAATGCATACACCCACCTAACACTACCTTATTTTTTTTAAAAGAAAAGCAATCACTCAGAGTTGCTTTGTGAACTAGATCTAGAAATCTTTAAAATTTTTTACTCTACTTCTAAATATTTAAAATCTATGAATATTTTTAAGTTTCAAAGAATATCTATCTAGTTCTAAAAATATTAACATATTATCTTAGAACTGTTATATCACTCTTTTTAACGAATATATAGAACCCAAAAGCCACCCATGAAAATGGGGGACTATGAGAATTGGAAAATTTTTTCCAAACTCATATTTTTACTTCACTGTGTCCACAGAATTTTATTCTAATGCAATATATATTTACACTTGAAAAGCTTTTACTGATCCTTCTATCATACTTCTCTGTATATAAAATAAAAATGTATGTAAATTAAATTTTAAAATGGTAGATTTTAAAATATTTCCCATGACCAGAAGTCTCTAAGTGTTAAGAATTCTTCTGTAGCCCAGTGCAGTAGCTCACACCTGTTAATCTGAGGCAGGATGACTGCTTGAGCCCAGGAGTTTGAGACCAGCCTGGGAAACACAGCAAGACCCTTCTCTATAAATGTTAAAAAAAAAAAAAAAAAAAAAATTAGCTGGGTGCAGTGGCATGTGCCTGTAGTCCCAGCTACTCAGGAGGCTGAGGCAAAAGTATCATTTGAATCCAGAAGTTCAAGGATACAGTGAACTATGATCATGGCACTGCACTCCAGCCTGAGTGACACAATGAGACTGTCTCTAAAACAAAAGAAAACAAGAAGACTCAAACCTCAAAATACAAAAAAAATAAATAAATCTTCTGTATATCACAATTATGAGCATATAATTAATTAAAACCTAATTTGCAAATTTTGACAGAATCATAAAAACAGATTATTTTGGAAATGCATTTCTTAGCAACATAAATGGTACCTTTCCACTTCAATTAGTACACTAATGTATAGACTATTATGTACACTATGTACACTAATGTATACCGTACACTAATTTATACATAATACCATAGTCGAGTATTACTTACTATTAGGAAGTTAGAGTTTAGCATAAATACCATTGTTTTTGGAGGGTATAAATACTGAGAAACCCTATTCACATAAATAAGTAGATGAAAAAAGGAGTTTAGTTACAGCCCAGGTCTCTTCCTGTTTTGAACTCCTCCCCAGTTAATTACCAAAAAATCACTCTCTCTCTCATACACTCACACACACCATGATCTAGCATGAAAAAATAATTTTAGTCATCAACTGACTTGTTAAAATAAACCAATTTTTCATTAGGAAATCCTTAATGATTCACTTTCTCTACATGAGATACACTATAGCAAGATTCTTCATCATAGCAAGTTTCTGGATAGTGAGAAGTCAATAGTCCAACACGACACCTCAGCCAGTGCTTCAATCTTTTTTATTATAACCACACAAAGTGGGTGCCGAATGAAAATAACCCTTAAGTGAGTGGAGGGAACTTATACATGTCTTCTAGACAGAACTTTCTGCGATGATGGAAATGTTTTCTATCTGTGCTGTCCAATATGGTAGCTACTAGCCACATATGACTATTTAAATTTAAAAATCCATAATGCTCAATATTCACATGTGGCTAGCAGCAACTCTATTGGATAGCATTTATACCCTTCTACTCAAAATGTGGTCGGCGGTTTCGGCTGGCACCTCGTTAGAAATGCATAACCTCAGGCCCTGCCTCAGACCTACTGAACCGGATTCAGCATTTTAACAAAATCCCCGGACGATTTATATATACTCAAAGTTTGAGAAGCACTGGGCTAGAAACCTCTAATTTGTGCAAAGTTTTTCCTTTATATTGACCAAAAATTGCCTCCCTGAAATATCTACTTTCTGGTCTTAATTCTCGCTCCTGGCTACACAGTGCAAAATTGAATCCCCCTTTCCAAGCAACAGCCCGTCCAAGTATTTGACCAACTACTAAATTCTCCGCCCACCCACCCTTTTCTTTTTTCCCCCATGTTTAATTTTTCCGGCGGTAAATACTGGAACGTATCCAATTACTTCTGTGCCAAAGCACCAAACGAAGTTTCCCAACTCTTGGAAAGCACGTGTCAAAGCCAGTCGGTCAAAGAACGATCTACTCTCTAAGGTCCCAAAGAGTCCAACAACTCCTAGCCTCTGTGCATCTCAAACCTACTTCCCAGACCAGCAGTAGGGTCGGCCTGCCTGTTTGGCTCTTTTGCTCTCACCCACAGCCCAATTCCTGACACCCTTCCGCCCTCCATCTCCGGGTCCTCTTTCCCGCCACCCGCCGTCCTTTCCCTTCCTGGGCTGGCACCTGACTCAGAAGACGCGGTCGAGACACGATGCCCCGCAGATCGATGTAGATGGGGGATGAGATCCCGCTCTTCAGCACAAAGTTTCCAAACTTGAAAGCCTGCACGTCGTACAGACCCATCACCAAAGACTCCAAAAGTTCCTCGGCAGCCGCCATTGCCGCGCGCGCCCAGTTAGCAGTACTAACTCCAGGGCGCGTCCGGCCTCCGGCGCCCTGATGACGTGGACGCGGAGCCCCGCCTCTTCCGCCCGCCGCTCGGCGGTTTTCCTGGCTCGCGTTGCCTGCCTCTGGGTTCCCCGGGCTCGACGGTCGGGTGGGGCTCCCGAGTCTTGCGCCAGCGTTTGTGCTTTTCCTGGTTTCCTCTGGGTAGGATCGCTGGCGTTTAAAGTCCGGAACAGCTAGATTGACTCTAGGATCATGAAGTCTAGCCTCTCAAGATAGTTTGTGTAAAGCCTGCTCATTTTTTATAGCTCAGCGTCTTCTTGACTAGTTCTATTAGTTCTTTCTTTCTTTTTTGTTTTAGTAGAGGTGGGGTCTCACTAGTTTGCCCAGACTGGTCTTGAACTCCTGGGCTCAAGCCGTGCTCCCGCCTTGGCCTCCGAAAGTGTTGAGATTACAGGCGTGAGCCACCGCTCTGGCTCTCATTTATTTCTATTACTTGGCTTAGCATGTCATAATTTGTCAATTTTTAGCCGCTAGTTTCCTCCTACATTTCTCCAAATAGAGCATAAGTTCTCGAAGACAGGGACCTTTACTCAATTCCTTGCTTAACTTCGTAGCGTCTGACAGTTTGATAGCAGTTTGCACATAGGAATATAAAGCATTTAGGTAATTATAATTCATTACCTCTTCTGTTTGCACTCTGTGTCCTGAAGGAGGACGTATTTATTTTTGTTAGTGTATCTCACATTCGTGGCAGGTAATAGGTGTAGAGAAGATGAGGAAGGGAGGGAGGAGAGGTAGAGGAAGATGAATTAATCCATATCAGAGGTTATCCAGGAGGATAACATTGCTAGCCAGTCTGAAAATCCAAACCTATTTGGTCTTTACAAAAAAATCCCTTAGAGAAGTTCTCCATTAGGTATAGAAGGCAATACTTTAATCTATCCTACTTTAAGGAAAATAACCCTTGTAACCCTAGGGCTTACATTAAAAATGAATGAAGTTCTGTCATTTGTGACAACATGGATGAGACTGGAGGACATTATGTTAAGTGAAGTGAAATAAGCCAGGAACAGAAAGATGAATACTGCATGTTCTCACTTATATGTGGATTCTAAAAAAGTTGATCCATAGAAGTAAAGAGTAGAATAGTAGTTACTAGAGGCTGGGAAGGGGAGGAGAGATCAGGAGAGGTTGGTTAAAAAAGGATACAAAATTACAGCTAGATAGGAGGAACAAGTTCTAGCATTCTATAGAACTGTAGGGTGAGTATAGTTAACAATAATTTATTACATATTTTCAAGTAGCCAGAAGACAAGGTTATTTTATTTTTTTTGAGACAGGGCCTTGCTCTGTCAGCCAGGCTAGAATACAGTGACCCAGTCATAGCTCACTGAAGCCTCAAACTCCTAGCCTCAAGCAATCCTCCTGGCTCAGCCTCCTGAGTTGCTAGGAATATAGCTGTGCACCACCACACCTGGCTAATTTTTAAAAAATTTTGTAGAGATGGGGTCTTGCTACCTTGCTCAGGCTGGTCATTAACTGCTGGCCTCAAACAATCATCCTGCCTCGGCCTAGTGCTAGGATTACAGACATGAGCCACCACACCTGTCCAGAGACAGGATTTTTAATGTTCCCAATACAAAGAAATGATAAACGTTTGAGGTAATGGGTATACTAATTACCCTGATTTGATCACTACACATTGTATGTACTGAAATATCACTATGTGTCCCATAAATATGTACAATTATGTGTCAACTAAAATATATTAACAAATTTTTTTTAAAAAAACAAAAGGCACAGCAGTATAGTGCACTAAAAAGAACATGGAGTTTCAAATCAAAACATTTGAGTTTTAGTCTCAGATCTATTTACTGGCTGAGTGATGTTTGGCAATGCATTTCAAGTTATATCAGCTTCAGTTTTCTCAAAAATGGAATGAAGAAAATAATATTAACTTCCTTCAAAGATAACTGTGAAGATTCAGTGAGCTTCAGTTTATTCAAAAACACTTTATAAAAAACTAGTGTAATATGGATTGTACCAATTCATTTTGTGTTCTCCATTTCATTTACCCAGGCTAGGTAAAGGATCTTGATTCTAACCAATATTTAGTCTTACTTGTTTAGGTATTTATCTTTATCCTAAAGAGGCCTTTAATGTAAAACTTCATGCAATAGTTCAGTCTTCATCCTTTCCATAGGCTTTGCTCTATATTGCTCACTGAACCCCTTCCATCTGCAAGTCATAATTATTTTATACTGAACTTGAGGCTCTGATTATCATTTGTATTAGGGCTTTTACTAATTTCCTATAAATGTATTGGTCATTCCTTTCAACCACTTCCCCTCAAAAAATATAGGCTAAGATAATGTTTTTTAATTATTTTATTATATTATTATTTGATATACAGTGTAGAGACACAGACGCACTGAAACACACACATTTGTTTTAAGTTCTCTTCCCCCTCAGTTGTCTTTACTCCAAAGAACATAAGTTACTTTATAAGAATTTGTTGGGATTAAATGAAATAGTAATTACAAATGTGCTTTGTAAGCTATATTGGAGCTAAAAATTCCGGATCTCAAAAAAAAAACAAAAACCGTAGGGCTCATTGTTTTATCAAACTGATTCTGATTTCATTTCTATATTTCTTTATTGTCTACATTTCCTCTGAAGAGATTATGCTGCATGGCCAATATGAAGAGCCCATGCTTTTGACAGGTGTTTCTCATTACAAATGAATGCAATAAAATCTTGATGAAATAGAAGCCAAATATGACAGCATTTTGGTCCTTATTGGCAAAGTAAGCTAATTAAAACCCTTTAATCTCTAACACTTGGGCTACTTGACAGTGTATTGTTAATCAGCCTTGTTTGCACTTGGGTGGCACATGCAGACTTTCAAATCCTGATCATACCTGCATAGGCTAACCCAGATTCCTGGAGTCCACACTAGAATGCCTAAACTTGTGAGAGCCAGCCTAAATGGCCTGCCAACATTCTAACAACGTTACCAGAATGAAATTCTAAAACACCAGAATGAAATTAACAACCTGAGGCTTCCTTGGCATTTTTGGATAGAGAAATGCCTTACAGTACTCTAGGGCTGCCGTCCCCAACCCTGCCACCGGCCACAGACCAGTATTGGTTTGTTAGGAACAAGCTTCATTTGTATTTACAGCTACTCCCCATCTCTGGCATCACTGCCTGAGCTCCGCCTCCTGTCACTGTCTCCCATCACCCCAGATGGAACCATCTAGTTGCAGGAAAACAAGGTAGGGCTCCCACTGGTTCTGCATTATGGTGAGTTGTATACTTATTCCTTTATAGATTATAATGTAATGATAATAGAAATAAAAAGCACAATAAATATAATGCGCTTGAATCATCCCGAAACCATCTGCCCCCCTCCAGTCTGAGGAAAAATTGTCTTCCACGAAACTGGTCCCTGATGCCAAAAAGGTTGGGGACTGCTGCTCTAGGGCACAAAATTGTTGCTTTCTTTCTAAAATGCTAGGCAAAAAGTGTTGTAGTGATAATGTGATACTTTTACCTTCTCAAAGGCTTTCATATATTTGGGGGAAGAGAGGAAAAAAATTACTCTTTTCCTTGAACAGAGGTTTTAATTAAGAAAAAAAAAGATGTGCAACGTATGGGGTATGGTCATGCTTGAGGCTCTGCCTCGAGGGGGGAGGGGGGCGTGGGCAATATACATAACCGTAATATTTGTACCCCCATAATATGCTGAAATAAAAAAAAAAAAAAAGACAACCAGATATATTATCTTTAGTATAGTATATTTATAGGAATGCATAACATGTGAGATGTACATTTTGAAGTTTCATTCATAACTTATAACATTTACTGTAGTAATAATAACAAGACAGCAGGTCATCACTTTACAACATTACACATGAGTGATTTTGACTTACAAATAAAATATTTACAACCTACCTTTACAAAACGACATTGTGTGCATACAAAATGAACAACTGCAGAAAATTTAGAAATAATAAAACAACCAAAAACCCAGAAGATACACTTAAGGCAGACCAGCAAGACACTGAAATAATTAAGGCTGTGGAATTCTTCTGCACCTTGAAAATATAGAGCTATTTATCAATACTGTGGAGTGATTTTAAATCAATTGTTACAAGCCTGATGGAAGTATGTATTTATATGTATATGTGTAATGGTCCCTATGGGGAAACCTGTCCACTTATGGATAAGGCCCTTTATCTGAATGGCCAGAGAAGCCCACCCTAAATTCTCAAAAGATTTGAGTGGGGAAGGAGTCACTCAAAACCAAGAGATGCCAATACAGTTTGCAAACCAACTATTAATAATTTAAATATAAAGATAGTTCTAAGTCCAGATAAACAGAATAACCTAAATGATGGCCCTATTGTGTTTCACACTTGCTTTGTGGTCTGCAAAAGACAGCAAATTAATTCCCAGATGAGTAGAATTGGTCTCCACAAATTAGCCCTAATGGTTTTGAATGGCCCTAAATGGTTTTCCAATAGAAAAACTGACCCACCTGGGCTGCCTGCAAATGGATAGATTTCTGCATATGAGCAAAAACATATACATACATATTATACACTATATACATGTACAGAAGTACATATATCCATATTTTCCAACAGTTTGTACTTTGATCACTACTGTTCTCTGAATAGGATCTCATTCTGAAGAGTATGTTCAATTTTTTCACAGTCTTCGTATTTGTCCTAACTACTAGTTTTACTCACTTTCCCCATAGAGTAGGCTGAAGTTTGGCAGAAACAGAGGTAAAAGCACCAGGGTCAAAAAATCAAACAGAGATGACAGATATGGCTTAAGTTAGTAAGAGAAGACATATGTTAATTTCAAATTCATAGCCACAGTCTTTGAGGTCACAGTAACAATCTCCATAATACTCCATAATAACATGGATTCAGTTCTTGATGGAAGCTAGGCATTGATGGAACCCCTAAACTGGCTATCCCTGGGCTAGCAAATTAGCCTGGTTAAACGAAGCCTCAGGAATTGGCATTCCAAATATTGTCATTTGCACTTTTCCCTCCACTCCCCCCTTTCTCAGCTAACCTCACTATCTGAAATAAGTTATCGAACTAAACTGTTATCTTGATCATTTGAATAAAAACTAAATCTGATCATATTTTAGAATCTCCCAGCAAACAGGCAGACAGGAAAACACAATAACCTATGAGTATTAATTTCAGGCTTTCTGTAATGTCCCTTAAAAATGAAAAGTTGTCTTAGAGTGATTGCTTTTTCCCCCGTCCTCTAACTTCTATATGTACTAAAAATGAGGAAGAAATGCTTTTTATAGAAAATATGGCCCCATATTTCTGTCTTCTACTATTTCTGTATAAATTTTCATGTGGATAATATTTCCTATTAAAAATATCTAGTGATATGAACAAATTTCAGCCCTTTTTAACCCTCTAGAATTAATGAAACAACTGAGAGCCTTATTGTTTCTAGAAAATAAATATTAATATAGTAGTTTTCCTTATCTTGATGAAGCATGTATGAGCTCTATCAAGTCATTCATTCCTAAATGATCCCTGGAGTTGAAATAGCGAAGAAAAATCATGTACAGTTTTACAAATAAATCCACTGAAAGCTCATATACTGTGTTTGCCTAACTCAGACTCCACAGAGATGCTACCCATGAGAGAAAGAAATAAGGTCTATATTCCTCAATACTCATCCAGTACAATTCACCAGCCACTCTGAATAAGGATGTGGTGAGTCTGCACTTTTGCTCTATTATAAAGACCCCTTATATTCAAAATACTTCTTCCTCTATCAAATGCATGGGACAAAGTTCTAGTTAATGCACAGAAATAACCACCATTTAGTTTATATAATATTTGCTTCCTCATATTCTCCCAAATCTAAATTTCCATGCTCTTCCACATAGTCAACACAAAAGTAATGACTTACTCATGGGTACTAAATCATGGAGGTTATGGGACAGCAAATATGCTACTCCCAAAAGACTTAACCATCTTAAAAAAAAAGATTCAAGGTTTTCCCTCCAAAAACCAATAGTCCAATTCATTTCTGTGCCTTTAATTTGCCTCTTATGATAGATTCCTGTGAGACTGTGTAAAATGAATTGTCATATGGGAAGATGTTTTATTCTCACTTCTGCCCTCCCAGTGAGGAAAGTGGCTGTTTGGGTTCTTCTCTGTCCATTTTTCCAGAGCATAAAGCTTGAGAAGGTAGTGGTTGCATTGGAGGGCATCTTGCTCTTTGCATCTGCCGTGAGAAATACTGGAGAAAATAGTTTATGGATGTAAGACTTCATCAGCTTTCCTAACCCTTTTCTGTTTTAAGAAAGACAAGCTCTTAAATGATCAAAATTATAGGATAAGACCAAATAACATTTAGACAAAGAGCACCTAGTACTTCCAATTGAAAGCAATTTACAGGATTTAATCTTATGAGTTTGTAAATGGTATCTAAAGATATGAATATTGAAAATCTGGAATGTTCTAAGTTACTATCAATAAAATTCTTAGCACTGGCAGTGTGTAGCACTTTAAAAAAAATCAAAGTATTTTATAGATGTCCCAACCAAGGTTATTTCCCAACATTCCTGTGAGATTAATGTCCTCCCTTCTTCCCCTCCCCCCAACTCCCATTTTACCAATGGGACATTTGGGGCAGGAAAAAACAAAGACTTTTTATAAGAAAAGATGAATCAGGAATAGCTGAGGTTGAAACTTAAGAATTCCTGGTCCCACTCTATATTCAGATGTTTTCATTTAAAGATGTTTTGAAATGAAGAAAAAAATGCCCCAATATCAGTAAACCTAAATGCAATGAACTTCTTTATCTCCCATCCTCCCCTCTGAAAGGCACTACTATTTATAAAGGCTTTGTGAACCACAAAGCGGTGAAGCCAGCCTTTTCCTCTGCTTCCTCTACTCCCCCTAAGATTGTTTATGGCTGAGACAGACCTGAAGGACACCTTCAACAATTTCTTTTCTTAAAAATTTTACCACATTCAGCTGTAAGTGGATATAAATCTATTTAATTTGAAACAAATGTAAAAGATACAGGAAGTCATTATACTTCATAAAAGTTATTACGGGTTATCCCTGATCTTTTCTTTCTTTCTGCATCCCACCCTCACAAACCAAACCAAAACAAACCCAAATCCTATGCAAGAAATAGAAGCCAAGCAAGAAACCTGTGGCTTTGACCATTATTTGTTTTTTTCCATTTAACTGGAAGTTCACGCCCACTAAGAACTACCAAAATTATAGTAGAAGTGGACTCTTTTTTTTTCTTCTTTCCCCTCTTCTCTATTACCAAGTTATAAATCTCTCTGACAAAATAGAGACAAAGTGGTTCCTGATCCTTCTTCCCTCACACAGTTGCCCATAGAGCGACCTTAAGTACATTTCCCAGCCCCATCTTCTGGGATTCCTTGCTAGTTCCAACTTGCCATGGAGAATTCTTGAACCAAGACCAGTATCTCATCGCTGTTGGGAGGGACCAGGAGCTTTGCAGACAGGGAGCCTCCCTATTAGTTTTCTTCAGTTATCAAACTATATAAAATATACTCCCTTTCTCTTAGGGCCTTGATTAAGTTCCTTCTATTCCAATGATTGTACTTTGGCTCCAGTTAATAAAATTATACTAATTTTCTATGTCCCTCCCCTCCTGTCCTCTCATTTCCTCAACATGTGTACCTGGGGGGATTCCATGCAGCCCCACACTGGGTCATCCCAGCTCTGATGTCAAAGCCCACACAAAAGCTTGAGCTCCAACTTTCTGTCACTGTCCTCCCCACAGCATGATATCAGTAACGCTCTCCTGCCATAGTGTGTGTCCTCGGCCCTGTCCCTCTAGAGCAGAAACTCAGCTCATTACAAAGATTCAAAATGACTCAGCAGGGGGCTCTTGCATCAAGCCATGCACGGTGGCTAGAGCAGCACTTGCCACGTCACCCCTTATGGATACTGGGAATGCTTGGCCCCTGTAGCCTACCCCATGACAAACCCTACAGACCAGGCTTTCCTCTTTCCTGCTATATACCATAATGAAGAAATGTTTACTAAAAGGGTTTTTAGTAAATATGTTTAAAATCTTAAAATATTGTATCATATAGCTATTGTACATACATAAAGATTCAAATGAAGACTGTGGAGGATGAGTCGAGAGAGAGCTCTGAGGGAGTGAGGCTTGATGACCCAGGGCCATTCAGAAACTAGGAAACAAATACAGTCGGAGTCGGTTTCTACATATTTGGTTAATTCCGAAAATACTAAGTGCTATCTAGTCTTATTGCTTATACTTTCTATTAATTTATTAATCTATAATCTTGGACGGGATGAGGTGGAGGGCGGATGAGGAAGCTGACTTTGAAACCAATGGAAAACAATGATGAGTATGTTTCATTTTACATTTCCACTGTGAGAATAAATGTTTTTATGTGTTAAAGTTCAGGCTTAGTTTCCACCATTTCTTTTTCATTTACATAGGCTTGCAGTTCTATTTAGCCTTCATAAATTCTCTGCTTGCACATCTGTGTGGCATGATTTAAAATTTTCTCAATCCCACAGTAGGAGAGAAGCAATGCCATTAAACCTTATTTGAACAAACACTTGAATTGCATTTTAAAAAATATGATTTGCATAATAGCAATTTTCAAAACACATTCTGGAAAACAAAGGATGGATCATGTACAAACACAAAAAACAAAAACTCCCCCCCAAAACAAACAAAAACAAAAGGAAAAACCATGAAATGCCCAGGTTTAATTTTTTTTCCACTAGAGGGAAAAAGGGCAGTTAATAATAATCTTGTATGGAGAATATCCACCAGAAAGCAGCATTGGCCTCAAAGTATAATTAGTCCTTTTAGTCCAGAGAAATATCGGCGGCTGAGTGGTGGTAGGTATTGCAATCTCAGTTAAAATTCGATGCTGTTAGATAGTGTATCAGGTTTTGCTCCATGGCTTTAAAAAGGACTTAGGGCCAGGCCTTTAAAAGGCCTATATGGCTGCCTCCTTTTGGTAAGCACCCCTTAGCTTCAATAAGGAGTTAGAAATAAAGCAAGCCAACTTTCTGAAGACTGTATTCTACAGCTGTAGAAGAAATCAGAAAGTGATGGTACCTTGTTGATAGCAACTGTAGTTTTTTATTTGCCCTTTTGTATGAACCTGTTATATTTGTTTACCTATTTCCAACCAGGTGTAGACACAAAAATAGCCCCACAATTCTTACTGTATTTGAACTTATTTCCTGGCAGGCTTTCTTGCCAGATTAACTCTGAACTGCTAGTGAGTTCGAGAGTAGCGTTTCATATACAGAACCTATCTTAATCAAATAACCTGTGACTGACCGAAAAAAATCTTCTCAATCACAGATGGCAAAAGGGTAACATTGCTTTCTCTTAATGCACAGGTTCTGGTAAAAGATTCTATACAAGATTTATAAAATGCTCTAAAAAACTTGTCATCTAATTGTGCTTAGTCAAAACAATGTAATGTTTCAGTAAATAAATTACTGTCTTAACTGGAGCACTCAAAGTTACTTATGATTGATTTAATATATATCTCTGTATTATAAAACTCTGAAACCTGCATGGGATATATTATACTGTATGTGTATATGTATCCTGTTAAGAAACTATAAGTCATCTAAACCAGAATGGTTGACATACATGATTATCTCTGTTAAATAGAACTTTTTGTTTAAAATTTCAGCAAAAGTGGGAAACCTTTTATACTCACTGCAGTGAGCTAAAGGTTTACCCAGTTAACCACTCATTTTGGAACATACAATTAAAATTTTACAACAGCTAATATTCTTGTTATCCTTGACCTTCTTTTCAATACTTCCTGTGACTCTCTGCATCTTTATTTCTTCAGAATGACCTTCTGGAAAGCCCCTGAATTTAGGGTGACTTTTACTGCTGCTCAGACCCTGAATAACCACTGAAGAGGTTTAAGAGGTACATCGCTCAGTCCAGAGAACCACATGGAGTGAAATAATGAACACAATTATTTACAGACACATTCAGTCTTGCTTTGGTTCACACTGTACTTGTATGTGAAACCTCAGGGGCTGGGAGATGGCTACGTCCCTTGGTTCACCCGGTTGACGATATAGCTCTTGACATTGGGAATAGGCCGCACATCATTCTGGTGTTTGCGGCGTTCTATGAAGCACGCCAGGCGGGAGGTGTCCAGGGGGATCTTGGAGTAGCTGCCATTGTGGGGCTGCAGCCATGGATGCTGTAGGCAAGTGGCCGCCGTAGGCCGCCTCCGAAAGTCTTCCTGTAAGATCACATTGATGAAATCTCTGGCGGCATTGCTCACGCCACAGAAGTATTCATGGGGAAAGCTGAAATCCACTCGGCATACATTGATACATGTTTCCTCTTTGCTCTCATCCAAGAAGGGGGAGACCCCACTCAGCATGACATACGTCAGGACCCCAATGCTCCAGATGTCTGTGCCCAGGGACACAGGGATGCCTTGGATCACTTCTGGGGCAGCAAACTCGGGGTTCCCCAGTAGGTGGTGGATGTGGAAGTGGCCCGAGATCTGGACGGCATCCTCCAAGTCGATGAGCTTCACTCGAGGCACTGGAATCCGTAGGTCAATGAGCAGGTTTTCAGGCTGCAGAGATCCAAGGAGGCAGGGAGAAGAGAAATTGAATTCTCTGTTTTGACTACCAGTAGGACTCTGTTAATTCAAACATGGTTCTGCTACAGCCTACAGGATATGGAAAATTCCCTATGCAAAGTGCTTCGGAGGCTTCAAACTATCAGTTTGAACTCACTATACTCTGAGTTTGGGTGGTACTTCAGAGAAGTTATTTGACATTGAAAACCACGTCTTCCTAACTATGCTTTGCTTCTGCATTGAATCCAGAAAAGAATAAATTACTCATTTTGGAGAACAAGGGCTCCCTTTGGAGCAGCACGAAAGAGAAAGTGACATTTATTGGCTTCCTTCTACAAAGTTAGATTAGGTAGGTAAAGCTTCCTTACCTTTTCTCACACCAGATGTCATCGTGACTCTGGTATGTTCTCATTAATTCATGAATAACGAACTTAAATTGTGTGACAACCTAGTTTCTGTTTAATAGTCATAAGGATTCTAATCTAAGTAAATAAAATGAATTCAAATTTACATTCCTCAGAGGTAATGACCAGTAAGTTGGACTTAGCTGTTTCCCTGCAGGGGTTACTATTTCTTATTACCTTTATGTCCAAGTGTGCAACCCTGCAGTTGTGAAGGTACTGCAGAGCTTCCATGATGTCTCGGATGTAGAAAGCTACTTTTTCCTCCATCAGTTCATCGTGATTCATAAGGTAGTCTAAGAGCCGGCCATCATCCATCCTGAAAGTAGGGGAGGAAAAGGCAAAGGAACTACGTTTGTGAAGGAACAGAATAGCACATGTAAAAGTCAGTAGGATCTCTAAGATCTGTCTTACTCCCTGGTACAAATGAAGATCAATGTTGTAACACATGTTTATTTTAGTTAGAGCCCAAAGTTAGTGTAATGCTCAGAACTAAAATAAATATATTTACAAATGTGGTGTGCTTCAGAGAAGAAATCTGTATAACCTTGTTTAAGAAACATTCTGTTTTGTTAACCTTTAAAATTGCTCACAGGGAGAAAGGTCTGACACCCCCTTAAGAGGTTAGATTGATAAATAAAGAAAGCCTTCACTGAGAGAGACTTTAGCAATGTGTGATTAACCATAACCTAGTGGCTTGCAAGCAGCCCCACTTGTGTTTTCCAAAATAGTTTGATTTGTCAATTTTTAGGTGGAGAAAACAAAAAGTAGGCAAAGTTTGTCCTTGACATTCTTGACCCTTTTTTGAATCCTTTGCCTTCTGGGCAACTTTTCCAACCTCAAAGACTGTGATTGAGAACACGGTACTACGTGGAGCCAGACAGACCCAGATTTGAAAGATATTTGAACTCTGTGTTTAGTTTTCCTTGAAGTGAACCATCTTTAAGGTGGAATCAACTGACAACAAAATTATAATAATAATACCTACTTCATTATGAGGATTATGCAAGGATCAGAGAGACAATGAGGCATTTAAGCATCATCGAGAGCATAAGTACTAAATAAATGATATCCATTTTCAGGCACCCTGTACAGGAGTTATCAAATGTCAGGCAGTTTTTCCTTAATGGGCATTGGGCTGTTAAAGGCACATCCCCAGGAAATACCCAGCAGGGGAGCTTGATCCAGGGTCAGAAACTACTTTCCATCACAGTTGAAATCCCTGTGGCAAGTTTCCTTTTTCTCCTCTTGCTTGTTCCTTCCACTGGTCTCTCCTGCTTTCCTTGGCAGGGGCAAAGCCCAGGACTGATGCAGGCCCCTCTGCCTTCCTCTGGCCGTGCTGGGCGTGGGGTAGGAGCGGTCAGAGCGGAGTGGAGTAGGATTGGGCTTGCTAAATGCATTTCCCCGAACTTCTTGGAGTGATGAAGGTGACGAAGGGCGAAATTATTAAATAATAGTAACACTGCTCCAAGACCAGAAGCTTAGCCACTTAGTTCAAACTTAGTTCAAGCTTAGAGCTTTTGGATAATGCAGATGCCTACATCCCACCTCAGGCTAGAGAATCAAAATCTCAGTACCAGTTGCCTGGTAGAGAAAAGTTCTACCAGCAACTCTAGTGACCACTGAAGAGGAGTCCCACAGTCATGCATGACAACATTCAGCACGCAGGTTAGCTCAGGCACTGCCTCTCCACAAACCTTCCCTGAACCCCAAGTCCAACCTTCTAACGTTCTCACAGCAACCCGCGCCAGTGCATGCATTTATTTCTTAGTATTTACCATACTATATTGAAATCATCCATTCATCTACTGATCCTCCTCATTATAACTCCTTAAGGACAAGAACAATATCTTTTCGCTCTTGTTTCCCCCGCCCTGGCCCCAGTCTGCACAGGGGTTGGTGCACCATGAGTGCTCAGTAAACGTTTGCTAAACTAGTTCAACCCGATATTCATCAATCCACAGCATCTCTGAGAAGCTGGAGGAATTCTTCAATCTTCACAGATGAGGACCCTGGGGCCCAGGAAACTAAGTATTCATTTCAAATCACAGAGCTGGGATGTGAGCCTGGATTCTTCTTTCCAAGAACAGCTTCTTTCCATCGCATTGTGGCAGACTGATAATACCTCCCCTCGGAGCAGCAGTCAGCAAGTCTGAAGGAGAAAGGTTCTGGTCTGCTTGGACCATCTTGGTACGAAGTCACAATAACTTTTATTGGAACCCAAGCACAGACGTTGCCTCTTGTAGACAAGGAGAGTTCAAGGGCAATAGAATATGCCTTTTGAGTTAGGAAGCTCCCATTAAACAGGTTAGGCTCTGAAAGATTGTAAATCTATTTAAGTCCTAAGTGACAAACTACCAACTACCACACAGCTATGTAAAGTTAAGTTACATGCGAACGGTGCTGGTTTTTTCCCCTCTTGTTTTTTTTTTTTTCAAACTGTTTAGAAATGTAGCCAAAGTTGTTTGCATTTTAGCTTTCTTTTTTCGTCATAAATAAATTTATACTGAATTACTGCTTCAAAGACCCCCTTACACACACACTCAGGCTAACAAGCACACAAGAGCAAGACTAAAATGACAGTCGAAAGGCTGACGATGCAGGAGCTTCTCTACTGAATGTTGGTTCACGTGGAGCCACACACAGCATTGGTCTTTGGTGGAAATGTCTGTCTACTGCTTAGGCCAAGGGCCTCATTATCGCCAATCTGATAACATATTTCTATGTTATTTCTGTTACTTCTGAAAAGACTGTTTTCTTTAGCCTCTGTAAGATTTCTCTAAACCACAGAGCATGCCGTCTATTCTTAGCCTGGGGTGGTGGTGGGGAGAATGACCGTATTGCTTTATTTGATCTATTCTAGGGGCCAAATATATGGTTGCCTAAGTCTCGAGAAAACCTGGAATTAGTGGAATGTTTTGAAGGTCAGATTCTCCCCTACAAGGAATGTCTTGGGTGGTAGACTGGGGATGCTATGGCAGTAGATTGATGTACAGACTCCTCTCTTTCATCTCAGCTCCACTCTGTCAATCAGCCTACCGTCCATACGCTCTTCCTAAATGCCTGCCCAGCCCAAGAGTCCATAATGGAAAGAAAATGAAAATTGGAGTGAGAGAGATATGGGTTCAAGTCCCAGCTTCTCCACTTCCTAGATTTAAGGAGCTAGTTTTAAGGACTTTCCTTATCGTTGATTTTCTATTCTATAAAATGGGAATAACATTTATTATTAAATGGGGGAGAGGGTGCCTGTTACATACAGCACTTGGTAAACTATAGGACATTGTATAAAAGTTAACTGCCTTTTGCATTAATTGTGGGCAAGGGATAACCCAAACGGACGGGGATGACCGTAGAAGGATGTCACTTTAGAAGGACGTCACCTGTACTTACAGTTCCAAAATGAGGATGTAGGATGTGGGGGACTCGTAGGTGTCGTGCAGAGTAATGTACTGGGGGTGCTGCAGGTGCTGGAGTAGGGCGGCCTCGTGGGCAGCCTGCTCCTTCTTCTTCATTTTTTTGCTAACGAATTTCACAGCCACGTCTTTGCGGGTAGCTTTGTGGATGCATTTCTTTACTATTGAGAAACGGCCTCTGGAAAAACAAAAGGGAGAAAGAGTTTTCCAACAGTTATCAATCAACTAGGTGTCATTTTACCCACAGATGTGTGAAGTTTTGTGTGAAGCGGTCAAACAGTAGCATTTTATTAGGAATCCTACTCTCCTATATTTTAAATTATAATGTTATCATTCAAAAACACCCATTTTTCCTTCTTTACCATTTTAGGGTTCTTTGAGTTACAAAAAGCTAACAAATATGATTTTTAGCCAATATATTTCTCTGTCATTTTGAACATCAACCACAGGTTCAGTTTTCTTTTCGAAGCAGAATATATATTCGTATAAAATACAACAATAAAAACAACATTAAGTTCCACTCAATGATAATTTTTAAAACATTTTAAAGACTCAGTTTTTTCATTTTATGTTTATTATATTTTTATTATGGAAAATTTCTAATATACACAAAAATAAAGAGAATAGCAGAATAGATCTCCCATGCAGCTAGCTTTACTAATCATCAGCGTTTTATCAATTTTGTTTCATCTATTCCTTTTCTACCTCCTGCTTTTATTTCTGGAGTATTTTCAGCAAAATCCAGATATCATGTCATTTCATTCATAAATACTTCAGTTTGCATCCCCAACTGGTAAAAACACTTACAAATATATAACCACCCACAAAATTACCCACCCCGAGATAGAATGTTTCCCAGATGCAACCCTGTGGAAAGTAGTATGGTAAGAGGGCTATGGTAAGAAGTGGCACTTGTCAGCAATGGAAGCAGACAAAGGGAGAGTCAACGAGGTGACAAGGCAGTGCCAGCCAAGCCCTGTCCATGAGGTGTCCTAGCCCATGAGCAGAGGAATGAACAGTCTGGAGACCAGCCCATTCCTTCAGCAGAAATGGGCGCATCATGGCCACCACTACAATCATCCAACTGACTCCTTGACTTGGCTCTATGCTCACCAACCAATTTTCTAATAATACATTTTTTTTTTTAGAGACAGAGTCTCACTCTGTTGCCCAGGCTGGAGTGCCGTGGCACAATCATCATTCATTGCAGCCTGGAACTCCTGGGCTCAAGCTATCCTACCTCAGCCTCTCAAGTAGCTAGGACTGCAGGCATGACCACCACAGCTGGCTAAAAATTTTTTTATAGAGACTGGGCCTCACTATGTTGCCCAGGCTGGTCTGGACCTCCTGGCCTCAAGCAATCCTCCTGCCTCAGCCTCCCAGAGTGCTGGGATTACTGGCAAGAGCCACTGCACCCAGCCTACTTTTGTTCCATAAGAGATTTGCATAAAAGAAAAGAAAGTGCTAATCTGTAAAACAAATATTAGACAAGTATTCATTGAATGTCTATTATACACCAGACGTCATTCTTGGCATAGTAAACAAGTATTTGGTCAAACTGGCAACTATTTGACATCATAAATTCACAAATTGAGATTCTAGTTTTTAGTAGCACTCTCTTGTGAGTTGATCATTATTCCTTCCAGAGGACTTTGGATGCATGAAACAACAGGATGCTGAGGATAGCTCTCCTGAACTTAGTGGCGATGTCAAGTTACTGCTAGCTTAATTTTAAAAAATGTTTGTATTTATGAAAGTTATACACCCCACATGGTTTCAATTAACTCAATTAGCTTTACAGGTTTATTATTTTTCAGAAAAATGTATTCCATCCTCCTACTCATCCTTGTTTTTCCTCCCATAGAGGCAATTTAATTTTAATGTATCAGTTTAATATAGTTTAGCAGATTATTGAGATATTTACTTATATGACTCTAAATAGGATGCTTTTTGTGGCTACTTCTTGATTTTTCAATTTTAGTTATTATCTGTTGACATCCCATTATGGAAGATGAGATTTTAACCTCTTTCCTCCCTGTGTCCCTACCACAATACACACTTTCTCCAGCCCCTATCCTCCCCACGCAATTATATTATAATCCATATTCAGTGTTTACATGACTGCAATTGTGTCAGTACTATTCACAGCTGAGCCGCTAGTGAAGTATGAGTACTTTTCCTTTTTGTGGTGGAATGCATTCTCCAGTCATTTCTGACAAAGAGTCCATGGGAAACAAATTGTTTGAGGCTTGCATATCTGATAATTTGCACTTGTTCTATCTTTGTACTTGGTTGTTAGTTTAGCTGAGTATAATTCAGTTGGGAAAATTCTTCACTCACAATTTTGAAAGAATTATGCTATTGTCTTCCAACCTCGAGTGTTATTGATGATGTTAACTGTTAATGTCCAGAGCATGATGATTCCTAATTTTTGTATATGATCCTTTCTCCTCACAGAAAGTTGGTAGGCCCTTCTCCTTTCCTCAGCGTTGAGAAATTTCACAATGATTTGCCGTGATGTGGGTCTATTTTCATCCACTAGGTTGAGCGCTTAGTGTGCTCATTTAATCAGTTAATGCATATCTTTTCATTCTGGAACGATTTTATTTTATAGAAATAATTCCTTCTTCTCTGTTTTATCTTTTCTATTCTCTCTTTCTGGAACTTCTGTTTTTCAAATTGGACTGTCTAGTCTGTAAGGATATTAATGAGAGTTTTTGGAAGTCTTTTACTGCATAGTCTGTTTCCTTTTAAAAATTTCTTGTTTTTGTTCTGTGCGCTATCTCCCATTTTGAAGATTTTCCTCCAGTGTTCAGAAATTTGTAGTAGCTGACTCATTTATTTCACCTTTACTCCTGAAGGATACTTTTGCTAGATTTAGAATTTGTGGCTGCTGGGTCTTTTCTTTCAGCACTGTGGCTCTGGTGGCTCTGTGGTCTTCTAGCCTCTGTGGATTCTGATGACAAATCTGCAGTCATTCAAGTCACTGTCCCCCTAAATATAATGTGTTATTTTTCCTCTTGCTGCTTTCAAGATTTTTGTTTTGTATATATGTTGGTTTTCAGCAATTTGATTATAATGTGTCTGGGCATGGGTCTTTCTGTTTATCCTCCTTAGGTCACTGAGCTTCTTTACAGATTTGTGTCTTTCATCAGATTGGAACATTTTCAGCCATTATTTCTTCAAAATTTTTTTCTGCACCAATCACTTTCTCCTCTCTCACAGGAGTTCCAATGACATGAGTGTTAGACCTCTTGACATTTTCCCATAGTCCATGGGGTTATGTTTAATATTTTAAAAATATTTTTCTCTCTTCTCTTTAAGTCGTATAATTTATATTTCTCTATCTTCGATTTCACTGACTCCTCCATCGTCTCCAATTCTGCTGTTGAGCCCATCTGGTACTTTTTTTTTTTTTTGAGACAGAGTCTCTCTCTGTCATCCAGGCTAGAGTGCCGTGGCATCAGCCTAGCTCACAGCAACCTCAAACTCCTGGGCTCAAGGGGTCCTCCTGCCTCAGCCTCCTTAGTGGCCATGACTACAGGCATGCAACACCGTACTCAGCTAATTTTTCTATTTTTTGTAGAGACGGGGTCTTGCTCTTTCTCAGGCTGGTCTCAAACTCCTAACCTCAAACAATCCTCCCGCCTTGGCCTCCCAGAGTGCTAGGACTATAGGTGTGAACATCCAATAAATTTTTAAATTTCAGATATTGTATTTTTTAGTTATACAATTGCCATTAAAAAAAAATAATTTCTTTTTCTTTTCTGTGTACTTGTATCTTTCTGTTCATTTCCAGAGTATTCACCTTTTTTCCCTTCATGGAGATGGTTATAATAGCTGCTTGACAGTCTTTGTGTAATAATTCCAACATCTGAATCATCTCAGAGCTGGTATCTGTTAATTGATTTTTTTAACCTGAGAACTCTTCAGATTTTTCTGATTTTTGTTATGTGAAATACTCCTGAACATTTTGATATTATGCTGTAAGACTGTGGTCCTGTTAAAATCCTCTGAAGAACGTTGATATTTTTGGTTATTTGTATGTTTTAGTCAGCAATCAACCTGGTAAGATTCAGACTACAAGTTCTGTCTCACCTTCTGTGGGAGGTAGTTCTATTGTCAGTTCAGTTTTCAAACTATTTGCTACCCTATTTAGGGCTGCCCCTCGTCAGCACCACTCAAAGGTTAGTCTGGGACTAATCAGTCACTGCAGGGTGACTGAGCAGTGGGTAATATTGTAGTTCAGTTCTCTGAGCCTTGCTGTATTGCCTTGGGTGTGTCTTATACATGCACACATGTATAAGTGGCCCAGGATTTATGTTGTTTCCTAATTAGGGGATCCCCTTCTTTTGCTTTCTCCCCACTGGGATTTCCCCCACGTTCTTTGACCCCCCCTTCCCCCCATCGGCCTACTTTTTGTGGTTGTCTGGCCAGGAGGATGGAATTGCCTCAGAGTTTTAGTTTCCTGCACCATCAGGCAGTTCACATGACCGCCCTTGGGGTGAAGCAGTGAGAGAGAAAAAAGAGAGAAAGAAAAAACGCAGAAATTTCTCTGCTCTTTCCAGCACAAAAGGAGGACCCCTTTACCCTGTCCTTTGGCCAGAAACGTGGGTTTTCCTCGGAGTTTTGGCTCTCTGTGCATGCTGCACGGTTCTCTGATTTGGCCCATGCTTGGCTCAAAGCTGGGGAGTAAAGGAGAACTCTAGTTGTAACCAGTGGGAGACAAAGGCGACAGTGGCCTTACTCCATCTGGGCTGCCACTGGGGCTTGGCTCATTTTAAAAGTTCAAAACTATTAATAAAAAGCTATTTGGAAGCTCTGAGTGTATGGGCGGAGCCTGTCAACTTTTACTTTAGGGTGATTGGACTGGACTATTTACTCGGGGAAGCTCTATAATTAGTATCTCTAAGTCTTTCCTCTTGGGCTGGCCAGAGCCTCCTACTTTCTGCCTAGAGGGTAAAGCCCTGGTTGTTACTTTGGAGGCCTGGTGGATGACAGCGCTGGGGTTCTCAGTCTCCAGCATGCAGATAGTCTCATAATGGTCCCGTTTTTAGTATGGTTCAACTGCCCTCGACTGTGCCCAGTGTCCCCAAGGACAGAGATGCACCATTTTACGCTTTCAAGAAAATTAAAGTCCAGTGTTACCCTGGGTGGAGGAGACAACTGTACAGGTGCCTGAAGCTGGGGAGGAGCTCTGGAGCCACAGCTTATCCCTTGGGAACGCCAACTGGTTGCCTGTGTAGGCTCTAAAAAGGTAGCAGTCCTGGGCCTCCAGGTAAGGACGGCAGGCTGAACACAGGCATCTGTTTTCACTCTCTCCTGAGACAGAACTTCTTCTCAAACATTTTCAGCCAGTCCTTCCAATTTTAGCATCCTCTTTCTATCTACTCCAGAGGTACCTGATGCTGCCCATACCTGAGCTTTGGGGAATTCTGCTGCAAATGTATACAGCCTCTCATTTGACCCCAGGACTGACTCAGGTCTCCTAGTCATTTGTCCCTCTTTCATCTGTGTTTTTTCCTTCTAATACTTTATTGTTGTCTCTTCTTCCAGTGTCCTCATCCTTATGTGCCTACTTTAAAAACTTCCTCTATTGTAGTTTTTTGTTGTTGTTGTTTTGGGGGTTTTTTTTTTGTTGTTTTTTTT
>VBSM01000272.1:49667353-49697181 GCA_008086735.1 Cheirogaleus medius
AGGCAGCTTTAGGAAAATAGCTATAATAACTCCTACTAAGGACTTGTTAAAAGGCCACATTCGTAGTAACCTATTAGCTGAATGTACACACTGCAACTGCAGAGATAAAAGCTGTAAAAGTAAAAGCTTTTGGCTGTCGACTGACGTCGACGCTCGGCTGTGCGCCTTCACATCACGGCTGTCGGCTAAAGTCGACGCTCGCGTTCATCTGTGGCTGTCGACTACAGTGGACGCTGGTACTGAAGCGGTTACATATAGAAGGGAGTGAAAATAGACACCTGTGTTATCTGCCAATAGATGGCAGATACCTACCATACTTTTAACCGGAGGCCCAACACTGCTACCTTTTTGGATTCTGTGCAGGCAACCAGTCGGCATTCCCAGTGACAATACGCGCCTGTGCAGTTTATTTCTGGTTAAATATGCCATGCTCAAGTGTCCTTCCTTTTATGGATGTGCTGTAGAAGTGAAGATGTTCCTTCTTGCACCATGGTTTTTATAATATTTAATTACTGGAGCGCTCTTTGTTAAAAAAGGATAGTCATGTAGGCCCAGGTTTAGGCATGCTGGAGAAAGTTTTTTTTTCTCTCTCGATTGCCTTTCTTTTTTTGTTGCAACTAAGACACTGACTTCTGCTGCATGTCAAGTGCACTTCCTTGTGCTTTCACCACCTGTCAATCATTCTGAATCTTTAATTAAGACTCTTCTGAGGACACTCTGACATCCCCGAGAGTGATGCTTCTACATGGCTTCTTGCCCTCTTTCCCAGATCACGTCAGCAGACATGGTCAAGAGAGGAGCTTCCTACTTCTTGGGGAAACATTTTAGAGGGCAGATTTTTAAAGTGTGGGTGGGGAGATGGAGTGTGCTTTGGAAATGCTGAGTCTTGGGAAGGAACAGAAACTTGCTGTGCCTGACAAAATGGCCTCCACAGCCTCTGCAGCCAGCACACTGAATGTTCAGATGATGTTGTATGGCAAGAAAGTTGTACTGCCCCCTGAAAAGTAGATACTCATCAAAAATAGAGCCGAACACTGCTGAAAGAGCTTCCAGGCACCAGCTGTGTCCACAGCTGTTCATGCTGGAGAAAGCTGACTCACTTCTATGGCCCTGGCACAGAACTCTTTCATGTGTCTCATGTAAGAATCTCCATGTTTTATTTCTATTATGCTAATTAATGTACAACATTTTGAAAGATCTTCTGAAAATATGAGAATTATTCTTAGGAGAGAAAAAAGCTCCAGGCTGTTGGTGATGAGGTGTTTTTTTTTTTTTTTTTTAAGAAAACAACTATTGATTACTTTGAGCCAATCAGAAAATTGATCTCCCCTTTGAGAAACAGCAAAACATCAATCTATTCTGCCAAAACATGCCTATGGCTAACAACAGCAAACGCATGTTTGAAGGAGGAACTCACTGGGGCATCTAGGTGACAGAACCAGCTTCATTTAGAACCAAACCATATGACCCTAACAATGGTTTGCTCATTGTTAGGGTCATATCTAGCTTCACAAACTTCAATATAACAGCAAACTAGATTTCAATTACTAGAACTTATTTTTGACAATAATTGTTATGATGAGAAATGACCTATACCAGTAAAACAAAGACAGGCTTAGAGTTGGGTAGCCCAGAATTTGAATCCTGGCTGTACACTTACGAACTGTGGGACCTTGAGGAAATTACTGAACTTCCCTGAGCCTGAGTTTCCTTTACTGAAAATATACTCAAACACTACCTCACAGTGTTATAAGGATTAGATTAAATACTGTTTGTGTATATATGCATAGCACACAGAACACTATAGGTGCTCAGAGATAAGCAGCAGTATCACATACATTTCCTTTGGCCTTTTTTTTTCTGTTTGGCTACACAAAGAAGACAGGAAAGTAGAGCTAAAGTTTGTTTTTGATGAAAGATACTGTAATGAAATTACATTGTGAAGAAATAATGAACATTTTGGCTTCCTCCCACAATCTCTGTTACAATCACCACACTTAGGAGATTTTATGCTTCATTTAGAGACACCAACCAGAGATCCAGATGATGCCAATGGCCCCTTGTTAGCAGGTGCTCTTTCATTTCTCCATCCAGGCTGGGTGGGCAACTTGTAAGGTCAACACACATTTCTCACCCAGATCAAATGGAGACCAATGCATGCACAGGAATGAACCCCTTTTGTTTCTCTCCTGTCAACTATTTTGTGGGCCAGGTGATAGATTTATTTTTCCTTTTTCTGTTGAAAGTCATATTTTTATTCTCTTTATTTTTGAGGACACACTAAATGTTCTCTAACCAAAAGAGAGGGGTAGGCAGAGAGAGAGAGAGAGATATGTATGTATGCATGTATGTATGTATGTGGGGGGGTTAGATTAGAAATATCCACAAAACAATTAATGTGCTTGACACATCGACATATATAGAGGGGTATACCCAACAATTAATGACTATACATTCTTCCCAAGAATATATGGAACTTTTTGCAAAAATTGACCATGGACTACTCATAGAGGAAGTCCCAACAAAAATCAGGGAATCAATATCATATAAACTAAGTTCTCTGACCACAATGCAAATTAAGGTAGAAATCAGTAACAAAAAGATACTTTTAAGAATCTCATACATTAAAAAATCTCATACATCTTAAAACATTTTTTCATTATAACTGGGTCATAGAAAAAATACGTAGAATTTAATAATAATGAAAATACCACATATCAAGACTTAGGAAATATGGCTGAAATTGTACTGTGAAGAAAATTTTGATCCTTAAATTCTTATGTTAGAAAAGAATAAAGGCTAAAAGTTGATGAATGAAGCACCCAAGTTAAGAAGTTAGAAAAACAAATAGGAAATACACATAAATATTCTCATCATTTTCATACTATAGAGAGAATGCAACTATAAAAGAAACGATTACAAAAACGAGTCATTGCTCTGTTGTGATGTTGCTATATACTTATGAACGAAGGCAGAGAACACTGTGTCATTACCTTCCAATTTCATTCAGCTCAGTATAAGCCGAATCAAAATTTTCCTTCCAAGAAATGGTGGCACCGTCAGCAGCAGCATCTTTGGAAGAGAGAGAATCGTTGATGATATTGAGGATGTCATAGAAGAATAAAGAAAAGGTTAACGGAAAAGCTCCAGCATAACCCCAAAGCAACTCTCATGGCTAAATATGGAATCTAACTCAGTGGGAAAATGCCACAATTCTCTGGAATGTTATTTGAAAGTATTAAATATATCATCCAAGGGAAACTGACATGACAGAGTCAGACTCCCTCTGCCATCTACTTTAACAGGGGGAAAACTCAGCACAATCAGACGTGTGACTTCTGGATATTTTAAAATAGAAATTTGATAGAAAAAATAAAAAGGGGGAGAAAAAAAAAACCACTGTGAAGACCTAGAAAAGCCAGTGAGAATTAGGGACATAGGGAGGCTGCAGAGAGAGAGGAGAGGGGAAAAGCAACAGGGTCAAGAAAGGAGAGAAAGAAAAGATATTCCAAAAAAGTCTCTTTCTCACCCCGCTGTTCTTAGGCATTCATGAGCTCATCTGCTCTATTGAATGATGTAACTTAACCCAAATATATGCCCGAGTAGACTCTTTGACAGCATTTCCTCCTATGACGTGTCAATTCCCTGGCAATGATTTATCAACACATGCACACAGGCATGCACACCAATACACATCTGTGTTGTCTGCTGGGGACAGTACACAGTGGTCATGCTCAGGAGGAGAGAGGCCAAGTCAGAGCATAGCTGGGCTGGTGTGACCCCAGAGCTGGTCCCCTTGGGCTGCTCAGAGCACAGCCTGTCTGAGACTGAAGGTGGATTGTCCATATTGAATGCCGAGGAAACAGAGAACCAGGGCCAAGGTTTCCCAGTGAGTCACAGGCCCTGGGAACACAGTCAAAGCCACTGGGAGGGAGCTGACCAGGCTGGCAGTGGGGGCCCAGCTGGAGAGCATTTCCGGATTCAGCTGGGGACAGGGGTGTAGCCGAAGGCCGTAAACGGTTTCCCAAGCCCCCTCTGGAGACTGCAGAATTCCCTTAACCCAAAGAGACACAGGTAAACCACTCCCTGCCCCTGCCCTCCCCCCAACATAGACCACTCCCTTGCATGGCCCCAAATCCCACTACTTGTAGATTTCTTTAGGCTGGCAAATTTCCTCTTCCAAAATGTCCCCGAAACCAAGGTGACTTGGTGGACAAGATAAGGACCACGTTTGTAAAATACTCATATTTAACTAGTTATATGTTGATCTTAATTTCTCAACAAATCTACACAAAAATATACCCATGTTGAGAAAAGAAATTCTGGGATAATTAGGAGTGAGGAAACTATCAAATATTTATTTTGTGGTAAAATCCTTCAAGCAGGTTGCTTTCTCTCCCCTTAAGTTGGTGAGCGGGCTGTCCCTAATGCTGGGAGTACAACTGTGCCTGGCAGGGGTGCCCGGGGAGGAGGCTTTGTATTCCTGTCTCTGAGGAGGGGCGGACAGCAGCCCAGGGACTCATGACTCTTGACTCTGTTCCTCTCTGTTCCGAGAGACACACCTGGTCCCCCAGGGAGTTGGCAGGCCCAGGATTAGGCTTGGGTGGCAGATCTAACATTTTCCCAAGATGCCTGGAGTCACGCTCTATGGAAACATTCTCCATCAGGCCTCTAAAATGTTGCTTGACTGAAGCTGCCGAGCAGCTCCAGGTCACCTCTTGCATGGTGGCCTGACGGGCCAGTGAGCAGCCAGTGCCAGTGGACCTGTCACAGCTGGCCACGTGCCTCCACTGCCTGGGGGTTGTGGGCTTGGCCGGGACTCACCGTATTCTGGAAGTCGCACAAACTCCGAGGGCTCGCTGGGAAGGCTGATTCCCCAGGGGTTACTGGCACTGACTCTGAACTGATAAGGACACCCAGGACTAAGGTCTTCGATGACGAGGTAAGTGTCCAAGGTTGAAGCTACCGACTGCTGCCAGATCTGAGAACCTAGTGACAGTTTCCCAGAAGAGAGAAAGAGAAAATGCACAGGGACATTGTTTCAAAGACCTTCAGCAAACAAAGAAAGGAAAATTGACATATCCAATTTAAGGGACAGTTGTGGGCCAACTGTGGCAGTTTGGGTTCAATTTCCTAAGTGATTGAATTCATGGTGAGGGGTGTGGAAGAAGTTGGCCCATAGATTCTGTCCACTTTCAAATGTGCAAGTGTGAGAGTGAGCAGACATAGATAAGCAGAATTTACAGGGGATATGTGGTAAATTTTTAATAAGGCTGGAAGAATTTATTATAAATTTATAACAAAATGAGAAAAAATATGCATTTGGAAACTGAAACAAAATGGAAATTAACATGTATTGAGCACTATAAACATGTAAAATACTGTGGAAGGTATCTAGTGTCTTCAACGTAATTCTCTCATTTAACTTTCTCACGTAAATCCACACAAACCCAATGAAGTAGAGAGCATTAATCCTACTTTACAGATAAAGGAACTGAGCCTCAGAAATATTAAACAATTTGCCCAAGAGAACTTAGTTAATAAGATGAACTATTAATTGAATAGTGATAAAGCAAATATGAACTTTGTGAAATGTGTCTCCCAGCTCAGCATTAACATCTTTGTGAAGACTCTGGAGATGTAAGAGTGAATGGCTTAAGAAAGATGCAGAAATAAATAGTCTAATTTTAATTAAACTAGGCCTGGCTTAATAAAAGGGACAAAGAAAAAAGTTAAAATAGTGAGAGTAGCAGAAAGTAGAGTAAAATGAATACTTTTGGTTTGGGGTGGGAAGGGGTGGCAAGCAGTTGCTCTCAATTCAATCATGCAATTCATTATGTGGCTCAGAGATTTATTATTAAGAATTAAAGCTATTTGGCATCTTTTTATTTTAACTAATTCTTCTTTATAACAAGATGGAAATCTCAGTTATTTCTAAGCCCTGAAGAAATACATGAACGTTTAGAGCAAGTAAACATTAACATATTTTAAAAGTATAAGTTGCACAATTTTAAACTGCACACTTAAGAAATATATATTGTCTCTAAATTTTAGCTGGGGGCAGGAGGTATAGAGCTCTCATCACACTACCTTAGTTATTTCTCTGGGACAAAGATCACTAATCATTAATAGCAAACTAGAGAGTTGGGTTTTACTGCTGGCTCTGCCTCTTACTAACCACAACCTTGTGTTTCTTTCTTTTTCTTTCTTTTTTTTTTAAGAGACAGGTTCTGGCCCTGTCACCCAGGCTGGAGTGCAATTATAGCCCACTGCAGCCTCGGCTCCTGGGCTCAAGCTGTCCTCCCACCTCAGCCTTCTGAGTAGCTGGGACTACAGGCATGATGCCCAGCTAATTTTTAAAACATTTTTTCTGTAGAGATGGGGTCTTGCTATGTTGTCCAGACTGGTCTCAAACTCTTGGCCCTCACGCAATCCTCCCTCCTTGGCCTCCCAAAGTGCTAAGATTATAGGTGTGAGCCACTGTGCCCAGCCAACCTTGTTTTTCTTAAGTTTCTTCAGGCCTTAGCCTACTCATCTGTAAAGTGGGCCCAATCATCCTTATATGGGTGATTGAGCATGTTAAGTAGAGAAGTGCACATGAAGACACTTTGAAACCTGTCTCAGGTTATAAACATGTCGGGGAGGGTGGGTACATCATCTTAGGGAAGACAGCTGCTTGACATCTGAGGTCAGAAGGCGGCTGTAGTCTGGCTCTGAGGCCTCTGTGCCGAGTTGGAAGACACAAGAAGGAAGAGCTTCTGAAAGATGAGGAGGCTAAATAGGCTTATAACTCTGAAGGAGCTCCTCGAGAGGAAGAGAAAACAGAAAAACAAGAGCAGGAGGAGATAGCGCACCTTCCTCTCTGTACTCCACGGTGTAACCAGAAATAGTGCAGTTGCCCGTGCTCGACGGGGGCAGCCAGCGCAGAATCACAGAGGTGCAGCTTCTCTCCTGGGCGATGGGGCGGTTAGGTGCTGCTGGAACACCTACAGAGACAAAGATTAGGACCAAGTGCTATTTCTTCAGAACCTGACATTTTACACCGAGGTAGATTGTCATCTAGGAAAAGTTACCTAACCTGTGTCTCAATTTTTTCCTGTATCCTTGTCCACCAAGTGGCATGCATGCCTTTCTCCAGGCCCAAGGGAGACCTGGAGACACGCCTGGGTGTCTGAAGCTCTTCCTCAGCTAGACCCTGCACACTGGAGATGCCACTTGGTCGGGGAACCATGCAGTCGGTTTGTGGGAGGCCACACACAGCTCTCAGCAAAGATTTGCTCTCTCCATGTTTGCTAGAACTTATTTTGGAAATTTCACAATGGACCTTTCTTCCCCAGGTCTCAGGGAGCCCATAGAGTGTTCGCCTAAAAGGTTTGACTAACACGAGCTCACAGAGATGGAAAGTAGAATGGTGGGGACCGGGGGAGCTGGGAGGGAGGAATGGGGAGCTGGTGTTTAATGGGTACAGGTGGAGTTTCAGTTTGGGAAGATGAAAGTGTTCTGTGATGGATGGTGGTGACGCTTGCACACAAATGTGAATGTACTTAATGCCGGCTGAGTTGTACGCTTAAAAATGGTTAAGATGGTAAATTTCATGTTGTGTGTGTTTTACTATAATTAAAAAATGTTTTAAAAAATAATTTTAAAGAGTTTGCCTAACAAACAGACTATACCTTGCACTTTAACTGTAGCCGAAGTTGATACCGTCCCATGGTCGTTTGTTGCAATGCAGGTATAAATCCCGCTGTCCTGGGGCATCAGGTTGCAGATCTTCAGGGTGATTTCCCCAGAATCACTAGAGACACCAGAAGGATGCCCTTCAGACTTGAGTGATGAGACAGTGGCTGATGGGTAAAATCCCATAGGGTTGGCACGTGGGTGCTGAGCTGAGAGGCTTCAGGCCCGAGGTCTAGTCCCTGTCTCTTACCTCCCTACACGCCCTGGGTGATCGCTCGCCCTTTTATAGTCTCACTGCCTGACATGGGGAAAACATTCTGGCCATGCCCATCTCTCAAGTTTCTTGTAAATGAGAGATAGCATAAGGAGTAAAATGATATAAGAATTAGAACATGCTTTAAAATATATAAAGTCCTATACAAGTACTGATCCACAGTATATTAGTATTATGCTCATTTGTAACCTTGTCCTAGAATATCTTCAGTCTCACAGATCAATAATGAATGGTGCAAAAAAAAAAGGAAAGACTAAAGAATGAAAATGTTCAGGTATTTCAAATTCTACATGTGGGACCCTCAAAATAATTAAGTGAATCAAGAAAGGGTAAATTCCTTTACCTAAATGATAACTTCCCCACTCATCCCAGTATGGGATCCAGGAACATCCCAAGGGGAGAACTGCTCTGAAAGGGTTAAGTACGGAAGTCATGGTCAGCCCCGCCCTTCCCCAGGGCTGTGTCCACCCTGTTGCTCCTCACAAGCCCAGCCTCTCACACTAAGCTCCTTGGACCCACTGGTATTTTATGATCTGGACAGGGGGTCTCTGCTGGGAATACCGAGGAATGATGGCCTTTTTCCATTTCCCATGCACACAAATTAAGTCAATGGGTGAACGTTTCTTGATTCTAGGTGTTCCTTCCATAAATGTTTCTTAAGCATTTAGGGCTTGTTACTGCTTGTCCACTGTAAGCAGTAATACACAATAAAGTTAATAATTAGTAACAATAAATGTTAACAGAATGATTGGGAGGCAGTCAACCAAGTTTTGTGAAACAGTGTTTTTGTGTAGAAGCATGCTTGCAACTTGATTTTCTGCACATTTTGGAATGAATCATTTTTTTCCTAATAAAATTGTTCTTAGGTAAGGAATTAAATATATCACTGTTCCACGGCATCCTGAGGGCACAGAAAACACCAGGATGTCCAGATTTGGGGACCACATTCCTATAGGTCTGGAGCTTTCGCCACTTCTGACTTAGAGCATTACTTAGGGACCCACGGGGAGATAGCATCCAATAGGGGAATGGAAGGCAGCGACTGTAAAAGCTCTTCGAAAGTCTGGCTCCTGCTTGACCTAAGGTAGTATGTAAAAGGTTTATGTTTTTCTTTATATGCATAGGTGGGTCCAGGACACAGTCTTTGCAAAGCATTCTGTTGTCCCAGGTACGCCTACGTGGTGCCGAGCAACGAGTGAAACTGTTGCTGCCCACCACGAACTTCAGGCTGGTGACATCGGGCTGCAGCGTGAGCGGCTCAGGCTGAGGTTTTTATTCACTCTCTCTCCTAATCAAGGCCAAGTGTTAGAGCTAGAATAGGCTTCAGGGCTTTTCTCTCGGAAAGACCGTGAACCAGAACAGAAGCTGCATCCCAGATCTGGGCTCTCGGTGCTGCGCTAAGGTGCTGGTGGCGTGATGTCGGGGCGATGGGCTTACCACGAGGAGACGGAGTATGTGGCGGAGCTGTTGTCGGTGTCCAGGATGTTCTGGTCCGGACCCTTCCAGGTGATGGTGGGCTTCGGCCGCCCACAGACCTTGCACTGTAGTATCACAGTGTCCCCAAGCAAACAAGTCACATCCACTAAGGGCACAAGGAACTCTGGGGCCACTGTGATCGAATCAACATACGTTCATATCACTCAGAACAAATTTAGAAAGAAAACAGCCATTTTTTTCATACAACACTATCATTCCCCACCCATGTTGTATAATGATTCCAATAACCTTCAGCATAACACTGTTATCTGTGTCCCTTTAATAAGTATTTAAAAGTAATAAATATTATAGAAAAATTAGGAAATACACATAAACCAAAAAAAAAGAAAAGAAAAGAAAAGAAGCTCCATGATGTCATAGTCCAGAGATAACAACTGTGCATATTCTGGTATTATATATGTATCCTTTGAGACTGTATATAAACAGATATCTGGATCACATTATACATATTGCAAGTTGTGATCCTTTTCATCTAACAATTTATCACAAACATATGTCCTTGTCCATTAATACAGAACCATGTCACTATTGTTAAAAGGCTCTACCTTAATGCTGGATTTACTATAATTTATTTAGCCAATCCCCACATTCCCAATTCTACTTTTAAACTCACCTTCTTGGATGAAATTTGGATTTAAAATCTGAAAAACACAAAGAAAGAGAAAATTGCTTGAATGCTAAATTACTAAAAGAGAACAAGAGACGTGTACGCTATTGATTAAAAATGAAGTACAACCCAGGGAGGGGAGCCCTGGAGCCGCACCTCTCGATTTGCCGTGGCCGTGTTGCTATCGCAGTGCCAGAACTCCTCTTTATCAACAAAGGGCACTTGGTTGACTTCTGTCTAATCTGGTTGTTCTTGTTCCCGCCTGGCAGTGTGCAGTGCTGAGCAGGTTCACTGTGACTCAGACCTCTGCTAGCACAGATGCCCTCTCTGTCCTTCCTCTCCTTAGTTGTTCTTCCTCTTTTCACATGCAAAAATCCCACCCTCCTCCTGCTCAATACACAAGCAATCCGGTGATAGGATTCTTCCCAGTGTCCTGAAGTTTCAAAAACAGAGGACCTGAGACCTATCAAACTGGAAGTGTCTTTGACATTAACTAACCTGATGGTTTCCTTCCAAATGTCCTCCCTCCACTCCTTCCCCCACCTCCAAGCAAGGGAAACTTCTTTTTAAGAAAGTAAATACAGAACTTTTTCTCTGGTTGAAGGGGAAAAAAAGAAGTCCTGTTTGTCTATTCTGTCCCCAGCATGACCTCCTCTCCTGCATAGGGCAACTTGAAAACCACGGACCGTCTTAACCATTCTAACATTTTTTGCTTCATATGTGAGAAAACAGAGAATAAGTGACTAAGTGACTAAGCTGACTAAGTCCCAGTCACAAAACTGGTTCTGGGGAGGAACTGCTAGGGCTATTTGTGTATACCATGCTGCACGCTTTGGGACACCCTAGATATTTCACAGTAGGGAAAACATCTAGCCAACTAGCCATTCTGGAAAGTTACCCCTTCTCGAGAGGATGGTCACTTTGGCTTTTTTCTCCATCTTTTGTATTACTTCTAATAATGCGAGTCCAGGTCATAGAGCCAGGCATTGTAGAAAAGCATGGACTTTGGAGTCAGAGAGGCAGAGGTCATCTGTTTTGTTTAATGTGACTGTATGCTAATCACTTAAAATTGATTAGCATCAATTTTCTCCACTATAAAATAGCGATAAATAATATCTAGGGCAGAGTGTTATTACAAAGATTACATGAAATCATGTAAGTCAAGTACTGAGCACAATGCTTGACAAATAACAAGTACTCAATACCTATTTAAATAAAGATTATCTAATTCTAATCATCTTCCTTCTGCTAAGCAGCCTATTATTAAAGTGGCTTATCTTCAATAGTTTATTTGGTAAAACTCTTCTTTCCATTATAGCAAAGCCAGAAAACTCACATGCCTTACAAAATTGCCCAGTTGGGGCCTTCACACTTATTTCTCTGTATTTATCCATGTCTTATGTGAACATGCATGTTCTTCCCTTAGAGGGGGACCTATATGAGCCATTTGGAACAAAGATGTTATTTCCTTCTTTGGGTTCCCCTTTGCAAACCAATTGCCCACTTATACCACCCAGGTTTTTCCTAAAGTGGGCTGTAGAAAACTCATGTGATGCCAAGTTCTGGGCCTGATTGTCCCAACTCTGGCCACTGCAGTGCCCTCTGCTAGTCTCAAAAGGCTACTCACGCCACTACTCTGCCTTCCTTTAAGTCAGTAATTGTTAATCCCTGACCTGGGTAGCTTTAAAAACACAAGGCTGGGCACGGTGGCTCATGCCTGTAATACTAGAACTCTGAGAGGCCGAGGCAGGAGGATTGCTTGAGGTCAGGAGTTCGAGACCAGCCTGAGCAAGAGCAAGACCCCATCTCTACTAAAAATAGAAAAATTAGCCAGGCATCATGGTATGCGCCTGTAGTCCCAGCTACTCAAGAGGCTGAGGCGGGAGGATTGCTTGAGCCCAGTGAGTGAGGTTGCTGTGAGCTAGGCTGACACCATGGCACTCTAGCCGGGGTGGAGCAAGACTCTGTCTCAAAACAAAACAAAACAAAACAAAACACCCCAAACACAAAAAGGCCAGTGCCTGGGCCTCATGCTTAGCAACTGTCTTAACTGATGTGAGGAGGTCCCAGGCATCCAGAGTTTTGAAAGCTCTCTCAAGTGAATTAGCATGAAGCCTGGTTTGCCTGACGCTGCTGAAAGTTCCCCTCTATCCAAGGGCACTGATCTTGGATAAACCACCTTCCTGCCCCTAAATGTTTCTGGCGTGGGGTAGGGGGTGCATGGGGGTGTTTGGTAAAAGCTACTGCTTTTCCCACAACCAAGAGACCCCTTTATGTGAGAAGATTCTGGGAGGGATGTAAAGGGTTGCTCCAGTTGAGCAATTAAATAAGCTACCGGTGAACATTGCAAGCAGCACGGCATCACCTGTAGGGGGTGCTAAAGAGGCCAAGCATTTATCTACCTGGCTTAGGTAAGGCAGGGAGAATGACAACCCAGTCAGTCATTGGACAGTCGAAGAAAAGGACGCTAAGAATATTTTCTAAATGTTAGCAGTGGTGATCTCAGGGTGGTGGTATTAAGGGTGGCTTTCTCCCTATTCAAAAAACATTTACTGAGCTCATCCTCCGCTTTAAAACCTGTGAATGGTTTTGTTGGCACAGAAATACTAAGACATAGATAGGTCTTACCCTCAGGATTTATAAAACATTATCTGAGTTGTGGGTGGTTTGTTTTCTTTCTTTTCTTACCTGGGATTTCCAAATATTCATCAGTCATCATGTTTCACTTTTGTAATAATTTTTTTAAAGGAATAGAAGGCATAGTCAGACCTGTTAGACTGTAAGTTATTCAAGGACAGGAACTATTTGTTATACACCTTCACATCTCAGGGTACTGGCCCAGGGTCTGCCACTTAATGGGTATTTAATACCTGTTGGTGAATGAATATGTGACCTTTGACCTCATTTTAGTTCTCCCAAGAATTTAGGACTGCTTCATAAATCAAATCTCAATATAGGACTAAGAGATCTATAAAATAATTAGTTCTGGATATATGACTAATAATATTTGACCAGAGCCTGTTTGCAAACACAGGTGTAATGCAAACTTTTGGGGAACTGATTTCAAAATAATATAATCCTTAGCCTCTGAGAGAGGAGGTTCTTAGTAGCATGCTGCACAGAAGAGTGTAAACTCTGGGAGCAGACAGAGCATGCAGTGTCCAGACACACTCTCTTGCCTTGGACAACATTCTTAGGCAACTCCAGCCTCAGTTTTATCTGTAAATTGGGGATAATAATGCCCACCTAGAAGAGCTGTTTGACATAAGGGCTCAATTTATTTGATGAAGATTCACTGATCTGACCCTAGGTGGTAGGGACTGGGCAGGGAGCCAGGCAGACATGCTCACTCCCTCAGTGGGCCAGCAGACCAGTGGGGAAGACAGAATTCAATGACATTTGCATTTGGTGCAGTGCCTGACAGATGTTAATGACCAGCCTTTAATAAACATGGAGCACTACACTCTCCCATCCCACCCCCACTCACAGGACGCTAGGGTAGAAACAATTGGAGAATGCTGCCAACTTTGTTCAATGGCCTGTGTTTCCCCATCAGGATGGGGATCCACAAGGGAGCAAGGCATTGAGTCTATGCCAGGAATCTCACAGAAGAGACTAATGACAGAATGGAAGAGACAAGTCGCAGGCTCATATGTTATAGAATTTTAAGTAGGGCCTCATAAACCTGCATTGTGGAAGTACTTTTGTAAGAAAACACCCCGAACTGCTACTTAGAGAACTGCTGGCCTTATTCTTTTTTCTCATCACAACCCCAAACTGTGTTAAGTATATTATTAAACACATGCACTGTTGAAAAAGCAAATATTCCTAGTTTGGGTGTAGACGTTAGCAGGGATGTTGGAGAGAAAGGTTGCCAACAAGGCATAAGTGCTGCTTCTCCATCTGGAAGGGACTTGTGGAGGTCATCAGTCTTCATTTCTCTGCCTCTTGGCTGGCCTAGGTGAGGAGAGTCCAACTCGGCACAAGGTGTTGCTGATAATGGTAAGAATCACTGATCTGTGTAGCATTATACAGTTGGCATAAACTACTCATGGACTTCCTCATTTGCTCCTCCAAAACCTGGAGGAAGTACAGAGAAGTGTTCTTTATCCCCATTTCCTCAATGAGATAGGGAAGTGAAGCGTTAAGATCATAGAGTGACAGAGAACTGGATCTGAAAGCTCTTGAATTTTAGTCCAGTGCTCTTCCCATCTCAGCACTCAGTGCAGTGGAGGGTCTTGGCCGAGCCAAAGGCCTACCTGCTCAGCTCTGCTCCATCCCATCTCTACCCATTCTCTTCTTGAAAATGCTCCATCAAGGACCAAGAGCCTGGGCAAGATCCACACTAATAGTTTTTTCTAGCTCTGACTCTGGATTAGGTCCATAGAAGATTCCTCCCTCATTTTTCCTGCTTCCACTTTGATGCAAACCAGAGTATGGAACGGAAGAGGATCATGACACCCTTCTCACACAGTAGTCCAATTACCTATGTATTTGTCTGTGGCTCCCTGTGGACTACATGAGGACAAGGACCATGTTGTTTTGTTCACCGTTATTATCTTCAAGCTTAGCACATACCTGGCACAAAAAAGCTCCATTGATATTTGTCAAATCAGTGAAAATTTAAAGTGGTGGGATGCTAATTTTGGGGAGGAGGGCTGAGAAAATGTCTTGCCATAAACTTGGAATATTTTCCCATTTACATTGATTGGGATTGTGACTGCTCAGGAATCTCATTGGTCAATGTCTGAGATTTAACCAATAGTGATTTTCCTCCTCTGCACTCTCCTAGAAGAAAGTAGCTCTATGGCTGTGACCATGAGCTGCTGTGTATCTTAACATCTGACCTGCAATGTATTTGCCCTACTAGACTTGTGAACTCTTTGGAGATAGTGACACTTTCCCATGTTTTATGTACCCTCAGTCATGTGTTTAATATAGCATCTCGCACATAGCAGAAGATCAAATATTTATTGAATCCAATTAACTGAGGTTGTGCAATTAGTAGACTAGAATTTAGATCCTCTGACCACCTCGTCTAACGATTGTTGTTGGTGCGTGCAGGGACCTGCAGTATCGGCCTGGAACCGGAGGGGTTTATTAGAAGCTGCACATGTTTCCTGAAACCAAATGCTTCCCTTCCTTAGAAACAGGTTGGGAGTCAATGTCGAGCGGGAGATGGGAAGGAGGGGAGCAGTGGAATCTGAAACAGAAGTGGCGGTGGAGGAAGGATGACGCTGTCCATATGAAATGCACGTGTTCTGTCTCTGGGAGACGACACAAGAAAATGCTGGGCCAAGTCCAAGAGGATGAGGCTGGTGTGGGAAAGACCTGCTTAGGAATCTGGTTTTATTTGAACACCAGAGGGCAGCAGGCAGTAGTGCTTCCTCTCAGACGGGAAACAAGAACCGCCACGATGTGGTCCATCAACAACTTGGTTTCTTCTGGAGAGAAATTCAATCGTTCTCTTGATTTTTCTTCAAAACGGGGGAGGGGGAGGCAGTGAAGGAAGAGGAAATAGTTACAGGTAAGATCACCCAGCACTGAGTGACATGAGCTGAGCTTTGAGGAAATCTTGGGTCTATTTTTCTGGCCAGTCAATGCCCAAGAGTGAGAGTGAAATTCTATCTAGAAAACCAGTTAGTTGTCAACTGACTTCAGAAAAAAAATACCCCTACCCCATTTTTTTCCAAATTCCTCAGCACCAATCACAAAACATAGTTCAGAACTACATATTGAGAATCCCAAAGGAATAAAAATGGTCAAAAGAAACTCAAACCAAATGTCCTAAACCCAACTCGGAGCTACCTTGAGTAAACCCCAAATTTCTATATTCTGCTCCTTCTTTCTGTTCCCTTCATGCTTGTTTCATGTGAATCTGTGTTCAGAGCAGGAAGAAAAGGGATTTTAGATGAGGAGATGTGGCAATAAAATGAATAGATATAAGAAAAATAATTTCTAAGAATTTAGGTATGCTTTCTGGTTTGGAGGTTTAAAGCATTTATGTTTTCAATCTGGCCAAACCAGACATGATTTTCTAAATTTTTAAAAAATATTGCTACCTCTACTCATTTCTAAAGGAACATAAAATGAGCTGTAATAAAAATATATAAATGCAACACAATCCCAAAGAGCAATAGAATTGTCTCTTTCAACTTGTTCCTTATTCCTCAAGTACTTTAATTATTTATTCAATACTAAGTCTTTTTTCAACTATGATTTTTTTCTTTGGCCCAATTGTAATGGAAATGTTTGAGATTTCTAAATGTATGAGATTTCTAAAAATTATCTTTTTGTTGATTTCTAATGGAATCGCATTGTGGTTGGGTCCACATCATATTGGTTCCTTGGTTTTTGTTGAGATTTGTTTTATAAGTAGTACATGGTTGATTTTAACAAAAAGTTCCATGTGTTTTTGAGAAAATGTATAATTACTAATTGTTAGGTATAGATCTCTATGTATGTCCATGTGTCAAGCACATTGTTTATGGGTTTTTCTAGTCCAAATCTTTCTCCCTTACCCCTCAGTATTTTGGTTGGAGAACATTTAGTGTCCTCAAAAATTAAAAGGGTGAAAGTATGATTTTTAACTCAATAATGAAAAAAATCTATCACCTATCTCACAAGAGAGTTGATGGAAAAGGCCCAAAAATGGGGTTTGTCGCCGTGCATGCATTGGTCTCCAGGTGCCCTCAGCAGCCTGGAAGTCAGTTAGGAAGAAACTGGGGTGCAGTTTCTTCAGCGGATGGTGCGGCAGTGGTGTTACAGCTTCTTTTTTTACAAATCACATTTCCAACCTGGCCATTAAGACCTTGACTTTGGGTAGGGTCTTTATGGATGTGTGTTCTGGGTTGCCATCCCTTAGTGATTTGGCCCCAGTTATACCTCAATGCCCCCAAACTTGTTTTACTGGGTGAAAAAACCTCCCAGAGTTTTGAAGCCACAACAGATTAAAATTAGCTCAGAGGATGTGGGAGAGTGGAAGGCTGATTTGGGGCTCCCTTGAGTCCCCACGTGGGAATGCCCATGGACTAGCGTCCTTCCCTGGCCTCCTGTGCGAACTCAGCTGCTTTCATTCCTGCCCCTCCCCTGCTCCCCTCAGCCTTTCACTAGCTCTCATCTCTCTCCCCCATCAGATTCTTAGGTATTTTTTAACTTCTAGCAGGCCTGCCTGACCCCACCACTTTTTACCTCAGTGCCAGTTACTTTCCTAAAGCACAGATCATACTGACTCTGCTTAAAAACCTACTGTTCCTTGCCTTCCTAGCATGTCCCTCCCAGCCTTTGCCATCCTGTCTCAACCCATCCGCCAGGTTCATCTCCCACAACTCTCCCCACATCCCTACCCCCAGGTACCCGGACTGTGTACCTTCTCAAAATGTGTTAGGAGCCTTCAGACCTCAAGGCCTTTGTCCATGCTCTTTCCTCACTCTTTCCCTTTCTTAAGACTGTTTCTATCCTATTAGTCCATCCAACTATATACACTGCCATCATGTGAATCGATGACTAGATTTATAGGATTCTAAGGGAGACAGGCTGCCTAAGAATACACAATCTTGAGAAAGTCACCTCACTGCTCACCAGTTTTCTTATCTGTAAAATGGGAATAATGATAATAGTAGTGATGTCATGATGCTGTTGGGAGCTCAGCACAGAGCCAGTTACATAAGAAACACTGCTAAGTAGTAGCTACTATTGTCGTGAGCTCAGTGCCTAAGTGGGTGCATAAATATCCACTGAATGAATGAATGGCTCTAGGCAGAATTAATCAGTCCCTCTCCATGGCTCTATTAGAGCAAGTTTTAAATCTACTATGCAGCACAGGCATTTAATCATGCCTGCCTCCCTCCACTGCACGGTGGAAACCAATCTGACATAATTTGTTGGCCTTCCATAATACTGCAATGCCTTGTGTTACTCAAATTATGCTAAATTGGAGTGACTAGGGGAGTCACACTGGGTGAGCCTGAGGTGAACCTTGACAGCATGGGGGTGGAGGAGAGGGATGGTGGCCTTTGCTCCTCCAACAGCAGGCTCTTAAAGCCAGTTCTCCCGGGTCAGTGGCACCTTGCAATCTCATTAGTGTACAACATAAACGAAACGGGTTAGGCCTCCAGATCAGGGTGAGGGTGCCACAGGGCACGCATGACTGAGGGTGTGTTGAGTGACTGTGTTGGCCTGACAAGCCAATTCAGATGTTTCCAACCCATGCAATTGGACTTCCTTTCTCGGCTCCTGAGTCACTGGGAAACAACATGAATGAGTCAAATCATTATCCCATCAGTCAAGGGATTAAAAAATTGTTGAGGGAGAAATTCTCCTCCTATAAGCAGATGTGCAACAAGGGAGGGCCTGAGCCTTAGCAAGCAGACTTCCTCCGTATCACACACCAAGTCTGGCCTCTCAAAGCACCAAGGTTGTAGGATCTTGACTTTCCTGAACCTGTTTCATCTTGGAGGATAAGAAACCCCACCCTATTTACTTCACAGGGTGGTTGTGAGGAACAAAAAGCATAATAGATGTGAATATGCAGTGGAAGATCTCATAATTCTCCCAGGAGAGGGAAGTGCCAGCTAAGCTCAGGTCCCTTCTCTCGGTGGCGGAATATAAATCAGTCTGCATGGGGAGTCAGAACAAAGCCAGGCAGGAGGAGAGAGTCTCCAAGCCAAACCCATCAGATATTTTACAAAGAAAATATTTTGTAAAAATAAAATGAGAGGAATGTGATGCTTCACTTTCGTTTCCTCCAAAGGGTTCTTTTCATTAAAAGAAAAATTTTTTATAAAATGCAGAAACAGGAATCAGTGGAAACATACTGGTGATGCCAGGAGGTTGATCACCTGACCGGAGGTGTCAAAGTTCCCTTCAGTTTATCTGGCCAGGTTACTGTGAAGCTCTGAATCTGGGATGGGGAGGCCAGAGCAGCTGAGGCGGGGCAGCGGGCAGGCCCTTTGGATTTGAAGAAGTGGGAGCTGGGCTGGCAAATTATGGGTTTGGGCAAAGAAAGAAGGGCCAGCTCTGGCCACTCAAACCCTTCCCAGAGCCAGGAGTAGACACTCCAGCTGAGTTCCCGGAGGAAATCTGCCCAGGCCATTCCTGCCATACCACCTGAAAAGCGAGTTTTCAGACAAGGCACAGAATCTTCCATGTCCTCTTCTGCCAGGGTATCATCATTTTCAGAGTCAGAAGTGCTGGAGGGCACAGTCCCTTGATCGCACACCTTAGATCTGCACAGTGCTCAAAGGGATGCACGTTACTATGTAAACATCTGTACACTCGGAGCTGGCAACATTCCAGAAACCTGCATCTCAGAAAGGCTAGCTGGCCCGAGGCCACGCAGCCACCAGTATCTGGACTAGCATCCAGGCTTTCTGACTCCTGTTTCAGCGTTCCTTCCATGCGATACTGCCTTTGTGTGATTTTTGCTTAAATCATACTTCAGCCTTGGAAAGCCAAGATGGGCAGCAATGATATTCCTCTTTATTGAGCTGGAAAACTGAATAACACATTTATACAGAAAAATTGGCACTAGAAGATAGGTCTTCTCATCTGTTAGGATCTGCATTTTAGATTAAAACCAAAGCAGAGATGGGGTGCTCCAAGCTGCCTCAGCACGCTGGGGAACAACGGCCAGGGAAAACCAGAAACTGTCTCGGCACTTTCTAGTTTTTGTACATAAAAGTACAACTTCCTGTGCCTCAGTTTCCTCTGTTAAAAGTGAAGGGGTTGGGGGGATGGAAGGGAATACCAAGTTGTTGTTTAGTTGGCACACTAAAGAGTTTCTGTTTGGGATGATGAAAAATTTCTGGAAATGGATAGTGGTGATGGTTGCACAACACTGTGAAAGTACTTAATGCCACTGAATCACATACTTAAAAATGGTTAAAGTGGTAAATTTTATGTTATGTATATTTTACTACAATAAAAAAATAAATGAAAGGGATGAGGTTAACCAAAGGTTTCTAAGGTTCTGTTGACTCTGAAAGTCTGTAATCCTTACTCTAATTGGAAATTTCCTCCAAAATTAGCTTGACCTTTCCAAGTGCTTTCTCTCCGTCATCTTTCAGAGCTCTCTCCCGCAAGATCCCAACCCTGTTCCCAGCTTCCTGAGCTAAGTATCTGGCAGCTGGTGTGTGACCAGGGGCAACATCTGCACCTAGTCTGTGTTGTGGATGAAGCAGGAGCATGTTGAATGGCTGGAGCAGAGATGGAGGCTTTTTAGAATTATGACAACTTCTTACTCTGATGGATTGATCTTCTCTGCTGCAAGAGTATTGAGCTTTTATTTTTTAGTTAACATGCACATAATTATCTACTTGGGCTTAATGAAAAGCTGAGCTGAGAATACTTTATCTTTGAAGACAAAGGCCCAAGTCTGAGAGGTTGGTTCAGGTCTTTCAATCCCCTTGTGTGAAGTAGAGAGGTGGCAATGCTGGGGATGGGGGCAGATGCAAAAATGCAAGCATTGACAGTCTTCAGACAACTTGTCAGAGGTGGGAGCCTGCCCAATCTGGGTCCTAAGGAAAATCCAGTACAGCCCAGAAAAGATCCAGACTTCTTAGGGGTGGGCACTGGCTAAACGTGAGCAGATGCTGATGCTGGACGCTCGAGCCCTGGCTCCAGCCTGGGATGTCGGTGCAGACACTGGGGCAGCGGCGGGACTGAGGAAGCTGGCAGGTGGCTGTGTGATTCTCAGCCCAGTAAAAGGCAATCAGCAGTCTCCGTTGTACTGAAAAATTGAATATTAACTTGTTCCCAAGGCACCTTAGTGTTTGATTTTCAGCTTGATTTGGTTCTTCTCCCATGTAGAAACATTTGTCTCACATATAATGGACTCCCTCTTCACTCCCACCCCAAAGTTAATCAGTGCAAGGTGAAGTAAATAAGATGAACTATGGACACTTGGGCCTTTTAGAGCAGTTCTCCAAGAGGTGTGGTCACAGATCAGCAGGAGGCTAAGCCATGAGGGGATGGCATCGAGCTAGAGCCAACCGTGCAGGGCCTGGTGGCATGGCTCGCGTTGCTGGGAGTGGGCAGTGGGGGTCGTACTTGAGAATATTCATAAGCAGGGGAAGGAAAAGGATGTAAACATTAGAGCAAAAGTGCCTCCCTTTACATAACTGGGTGTTCTTGGAAAACCTTGTAAATCAGATTCCTAGGATTCATGTTGCTTTGTTTTCCTCTTAATTAGCTTTCAAAGATGTGCCTGTGTATCTCCCAAAACACTGTGGTGGAACATGTGCCAGCCCTGAGCGAAGCAAGCAGCCAGTGTGTAAGTAAAGACCCCAGGAAACTGCCCCTGAAAGGAACCTTCCAGTCCACCAACTGGGAAAAAGTAGTATCATTCCCGTGGAGGCAGGAGGCAAGCGCCTATACCCAACCAGCACCGGGATCAGCCTGCTGGCATCAGGTCAAGGGCAGTCAGTCAGCGGGACAGGATTTAGCATGTGGAGACTGAGCACAAGCAGACGCACAGGGCACACAGTGCCAGGATGTCAGCTGGTGCCAGGAACAGAGGGTGTCAGCACAGACTTCAGCTCGTGAAGAGAACAGGACACACTCTCAAAAGGACAACACCTATTGCAGTATTAAATTCAGAAGACAAGGGTGAGACTGGGGGCCAGGCTGGGTCCAGGAATGATGCTCCAAATGATCAACTGTGCAGCGGGAGGCCTTCAAGAGGTGGCCGCCCACCTGCATTTCAAGTTGAGTTTTTAAGGTTAGGTCTCTTTGGTACTCACTCCTGGCCATTTCCTTCTGCAATATACGTTGCAATAAGGTTCTACTTACATATCCCTTGAGGAAATTCTAAACTCATGTTGAACAGGTTGACTTTCTATATCTTATTTGTTATTTGTGTCTGAAAATACTAGGGGTGCCAAGATGCCTGCTTTCCCTCTGTACCTGCTCATACACTCAGAATTAATTTCAAGCTGGCAGTGCAGTTGAATGCAGCTTCAGAGAGTCATGGAAGCTTAGAAGGGTCCATATGGAATATACAATGGCTGCATGTGCACCTACTATGGAAACCTTGGATTAACCCGAATATTTGCAGCTTCCAGCCACATGCCCCCTTGAGGGTTCCAGTTAATTGAATTTTCTACCTAAAGGAAACTTTGTGCCTCAACTACTGTATTTGAAAACTTTTTGGACATACATCAACACAATTTTTGGCTTTCCTGTGTTCAGCATGAAAATCCTAATGTCTTGGCTTATGCACCTATTAGCACCTCTCAGGGACCCATCTCATTCAGCCCACCCAAAGGACTAAAAGCCTTTGATAAATAAGAACCTTAAAAATGTGTTAATTCACAAAGCAGGGCTAAGAGATGTGTGTCTGTGTGTGTGTGTGTGTGTGTGTGTGTGCGCGCGCGCAGGCGTGCATGCTTTTTCTTATCTTAATGCAGAATGGCGCATCTGATCACACCAGTTACCTTTCTTAGTGTGCACTGCTGACCTGGTCCCACATACGTCTGTGCCTACTTCTTCCTTTCCAGATTGGGAAAGTCACTCTTCCACAGTCCATGAGAGCCGGACAAGGTCCCAAACTACCTTTTGGAACACAGATACCTAGTTTTCCCATCTCTGTTTGGCCTTCCTCTACTTGCAACTAACATTTATAATACATGCCAGCAACACTTTGGTTTGGAGATACTGGTGCCACCTGGCATCTACAAGCTGACAGGTGTGGCCTCCACGGGAGCAGGTGCCTATCCTGTGAAATGCAAGGAAAGCAGAGCCCCAGATTTCCCCTGGTTTCCTTGTTCTCTAAGACATTCAGGCTACAAATGCCATATCCACTTCCTTCCTCAGTGGAGCCCTGTATTGACACACGTCTGCAGATGTAGCTCTATGGCGATACCCACACCCACAGGGGACTGTTTCATCCTGGCAGAACGCCCATTTTCAACCACTTGCCTCAGCTCTGTCCAACCCAGTTGGCTTCTTGCACAGCTGACTTACCCGTTCTCAGGCCTCATGGTCTCTTGTGGCTTTTGTGGTAGTTGTCCTAATATGGTGGTGGACTTCTTTGGGATTAGGTCAAATTAGAATAAAAGTCCATCTAATTAAGTGAAAGGCTTAGGGCTATATAAAGAAAAAGATTTTTAAAAAAATTCTCTATTTTGTATTTAGAAGAAACCACTAAACTTTTATCTGAGGATAGAGGCATAGATTTGGAGAAAAACATTACAATTTACTCTCAGGATAAAGTGGCCAGGAAAGCGAGTTCCATGTTGACTCTAATTGTCTTGGGTTTACAGATTTATGGCGGCTGTCACTCAGTGGCAAACCACGTAAGAGTCGTGTTTCCGTAATCCAACAGACTAGGAGTTGGGAGTGGAATGGATGTTCTTGTCAGCAGAGGTGTTGGTTCCACTACCACATCCCCATAAACCTGGAGGATAATTAAGGTCCCCTGTGTGGTGTTTCAGTCTCACCGTCTCTAGAGAGGCCCCTGCCACAGCTCCAGGAAGGAGGCTGTCCCAGCGTTTCTTGCCTTCACACGGTAGCCACAGCCACTGCCCAGCAGCCCAGGACTGGGCCGCGGTGTGCTCTGGACTTGCTCCACTCGTACCTCATTTGCTCTCAACCAGCTATGCAGTGACCAGGTGGCAGGTCACCCACAAAACCATACTTAACCCATTGTCTTGCTGGGGCATTGAGGGAGGAATAGATCCCAGTACAACATGAAGAGCAGAAAGGGGGAAAGAGAAAGAGGAAGGAGGAGAAAACGAAACAGGAAGAAACTAAACACCAAATGAGTTGTTGTCACTTAGGTGGGACCCAACCACTATGCATAGTGCTGTTTTCCATGAAAAAGTGTGTTCTAAGTTTCAAATAATGAAATTGGATATTTTCTACATAAAGGCAAACCTGCCAAAGGAGAAAATATTAAGTAAACATTCAAGATTGCTATACGTTTTTGTTTTTAAAGAAGCTATCCAGGTAGAGTTTTCTACCAAAATCAAGCTGAATTAAGTTTTTTTTTTTTAAATGTCAGATGGGTAACGTGCCAACATTGTAAGAAGATTTGAAGGAGGCCCATCTCACACATGCATGTGAAAACCCAATCATCATGCTTACGAACTACAAAAGGATGAATTTTTGTTTTGTCTCTTTTTTAGTTGGGATGGGACACCCAGCGATGCCCCAACATCACTATTATTCCTTGAAGGGCTGGTCACTTTAGCAAGGTCACTGTTACAGAACACATGAAAAAAGCAATCATTGTAGGAAATAGGACAATAGCTGCTTCTACCTCCATGCTAGTATTAGGGTCAAGATCATCACACTCTGACTCCTCGGAACTGTTCGTCTCCTTGATTGGCAGCATGAGGAAGGGGGAAGAAAGAGAACACAGTTAGAACACAAGTAGCTTTTTTTGCTAGAGAGAGAGAGAGAGAACCTCAGAGAAGCATGGGTGATGGGAAATTGGGCAGAGAAAAAACCATGTGCTTTTGAGGTGGGGGTGCGAATCACCAAGGGCAGCAGCATGCTCTTTTTGGGGAGAGGAGGCTGGGGTTATGTACGACTGCTTATCTCACAGGAAACAGCAATGGAAGCAACCAATGAAGCATGAGTGCTGTAGAATTTAATCGGTTGTCTTCTGTGAGGCTGGACTTCCTAGATGAGAGTGAAGGAGAGCATACAATTTCTTTTCCCCAAGAAGGACATTAGAAAGGATTTTAATTGTTCTTACTTTGCTCAGGAAGGAAAACAAAGTGACAGGTAATCACATTATAACACAATTAAATAATTTGTGTCGCATTCCCATCATCCAGAGGGCCCAATTTAAAGAAAGCAGATGATACTGATTCAAGATGGGGGAAAAGGGTCTGCCAAGCTGAGAATTAGTGAGTTCAACGGAGTAGACAGATTGTTACAAAGAAATAACACAGACTTCACCAACGTGCCTCCCCACCGTGCCTGTGCCTAGGGGGAGGCCAATTAAATGGCCTAGAATTGATGTCGTCTGAACTCTGGGGAAAAGAAATGAAACTTTACTAAGGACACAGTGGCCCTTAAATTCCAAACCTCAGCCTTCACAGTGTTGGGGGTTTGGAAGGTATCCCTAATCCCTTTAACCTGCATATATTCTCAAACCTAGGATACTAAATGGGCAGCTTAGAGAAATTTAATATGAATCGAGCATCTTGCATTTCTAAGAGAATAATGCTGCAGATAATTTTGCTATAAAACATCTGCACAGTATAAAGAGAAAGGTATAAAAGAAAAAAAAAGAGGTACTTACTTGAATTGAAGTTGCCAGGAGAAATAAAAAATAAAAAATAAATTGATCTTGCATGCAAAATCCTGCTAAACTACTTCCCCTCTTGTTCCCATACTGGGGGGAAAAATCCCCTTCCACCCAAATTGCCTTGTGAGAATGCTGCAGGGTGGGGGTGGATGAGAAGGGGGTACACAGCTCCAGAATGCCTTACTCACTTTAACAGAGACTTTGTTGCCCAGAATATCCTTGGGTTTACGAGACCCTGTGGCTTCATTTTTACCCGTGCTCTCCACTTCTGCCCGCTTTCTCATGCGTAGAGTATGCCATGAACATGACTTCCTGTTGTACCAAAAAACGCACCAATCAAAACGGCAGGTCAGGGCAGAGTGAGGTGGTGCGTGGGCTCACCACCCTTGGGTGAACCAGCAGGTGAGGTGCTCCATCAAGCCCAGGCTTCAGAGGCCCCAAACCTGCATGCCAGCTCCTGGTGGACGGCAGCTGACCGCACCTCCAACTGGAAAGTGAGCGAGGATGAACTCTGACCCCTCCTGGTACATGTGCAAAGTTGACTGCAGCATTTGAAGAAAACAAGAGTGCTAGATGACCAAACTCTGCCAAGGAAGGCTTTATACCACATTGATAATGCCTTATAGGACTGAGGGATCCCCCTTGTGAAGGGCATGGTGGGTGGGGTTGGAATGGGGGCTGAGAAAAGGAAATATATTCTATAATGTGTACACTACTGACACTTTCCCAGGACCAGACAGAAAGACCCAAAAGATGATTTTGAGGTTTCCATCTCATTATTTGTTTTTGGGCACAGCCACTCCCAAATTCCATGGAAGAGGTAGGATTTTCCAGGGCATTCAACTTAATAAACAGTTGGGTACCACTCATTTATCTGGATATTTTAGGGCAAAGCATTTCTCAGTCTATGTTCTCTACATCACTGCTTGTGAACAGGGCTCTGTCAGTCAGTAAGAGGTCCTAGAGTTTCCCTATGTATGCTTCCAGGGAGGGGAGAGTAGCAATGACCTTTCCTTTATCCTGACTTCTTTCTTCCCACAAGGGGTTTGGGAGCTAAGCTATTTCTTCACAGGCCTGCAAAGAGAAGCCCAGAGCAGAGCTCTTAAGTTCCACAAATATCAGGACTCAAAGACAAAGACATCAAAAGCCAAGTCATAAATAGTATCAGTGACCCTGAGCAGGTATCATCTATCTCAGGTGTGGTCACAGAACTTGGATGAAGTTCTCATCATTGTCTGGAATAAATAAGACTTAGCCTCCCTCAAGTGTCTCCTTGTCAAATATAGTCCTATGCAGACAGGGCTCCACGAAAAGAGCCTTCATTAAGGGAGAGAGGCAAAGGAGATCGAGGAGGAAGGAAGATACTCAAGATATATATTAATAGCATTTCCTTCACAATATCCAAGATATTAGGTCATTAAATATGAAATGTCCGATTCTGAATCAAAAGTTTAGTTTATTATATCTCAAACAAGAAGCAGTACAATTAATCAAAATATGCGCCTAGACTATCAACAAAGTTTTACCATCTTAATGGTAGCTTGTTTATGCCAGCAGTGACGAAGCCTGGAGAGCGAGTGGCCAAGAAATCATGAAAGGTGTTTTCTCCAGCTTGTTGAGAATTGAATATATTTCCTTGTAAGAAGTGGTTCAAAGCCTGGAGGAAGTAGCAGTCAGTTGGTGCAAGGTCTGGTGAATACATTGGATGACAGAGAGTTTCCAAGTCCAGTTGGTGTAGTTTGAGTAGCATTGTTTGTGTGACATGTGGTCCAACGTTGTCTTGCAAGAGGATTGGCCTGTCTCTATTTACCAGTCTCAGCTGCTTAATTGGAAGCATCCTCATTTCATCCAGCTGGTTGCAGAACACATCTGCTGTAATCTATTGATCAGGTTTCATGAAGCTATAGTGGATAATACCAGTGCTGGACCACCAAACAGACATCATTAGCTTTTTTTGATGAAATTTGGTTTTGGACTGTTTTGGCACTTCATCTTTATCAAACTATTATGCTGAACACATGTTGTCAAAAAGAATCCATTTTTTATCACACATACAATACAGTGTAGAAATGGTTTGCCTTTATGTTATGACAACAAAGAAAGGCGAGCTTTGAGACAATTTCTCTTCTGACTCTCATTTAATCCATGTGGAACCCATCTATCCAGCTTCTTTACCTTGCCCATTTGTTTTAAATGGTCCAATATTGTTGGAATAGTAATGCCAAACATTGCTGTTAATTCACGTGTAGGTTGGGATGGATTTGCTTCCACTATAGCTTTCAGCTCATCATTATCCACCTTGGTCTCAGGTCGCCCACATGGCTCATTTTCAAGATTAAAATCACCAGAATGGAACTTCTCAAACCACTGACGTACTGTGCATTCATTAGCCACATCCTTTCCAAACACTTTGTTGATATTTCGAGCTGTCTGCACGGCATTGGTTCCATGATGGAACTCATATTTGAAAATATCATGAATTTTTGACTTATAAATTGCTCTAAAAAAATTTGAAAGATAATCACAAGCCAAATGTGCATTTGAAATACTAAGGATATACCTTAACAATGAAAATAGAACAAGAAGTGTCCAAGTGAAATGTCAGAGATATCAACTGTCAAACTTAGTACTTAAGGAAATCGGACATTTCATACTTAATAACCTTAATGCATCAGGCCTTTAAGGACATACTGAGGAAGGTGTTCCAAGAATACTTATCACCTAACACACAGGCTCAGCGATTAACCTTCTGAGTAGGAAAAAGCAATCACAGTTATGTTCTTGAATCTTTTCAGAAAGTGGACTATTTAAAAAAACAGACCTTCTCTCGTACGTCCTAACTAGGCAGGCTCTCTACGATCTCCTGTGTACCACCACCTTGCTCCAGTCGTCATATCTAAGTGAGAACCAGCCCTGGAGGTAACCTTAGATGATATTACCCTGTTAACTTCATACTTTCATATCTTTACCCCCAATTCCATGATTCTGGATCTTTGTGAGAACATCTCAAATTAGGGAGGTATGTCCCTGCTGGAAAGATACCAGGGCTGGCAGCAGTGTGTGTGTGTGTCCGCGTGGGGGTATGTTCCTATGTTTGTTACAACTCTCTGGGTTACTCAGTATGCTTGGTGAGAAACTAGAAATGTTAACATTCAGAAGGAAGATTGAGAGCAGTAAAAGTGGCAGGACAGACTCAGTTTCATATTCTTCTTCCCAGAAGAACTTGTCATCATGGTTTGGGGAGCTTCCATCTCTGGTCGCAAGCCCAGGGACTGATGTGGACATGGGGTTTCAGTGACGTTTATCCTGTAGGCATCACAACGAACTCTGACCCCTGTGGTCAGAGCAGGCCCTGGGGAGGGTGTGGTGGGTGTCCTTCACTGATAAATACTGACAACCACTTTTAGTCAATTGTTTCCCTCCACCCCCAACCCTTGTGCAAGAGCAGCTGACAAGGAACCAGAATGACCAATTTGTATTTCAATCTGTTCTCTTTCACCCAGCCTGATACCCTTCCTACCTTCCCTCTCGTGGAAGATAGGAATAAGTGACCAACAGAACCAAAGGAATAGAGGAAGAAGTACTTAACACCTGGATATTTAGAGCATAGATCATTCGCAGCCAGCTCTGCAAGGCCCTTGATTAATAAGAACCTTAGTGCTTTGAGGGCCTTTATTCCCAAGGCGTCTTAAAAGGCACCCAAAACGAGTGTTTTTAGAATAAAATGAATTGGGCCTATTGCACCTTAGGGCCACTACTGATTTCCGGCTGAGCCAGCGGTCATCTAGCAAGGCCAGGGTGGTGTCAGTTGCTGCTATCCCCCAACCTAGAGAGAGGGCCACAGCAGCGCAGTTCTGCCAGTGCTGGTGCTCAGACAGCTCCTGGGACACCCCTGGATGACCACATGGCCCTCGAAAACCATGGGACATGCCAGCCAAACACTGCCATCTGCTCTAGTCATTCATCGATGTCAGCTCCTCAAGGTTGCCCAGCTGCTGAGAACCCGCTGGACCGCACCCAATCTGCACCACTGCTCATCTCAGAGGTTGGGGGAGACCAACAGGGGCCAGTTAGAAGGGAAGGCTGGGGTGGAGCTTTAGCGACAAAGGCATTTTTTGTGTAGGAAAAAATGCCAACGCATTCAACCAACTCCTAAAATACATAAAAGAAAAAAAAAAAAAGAAGAATCGTTTGCACATTTGAAAGTCCAAGAATAGTGAAATGGAGGAAAAAGGGTCAACTAGTCTTTAACCTCATTAAAACATGCTCATGGTGAAAATTTATTTTACATATTTAAAATAGTACATGTAAAATTATTAGTTACATTACAGGTACAATGATGAGCACGGTGACTCTCCATGATATTGCACAACCTGACTTCATCCATATGGGTTTCTTTAAATAGTGCAAAATACTTTGTACAGGAATGTGTTCGGAAGGGTCTTCACAACCAAAATAAGGAAAGAAATATCTTACAAATTACCATGAACATATATTAAAGTGACGGGGGGGGG
>VBSM01000272.1:49697281-49709516 GCA_008086735.1 Cheirogaleus medius
AGGGAAAAAATGAGCAGAAAATTATAAACGAAAAGGAACGAAAAACCACTGCCACCACCACCACCAAAAAAACCAGAACAATCCAGCCTGGATGCCCCATGCTGCGTGTGGCTCCAGCACTCAGACATTGGTTCCAGTGGCACTGTTGAGAATAAGCAGCAGGAATTCCCTACTGGGTGTTTGCATTTTTTTGTTCTTTTGTTTTGAATTTTTTTAATCCACATACTCCTCTCCCGGGGAAGCCAACGAGGCACTTACTTGATGCTCCCGTCACTATTTTCTGCTGCTGCTGTGGCTTTGGTGAGGGGCGCGAGGATGCTGCCCGGGACCCAGCCCTCGGCTGCGGGGGAATGGTCGCTGGCGGGCTGGTACACCAGGCACATGTTCTGCTGGTTGACGGCGAGGACCTGGACCACCTCACCTTGGCTCACACAGATTTCATTCTCCTTCAGTGCATAGTAATCTTTGATCACAGCCATGGACGAGGTCCCATTGCAGCCTCCCAGGTCGTTCTGCTGGGAGACAAGGGTGAGAGGGACACAAACGCAAGGAGACTGGTTCACAAGGGCTTGCTCTGCACCCTACTGCACGGTTAACACATTAACTGAGATGTGAGTTGTATTTACTCATACTAGTTTTGAGCCAGGGGCCTACAGTTGGTTTGTGAAAATCTTACTTGTTGATGTTTTCAGTGTTACAATTAATATTGACAATTGAATTGCATATAGCTGATGCACAGAAAATAAAAAATAACAATTTTTTTATTAAATTAAAAAGGATAATTTTGTTTTCAAAGTTTTTATTCTATTTTCACAACAAAACACTGTGGCCCCGAGGAAAAATTTTTTTTTCTAGTATGGCAGTCAATGTGTTAAAGGCCAAATCTCCCCCTAGCAGGGTAAATAGCAGGCAGAATACTCTCTTGACTAATGACATTATATTCATAAATGTGCTCTCAGAGTGTACTTTTTACAGCAATGTTTCATATGATATTTTAATTAAGGGGGAATAAGTAGAAATAGTGCCCAGCCCCAGCCCAAGTAAAGGTGCATATAAACACACCTCTACCTGGAAGCTCCTTCCTAGCACGCAGTCTTCTTGCCAGCAACATCCTCTTATAAAGGGAAAGAAGAACCTGGCACTGGCACAGGGATGCGTAGCACGTGGGGAGAGTAAGGTTAGGGCAAGGGTCCCAATCCTTCAGTGGAAAGAACATAGACCCTTTGATATTAATTTTCTTTTCTTTTTGGTCTTACTCTATATTCTGACCTTCCTTGAAACAGGAGTAAGAATGACACTTCTGCTCAATTCAAAGAAAAGGCCATGATCTACATTTACCCAACTCCCTGCAGGAACAGAACTCCTATAGTCCCCTCCCCTGCTCATTAATACGAGAGGTGCTGCCTACATGACTTTTTCAGGGAGTCTACAGCAGTGCACTGCTTTGAGACAGACCTGTAACTCCCGAGGAGGCCTGGCTGCCTCATAGAACATGGGAGAGCCAGAAATTCAGTGTGTTGGACATAATGCCACAGCGACTGCAACTCACTCACAAGGGCAGAGTTTTTTGGTTTTTGTTTTTAATTATTATGAGTACATAATAGTTGTATATATTTATAGAGCACGTGTGATATTTTGATACAGGTGTAATTGGATTATTTGATTTTTTTCTATTAAGTTGTCAGGTCTCCTTATATATTCTTGTTATTAATCCCTTGTCAGATGGGTAGTTTGCAAACATTTTCTCCCATTCTGTGGGTTGTCTCTTCCCTTTGCTGCTTGTTTCCTTTGCTGTGTGGAAGGTTTTTAGCTCGATGTGATACCATTTGTCCAATTTTGCTTTGGTTGCCTACACTTTTGGGGTATTACTCAAGAAGTGGACAGGAGGTTTTTAAGATGGAAAATCATTTCCAGGTGAAGTGATGAAATAGGTTGGTATAGTTACTCTAATACAGAATTATTACTGATTAATAATTATTAACATTAATAGTTATATTTTAACAAAATCAATATCAACTACTAATTTGGGGAAAAAGAATAAGACTATAAAATTAGAACGTGTGGTTAAGAAATGTAGGTGTTCTTATTTATAGACCCATTGAGTTCTAGAGGAAACTGAGGCCTAATGAGATTAATTAACTTGCTAAGGTTCTAGTGCAAGTGAGTTGCAGAATTTGGAATAGAAACTAGATTGCCTGGTTCCTAATCTAGCACTTTTACCATTTCTCTCTTGTTCTTGCTACCTTGTAGGGTCAAAATAGCTGTGTAGACTAGGTCTATGGTTAAGTCTACAACTCTCCTCATAGTGATGTTTGGGATGTGTATTTATTTTTTGAGACAGAATTTTGCTGTCACCTGGGCTAGAGTGCCGTAGCATTAGCCTAGCTCACAGCAACCTCAAACTCCTGAGCTCAAGCGATCCTCCCACTTTGGCCTCCTGGAGTGCTAGGATTACAGGGGTGAGCCACTAGGCCCAGCCAGGTGATGTTTGAATTATGGATTATTTATGATAAAAATTTAATCCAAGCCTGGCTTCCCCCACTCACGTACTGATGATCAACTTCGCCTTGCCATATCAGCACAAGGATAGTGATGAACGGTAAACTTACTTTAGTAGGTGCTCAAGGCAGATCATCATTAGAAAGGGTGATCTCTTTTTAAGATGTCATACACTAGAGTTGTAACTTTTAGATGATCGGCACCACAACTACTCTATTTGGTATAAATCACCCATTTTCATGATTGTCATCACAATAATACTTTATATTTGTATAGAGTTTCTGTAGATAATAGCTCCTTAACACAGAATGTCTGACTGGTCTAACTCAATTTATAGGGAAAAAGAGAAATAACTGAGACTAGACTGCATTTTTTTTTTTTTTTTTTTGAGACAGAGTCTCACTTTGTTGCCTGGGCTAGAGTGAGTGCCGTGGCATCAGCCTAACTCACAGCAACCTCAAACTCCTGGGCTCAAGTGATCCTCCTGCCTCAGCCTCCTGAGTAGCTGGGACTACAGGCATGCGCCACCATGTCCAGCTAAGTTTTTCTATGTATTTTAAGTTGGCCAATTAATTTCTTTCTACTTTTAGTAGAGACGGGGTCTCACTCTTGCTCAGGCTGGTTTTGAACTCCTGACCTTGAGCGATCCACCTGCCTCGGCCTCCCAGAGTGCTAGGATTACAGGCGTGAACCACCACACCCGGCCTAGACTGTATTTTGTGGGCTGTTCCTGATACATACAATAACCAGCATAAAAAGATGGTACTTCCTAAAGTAACCTCTGAGGCTCTGCCCTCATAGCGACAAGGAGTAATGAGTTGTCACTTACCTTGCTGGCTTCGAACTTGTCCCCAGGCTGGTGATAGTCAAACCCCGGACTGCCATTGGAGGTAGATATCTTCAGAGGTGGCAGAGGCGGGTTATAGGTGGAGCCCTTTGGGGGCTTCTCAGAGCCCACGGGGACAGAGGAGTAGGGCCTGGGGCTGGCTTGGGGAACTCTTGCAGGTTGAGACCTCATCACGGCTGTGCTTCTTTCTTTGCGCTGATACTCAATGGGCGACTGCAGTGCTGCAGGGTAAGAGCAGGTGGTCACTCTACGCTTTGGGAATTTGGGAATTCCACAAGGATCTGGAGGCCAGTTAGGTACAAGGCTTCATGCTAGGCATAATGTGGATACAGGAAGAAAACATAACCCTTGTGTTTAAGGAAATGTGAGAACTAAGACAGCTACCTAAATAATGAAAATACAAAACCAAAATGATGCCATCTGTGAGGTGCAAAGTATCATGCAAAAGGAGGAAAGGCGGCTCTGTAGTATGTGTGCACGTCTATGTAAGTGTGTGCGTGTGCGTGGTGGTAATAAAGAGCTTCCAAAGAGGGCTGGCTGTCAGACTCTGAGGTTCAGACTCTGCAGGTAGGAGGCAAGCATGTGAAGTGTGTTTGGGAAACAGGAAGTAGTCAAAATTATCCCGGGCCTAGGACCATGGGTCTCCCCGGAGGAAGAGGAAATGTCTGACAGGTAAGGGAGGTTGGAGACGACATGGCATGAAAGATTTCAAAAGCCAGGCCAATGAGTCTGGACTTAATTCTGAAGGTCATGAAAAGTAACTGGATTAAATGAACTTCAAAGTTTTAAATTTAGATTCTATCATCAGAGCCACATTTGGAGAACATTAATCTTGTATTTAGGAGGAGGGACTAGAGAGGAAAAGACAAAAGGTTTATCTAATTTAGAAGCCATGAGACAGTAATAAGCGAGGGGCAGAGGGTCTAAGGAGGGCAGGGCTGGGGGGATGTGGAATGCGCACAGGTGGGGATGAGATGACAGCCTGGACGGGAGGAGCAGGTTTGGAGATGGGAGGATGGTAGTCAATGGAACTCAGAAGACGGGAAAACAAGCTGATTTGAAGGGAAAGACATGAACTTTGTTTCACAGAGTTTAAGGTAACAAAGTTCCAAGGTTGGAATGCTAAAGAGGTACAGCCAGGCAAACATCATCCAGGTTAAATTCTTTAGGGTTGGCCTGATTATGTCATTTTTAAGAGTATTCACTGTAACAACTATTAATACTTAACTGGGTTAACAGCTGGGGCCCAATTGTAAGGATATTTCTACAGCGATAGGTAGGTACTTCAATAGGACTCAACACAGGGTCACACTTCCTTTCTAGTCGAGGTCTCAGGAGGGAAAGATTGGCTCTGAGATGCCTGCACACGTCTCTGTAAGTAAAAGCCTGGCCCTGGTCCATCATCACATCCTCGTCTCTTGAGCGTGTCAAAGTATATAACGGGCCTGCCAGAGCTCAGTGTGTCTCCCTGGGGAGCATTCTGCAGGCATTAAATATTTAGATAATGATAACTTAGTTCAGCAATACAATCGGCCCTCCATATCCATGGGCTCTGCATCGGTGAATTCAACCAACTGCAAGTCTAAAATATTTGGGAAAAAACAAACAAGGATGGCTGTGTCTGTAACATGTACAGATTTTTTTCTTGTCATTATTCCCTAAACAATACAGTGTAACAACTATTTATATGACATTTACACTGTATTAAGTATTACAAATAATCTAGAGATGATTTTAAAGTATACGGGAGGATGTACATAGGTTATATATAAATACTATGCCGTTTCTCATCAGGGACTTGAGCATTCATGAATTCTGGTGTTCATGGGGGGTCCTAGAACCAATCCCTATGGATACTGAGGGATGACTGTATCTCCATAATTTCACTATAATTAGGAGGAGGGTCTCTTGGAACCATGTAAAGGTCTAAATCATTGACTATGCCTAAAGAAATGCAGTTCCAAGTTTTAAGTACATAGCAGACTTGTGAAGTAGGCCTTATCAAACTGACTTCATGGATCAATACTCATCATATGAAACTGGGATATTACCTGATTATATACAATAACTATACTAAAGCATTTGAAAAAGTATGGCTTTTAAATTATTTAAAAAAAAATTTTTTTTTTTTTTAATTTTTTGTAGAGATGGGGTCTTGCTATTGCTCAGGCTGGTCTCGAACTGGGCTCCAGCGGTCCTCTCACCTCAGCCTCCCAAAGTGCTAGGATTACAGGCATGAGCCACCATGACTGGCCGTGCCTTCTTAAATAAGCCACATGGAGGCTGGGCGCAGATCTCAGCACAGCATGAAGAGGTGGTACACCCAAGGCAGTACGCTATGAGCACGTGTGTGTGGGTGTGTGCCCTTACAGGCACATGTGTGTGCTGAGTCTCCAGGTTTACTTCGTTACTGGTTACATTTTGCCTTCAACTTCAAGCTCCATTTCTGCTCAAGAGACTTCTGAGCTCACTAACTCTGCACTAGTTTAAAACCATACCCTCCTTTCACGTGCCAAGCTCAATGTGTAGAAAATCCCAGCAAAGGAAACAACAAAGAAATGTAAACAAGGTAGCAACTCCACTTCACTCCAGTCCACTTCACCCCTTAGGGGACTCCTGCAGGAACCATAGAGAGCTCTATTCTCTTTATAATCATCAATTGGTTCTGGCAAGCTGAGAGGTATTACTGTAATTTAGAGTTAGTAAAAGGGGAAAGGTTTGCTAACAAAGTGGCTTATCCAGGCTCCCACACTATTGGGAACAGAGTTATCTAGAGGTAACTGCCAAGCTCCTAGTTATCTCCAGATAACAGTAGAACCTGTGAGAATACCAGCCATAGCAGCCACCAAGTGGGAAAACATGTGCCTTTGATAGCTCACCCCTAAGACACAGAGAATGTGCCCTATCTCAGACTTTTGCCTATTTAGTACCAGCTGGTAGTGGTGGCCACAAGGCATACACCCTATGCCCTGTTAGAGAAATCCCTTCTATTGGAAAGATGGGGCTGCTTTCTTATACCCCATCTGTTCCACCTGTATGTTCAGATGCAGAAGAATTCAAAAGTGTTTCTGAAAACTACGGAGTTGGAGTGTACATAAAATGTGATCTGGGCTCATAACTCACCGTGAGCCCAGATCCAAGGAAGCTCAGAGGTCAGGGATCCTCTGAGATGACCCCGCTAGAAACCCAGCCAAGCACCCACCATTTAAGAAGTCTCGCTGCGTTTCTAAGACTTGATTGATGTCCTGCACCCAGGCCTGCTGGATGTCGGCGTTGGCGGCTTGCAGAATGACCCTCTCGGAAGTCTCTCTGTTCATGAGTGCAAACTTGCAGGGGTCGTTGTCCACGTTCTCCTCCAGGACCAAGTAATTCATCTGGAAGAAAGCAAGTTGATCCTCTTCATATTTAAAAGTTTTTTTGTTTTTTTTTTTAAAGCAGCAACATATTACTATTCCTTAAAATTTTTATTTCAGGAGAAACTTCCAAATTTTGCCCTGGATCTGGCAGGTCAATATTTTGGTTTCTGTCTCTGGGTGAGAGACGTGATCCCAGGGACCCTGCAGGACAATGCTGGAGGCTGGCCCTCAGCCTGCCAGTTTTTCTCACAGATCATCACTGCTTTTCATTCAACCTCCACAATTGCAGGTTATTGGGCTGACAGACCTTCAGGGTGCTGGATGCTCACCGCCCCAGGCCTCGCCTTAAGGAAGCAGATCCTGAGTGTGTGGCTCTTTCTGCCCCTTCTCGTCCCTATTGGGGTCCTCACCTTGATGCTTCTTTTGAACATGTAGCCCGGGGTGAGGGAGCCCTTCCTGAGCAGCTCACTGAAGATGACGATCTGCTCGAAAAGGAACACGCGCCTCTCCTTGGTCCGGGACTGCATGCCTGCATCCAGCTCGATCACGTAGAACGTGTCCTGCTGCAGCAGCTTCCCCTGAGCAGTCAGGGTGCCCTGATGGAAAGAGGGGCCAGGGTGAATCGAATGAAAACAGGGAGAGGGCCATTGCCCGTGAGGTCCACAGCACCTCCCTCTCTGGGGACACAGACAACAGACCTGATATTAAAAGCCTCAGGGCTCTAGTAAGAGACTGAAATAGGACCCACCCGCCCATCCAGGGACAGACAGTGGCCAGTTTCCTGTTCACACAAGGGCCCTGGAGGGAAAGGGAAGAAAGCTATGGAACCACTAAGAGACAGCTCCAGGCAAACGCCAGAAGGGAGGAAGATGAAATTATTAGCTGAAAAGAGGTTCCAGAATTATCCTGGCCCTCTTGTTTTTTATTAAAAGAAAACAAGAAAGCAGGCGACACTTGGAGCTAGAAATAGACTTTGTGTCCTGTGAGCTCTGAGAGCTGTGCCTGCCTGGCCACTTTGCAGCATGGGCCAATGACCTGGGGCATTCTCATGGCCACAAACCTAGAGCTCACCTGTGGCCAGGGAAGTGATGGGGGCAGGGCCACAGACACTCTGGTGAGTCGCGCACTTCTCCCTTCACGTATTATTTTAGGGTGTGGAATTCTGAAGTTTTAGCCTCCGGCTACAGGTCAACAGGTGATGTGCAGGTACCATACATAGGTCCCCATAGTTTATAAGCTGGTAGATACTTTTTTTGGGTCCTGTGACCCTTCTTAAAATGACTCCAGCTACCAGGCCACCTGACACTCAGCTACAGAGGTAGAGCCTATTTGGTTTGCCAGTTTCTAATGAGATCTTCAGAGATATCTTCACATCTTCAAAGGGAGTGTGGCCCAACCCAGCAAGTCTCCACAGAACCTGTCGGAGAGCCTTGCCTTTTCTACTGCTCTGCAACAAGACGACCCTGACATCTGAGATAGCAAGCAGAGGGCTCCCTCTGACATGTAGGTACTCTATCTCAGGGGATCACTGTTTGCCCTTTATTGCAAACATGGGCCATTCCCTTCCCATGATGCCTTATTCCAAACATTACCCAGCACAGAGGTCATTTTTCTTTTGTGTTCCTAAGAAACGCCTGCCCTCTGCTTGGCTCCTGACTGCCAAGGTCAGCAGCAAACAGGCTTATCTCTACCCTGGCCCAAAGTTAATATTAAGCCAGTGACCAGCTAGCCAGGAAAGCTCTAAAAGCTCTATTAATGTTACACAAGAACCTGATCATAAGTTATAGTCCGGCAACACCAAAAGGAAAGCCAGAGGATTTGAAAGGGAGGAAAGTAAAATGAGGGGGCTCTAACTTCCCCCAGACCCAAAGCCATGGGCTTAGGGAATAGACAGACGTTCACTGTTCTTCCCAATCAGCTGAAGGAATGCAAAGCAGCTTCTCTGTGGCTTGATGAAAATGGGAGACAGTGGCACTTGATTTAAAAAAGAAGAGAATTCCATGCTTATATGTGGCCTTCTGTGGACACACACACACACACACACGTACAACACGGCTCCTGTGAAGTCTCACGTGGGTCAGACAGCACAATCACATGCCACTCCTGTCAGTGGCAGCTTCTTCCAGAGACCCGGAGGGAGCCCAGCCAGACTCCTGTTCAGAAAACGTGGGGTCTTCAAGGTTGAAGCGCAAAAGGGATGACTGGGTTTGCTCAGAATAGCCTCAGACCTGGCATAATGCCAAGGAAAAAAAGTGTAAGACTCCACCCAGGATGACTGAAAAAAAGGTATAAGAACTCAGAGTGTGTTTCTGCTGAACAACACTGCTCACGCTAATGCCTCAGGTCTACCTTGGAGAACCAGGGACCTATGAAAAATGAACAGCAAAGAAGACCCTCCATGTAGTTTAGACAGGGACATACGGGATGGGCTGGAAAGGCAAGGTAGACAGGAGAATTTGGCTTAAAAACAACATGAATCCAACTCATTAACCCAAACCCAAATATGTCATCTCCTAAACTTATATACCACCATCTGCCTTATTCTAGTCTGGTTTAGCCAGGAAAAAAAAGCCATTTCTTTCTTAATTTTATTTACTTACTTTTATTATTATTATTTTAGTTTTTGTAGAGGCAGGGTGTCACTATGTTGCCCAGGCTGGTCTCAAACTCCTGTCCTCTCAGGAGTAATACTCTCATCTCAGTCTCCCAAAGTGTTAGGATTATAGGCTTGAGCCATCCTGCCCCAACTCATCTCTGTCTTAATTGTCTGAGCTTCTAAGAATCCCTTTTCTCCAAAAAGGAATAATGAAATCTTAGGTTGCAGATTACTGGAAAACAGGAGAAGATCCACATCTTTCTGTAAGGGTATCAACAACTACTAGGTACCAGTCAATAACTGTGTTAGTTCCAATGTTATCACATTAATATTCAAGACATATTATGTTTAGCTTATGAGGTTTGGCTATAAATTAATAATAGTCATTTATTAAGTTTAAATCAGGAAAGTCAATTTGTTCTTCAATGGTTCACTGTTAGGGGTTGAATTGTGTTGTCCCTCACCCTCTTCCACCCATCCTCCACCAAGTCCTATGTCAGAATGTGAACTTATTGGGAGGTAGGGTCTTTACAGAGGCAATCTAGTTAAAGTGAGGTCATTAGAGTGAGCCCTAAGAAAATATAATTGATGTCCTTATAAAAAGGAGAAATTTGGACACAGAGATACAGAGGGAAGGCAATGTAAGATGCAGGGAGAATGCCATGTGGCCAGGAAGATAGACATCTACAAGCCAAGGAGAGAGGTCTGGAAGAGATCTCTCCCTCACAGCCTTCAGAAGGAACCATCCTTACAGTACCTTGATTTCACACTTCTATGCCTCCAGAAATGTGAGACAATGTGAGACAATAAATTTCTATTTGTTAAGCCACCCAATTTATGGTACTTTGTTATGGTAACCCTAGCAAACTAGTATATTCACTTAAACCAAAACCCTTGAGACATCTAACTATTTCCCTTAAGACTTGATTCCCCTCTTCAAAGAACAGAGATATGACCATCATATTTTAGAGCTTCAAATGTTCATTTAACTAAAAAGCCAGTCACTACATAGACCTGTTTATTAGAACCACCTTCTCAAAAGTAAAAAAATAAATAAAAAGGTGTTCTGTTCTCCTGCTTAGGTTCCACTTATATCACACAGTTCTGCTGTCTCTCACATTCCCAGCATTTCTCAATCAAGAAAGAAAAGGGAAGAGTCAGCACCAGGTCAAACAGTTGTAAAGAACTTTGGGTCTTTCCAGCCTCTGGGAATTCTGACTCTGGCTTGGCCGACTGCTCCGTAACTTCCTATGACTGCCCAGGCACTGGACTTGCTAAACAGATGCATCTTCTGGGCCTGTGGACCAGAGGGCCCAGGCGCAGAGGTGGAGAGGCTGACAAAGGAGGCAGAGGAGGCAGGACACAGGGCTCCAAAGGGAACAGGCCTTGGTGGCCTGGACTCCTGTGCCCAGGAGTGAGAGGGCTCACAAGCATTCTCAAGGACTCACCTCAAAGCCCTGCAGGCGTCCAAGATTCATCATGTCATTGCAGCGTTTGGGAACAAGGCACATTAACTCCACTGCTTTCTGTGGGAAAGAACGGTTGCCACTCAGGAGGAGCACAAGCACTCAGGCAGGAAGCTCTCAGCAACTCAGTGCTGGGAGAGAGGGACCTTGCCTCTGGCAGCTCCCTTATTCTAGGAAAGGACACTGGTCCCCACTGTCCACTCTCAGGGAGTGTGGGGCTTTCTGTTCTAGATGGGGGATGTTGGCCATAAGTCAGTGACCACATGTGGGGGGAATGGTACTCAGCCCATCCTTTCCTACCTTCCCGCTTTTGTTTAACAATTCCCTTTCCTTCTCATATTTTCTTTCTTCTCTTTTTTGTTCCCTAGCTGCCCAAGCAACAGCATAGCCTGGCTTATGAAACACTAGAGGTTTTAACCTAAAATAACCTGCCAGAATGATCTGTAACCTCTCTGGCTTAAAATAATCCCCATGATGACACTGTCTCAAAGGACTTCACTTAGGGGGTAATCCTCAGGGTGCGGGTAGGGGATGAAAATGGAATACTTTGTATGTTTGTAGATTCAAACAGTACTTGGATTCACGGATAAAGATGCATATTGAAGTTCTGTGCAATTTACACCCAATCTCTGAAGGATGTTAAAGGAGTAAGGGATCACCTTTTCCCACTACATGTCACCGGGAGCCATAAGAACACCAGCAGGGCCCAGCTTAGGTCTGGCCCAGAACAGAATTCTTGCATTCTAGAAAACACTCTGTTCATTAACACTTGCCATTACTCAACCCACTGAGTACCTGCTTGCAAGGGCCTCTTATTGTCTAAGAGGAAGTCAGTCTGGATGCTCCCAAGACGGTCTTTTCCCCTTTAGAGACAGACACCCAACATGGTCCCTAAGAACAGCAAGTGTTACAAGCAGAAAACTCACCTCGATATCTGAACACTCCAGCCCAGCCTTCTCACTGTATCTCAGGAAGTCCTAGCAAGTAGGGGAAGCAGGGAAGGGTGTGGGGAGGGGTGAAATTAGTTAGTAAAATAGGCAGAGAACTATAAAAAACTTATCATAAAAATGCAGTAACACCCTAAATACTTTTCAGCAGAAGTGGCCATGGTTTGTGGCAGCCGAGAAACAAAATTATGAGTCATGTTAGACATGGTAATACAGAGAAAACTCCCAGAATGTTCAAAGTCTCTAAGCTATCAGGGAAGGAGGGGTGAGAGGGAGGGAGGGAAGGAGGAAGGAAAAGGGGATTATGATAAGAAAAGATGGGAGAAAGTAAAATTTCCCTTTTTATTTAACCTCACATATCATCTCCATGAGACGAATCAAGTTAAGGCCTTGTTTAAAATAAAATATAACCACATTTTAGGTATTACTCATCTAAGGCTTCGAGAGTCTTGCCTTTCCCTTTCTTTCTCCCTTGTATTCCACTCTAATTTCATGCTCTTATTACTTTTTAGTGTTTTTTTTTT
>VBSM01000272.1:49713627-49771504 GCA_008086735.1 Cheirogaleus medius
TCAGCCTCCCAGAGTGCTAGGATTACAGGCGTGAGCCACCGCGCCCAGCCTTGATAACCAACTGTTAAGGCCTTCAAAGATATATTAATATAATAGAAGCTACAATTCTTCAGATAGGTATCCATGGTAACTGGGCTGGAAAATCCCTAGTCTAGGCCAGAAAGATTGACTGCAAACATTCCATAATCACAACTTTGAATGCAGGACTCCCTGCCCCAAGATGCAGGATTGAACAACTACAAGGACATTTGCTTTCTTGGTTTCTTTCTTGTTAATTATTTCCACCTCTTAGAGCAGCGGTCCCCACTTTTTTGGCACCAGGGATCAGTTTCAGATAAGACAATTTTTCCCTGGATGTTGGGGTAGGGGTGTGCAGTGGAGCTCTGCGGCCCGGTCCCTAACAGGCCACGGACCAGTACTGGTCAGCAGCCCAGGGCTTGGGGGCTGCAGTCTTAGAGCGTTTACTATGTGCCAGTTATTTCATCCGGGTTTCCCCATGCTTTATAACAAGGCAGGTATTGCAAAGCTCTATTTTATTAATATACGAATGAAACTGCTAAAACAGAAATGTTAGGTAACTTGACCAAGATTACGAAGTGAGTAGCAGAGCTGGGATTTGAACCTGATTGTATCAGAATTCAAAGACTGTGCTCTTTCACTGGGGCCCACTGCCTAAAAAACTACTCAGGCTGGCTCTTTGGAGTCCCTGAAGCTTCAAACCCAAACACTCCTCTTTCTTTTTCTGTCCAGACAGCAAAGAGATACACACAAAATCCTTACAGTTGTGCACAGGGGCAGGGTGGTGGTGTGCAACCTTTTGGAGTCTGACCCTTATTATCTAATTTGAAAGGTTTGCTGGGAGCCACACAACTGCATTTTTGGCCCCAGTGTAGAAGGGATAAAGTTCTGAGATGTCAAAAAGTGGCCCCAGCACAAGGGTTGTAACTGTTTTGAACCCCGGAAGCAATTCATCTGAAAGTTTTGTTCTGCACAGCCCTGAGAAGCCACAGAATCCCCGGGTCTAGGGCCTCGGGGCAGTGGGGAGGAAGCATAGGAACACATGCTTCTTTATCAGCATGCCCATCACTTCCAACTGGCTCCCTCTCTCCAGCACAGACAATCATGTGTTTTAGGCCACAGGAAGGAACTGGCAAGGCCAAATAAAAGCATTTAAATATATCTTTAGCATGGCCCGAGTTACTGCTCAGAAGAAAGTGGTAAAAGAAAACCCACAGGGAAGTCAGGGTGGGAATTCGGGGCTGGGAGGGCCCTCAGGAGATGAGGTCCAGCTTTCTGTCACTAGGAGATATTTTTATCCTCAACTCTTTGCTGATAGATGGGGGCTGTCTTAGGCTTGTCAGACTCTGGGGAAGGGGATTATACTAGGTGCTGCTAGTAGACCTTCCATCCCCTCCTTGAAAGAGAGATTATGACACATTAAAAGACATTCTGAAAAATTACATCAAAGATTTAAATTACATGCATCACAATGCAGTGCATAATTGTAAAATAAATTGAATTGATAATAAAGCAATGTTTTCTCATGTTCTATTCCTATTAGTAAAAGTTATTTACAAATAAATGTTATTCTTTAGTCCAACTAAAATTATTCCAGCTGTAGGTTAGATTTATGTCTAACTTCCCTCTTTCACAATGGTAGAGAATGGCTGGTCTTCCACAGAAAATCTTTTAGAGCTTTTGCACTGGCTGTTCCCTCTGCCAAGAATGCCTTTCCTGCCATGGCTAATTCCTTACCTGCTCCTGGTCTTTGTGCAAGTGCCAGAACTACTTAAAACTGCAAGATAGCCTCATCTGTATGCCTGATTTCCCTTACACTGCTTTCTTTTTTCTTTTCCCAGATTCCAAGATGCTACATAATTTATTTTATCGTCTGATTTATCCCATTAGGATGTAAACCTGCTATGACAGCAAAGACATTTGTTGTTGTTTGTCTTATTCAGTGATGTATCCCACTGATGGCACACGATAGGTGTTCAACAAGTGTTTGTTGAATGAATGAGTGACTAAGACTTGAAAAGTAAGTTCCTTCTCAACTTTTTTCTTCTCCTGGACACATGACTATTTGTATTTGTCTTTTCTCCCTGGAGCTCTCATTTAACCCTTTGATGTCCTACTGCCATCTTCCGGATTGAGTCTTGGTTCACTATACCTTTCAGCCTCTGGCCCCACGTAGGGTTTATCATTAAACACCTTTATATCTTCTCTTTCTTCATGGCCATGATGATGGCACAGCAGGATAAAATGAGGATGATATACAGTAAGGGGAAAGAGACATCCCAACAACTGCATTTACCTGAGAGTTTAGGATGTGGAGAAGTGTGGGGTTTTGGCCAGAATGAGAAGAGGGAGAAGAAATAGGTAAAGTGGATAAAAGAGGCGGCAGACTTTTGTTGCCTGTTGTAGCAAAGTCAAGCAACAGCATTGTCTGGACAATGGCTTAACTGACTGCTCAGAGGCCCGTTCAACCTAAATGACAAGAGTAGTGACTGGCTTTGCTAAGGACCACCTGCTACCTCAAAAGTCAGCTCCCCAATATAAACTTTGCTTTGGCTTGACAAAGAACTAGAACCTCTCCAACTCTGCTTCACCAGTGTAACAGCAGCCTGAGAGGCTATAAGGAATCAGCTTTGTTCAAGTCCTGGGAAATTTCCCTCTGGGGATGGTATTTCTCAAGCTCTATTCCATGCACCAACTTCTTGGGGTTTCCCCTGAGCACCCATAAAGTGGAGGGGCTAAGTATGGAGTTACAGGGTTTACATGCCACTTGCTCACTCCCACTATAGGGTGACAGCCCTGCTTTAACACCAGGCCCTCACTATGATGTTTCCACTTCTGTTTCTTAGGAAACAAAGTCTTAAACATTCACTTTGTATATTTCTAGGCAATAGAAGGGCCTGGCCTCATTTATTTTTTGCTAATAATTTTCATGTCTGGTCAGTGATGAGCAATAAGTTCGAGAGAGAAGGGCAGGCTAATTAATAGCATGGAGAGACTCTTCATACCTGCCTACTCAATTCTGCCTGCTGCTTATAATTTCTCCCATGTTGAGCTATATCTAAGACTCATTAGTAGCTCTGCTTCCAACACAGAGTCAAATCCTAAATAAGAAAACTAAAGTTTTAGAGGAGTTATGCTTTAGAAGATCCATTATCTTCTTTATCAGATCAAATAATATTAATATAAAATTGACATTATATCAATGTAAATAACTCAAATCTTATATAACATATGGGGTTTTATGAACTGGACTGTGATGTGAATTGTATTTTACTGCTAGCTATTCAAAGTAGAGAGAGGGTTCTCTTGGAATGAAACCCACAAATGGTTATAAAATTAAGACCTTTGGGAAAGGAATGGAGATAGGACCTACCTGGTGGTATGACAGCTCCCTCTTCCTATATGTCACTTTACTACATTTGGGGAAATGTTTCCTCAGGTGACCTCAATCAGACTTTCTGCAATGGTTAAGGATTCTCTGATTCTACAGACCATGGCAATAGTCTCACAGTTTCCTAAACTTGGTCATTTTCCTTTTACCACCATGTTTTAAATTTCAAACAGATCTTGGTGATAACCACTCTTTGTCAATAGCAGCTGCTATATCACAGAATATACTTCAGCATAAATGTCTTCAAGTCAGTGCCAAAGTGGTTCAATGTTGATCAATGCTACACTGTCAGCTCTGGGCCACCTTTATTTAGAACAAATGATGTAGGTGGAAATGCAGTATGGGGAATCCCTCCCTAACTCCCCAACCTTTGCCCGTTGTCCACTGCACACATGCGTGCACCAGGGTGGCATCTGGGGAAGCCACTTACATCCTGCCTCTCAGGGCCTTGGCTTTCTGTTCTTCTTCCAGGTTCCGAGGAGGGGTGGGTGAGGCCATCCCCTCATTCAGGCAGCCTGCGGGGTCTTTCAAGCTCCCCCGGTATGAGCCTCCTTCTAGACTCTGAAAAGAGAAGAATAAACAGCCTTAGAGAAGTGTACACTGACAAGTGACTTGGAAGCCTGGTGTCCTCCCGGCCTAGCCACAGACAATTTAGAAAATCAGTAGCCAAGGCTGTTCTCACCGAACCATAATGAAATACTCAGAGACCAGAGACTTCATCCTCCTGTAGCAGGGAGCCCAGAGCTGTCGCCCTCTTAGGCAATCAGGATGTAGTTGGCATCTATATGCTGCCAATTTCCCGGACATAATGAAATTATCAAGTGACTACCTCTGGGTAACAGCTCCTGAGATAAAGATAATTATTGCAATTCTGCACCAAACAAGCAGTTAGAAAAGAACATCAGTTATAGGACCATCAAATACAAATTGATAAGGGCAGAGTAGTGAGAGGAGAACTAGTTTAGTAAAATCATGTTTTGTTAAATCAGCTACAATTCTTTTGAGGAGGCCAATGAGATGTAGGCAAGTCAATAGATTTAGCCTTTTCTAAAAACACCTTTGCTAAGATTATTTACCAAGGGCTTTCCTTCATTTATTAATCCTTTTCATTTCTTTTAATTAAGGTGCTGCAGGATTGAAAAAATAGTTGAAAGGATTAATATGGTGCTCCAGAAGGAGCTAAGGGTAAAGGAACCTAAATTCTAATCCCAGATCTGCTACTCACTGGATGATCTTGTGTGAGACAGCTAAAATTGTTCTATGCTTCAGTTTTTCTCATTTTTCAAATCAGATCTTCCCTTTCTACAGATTTCTAAGGAATAGACCGATGATAGTTGTACAATCCCTTTGAAAAATTAAAAATGCCCTACAATGGTGAACCCTGCCCCACCATGGATAGAACTGTTAGCAATAAAAAGCCTCAAAATGGAGTCATTCTTAACATCTTTACAAGTGCTCTGGAAGAAGGACCACAAAGTGACACTTAGCATTTCACTATGGGAATGTAATGTGGATAAAAGTAAGACCAGAGATCAAGGTCAAGTTGGGCAAGCATAAAACAAATAATGGGAGACAATCCAAACTGTTCTCACGAGATGCCTGTCTACGCCAGCCACTGCGGCTAAAAGGAAAGGTTTCACTTAGTAGTCTTAGAAAACATTAGCCTTAAAGTTAAAGCCACAAAGACCAAAAAGTGCTGTCCAGAAAGGTAGTAGGAGGAAAAGGCTGAAGCCTGGCCTTAAGTGATCTACACTTGCAGTATTTGTACAAACTCTCTTAGTTGCTATATTTCAACATAGGCTAAACAGAGGTAGGAAAGAAAGGGAGAAGAAACAAAGAGAGAACAAGGTACCTGATGGGCTATTATATGAGAAAGATGGACAGTATAAAGACTTGAATCAAAAAACTTAATGCTGAGAAAAGATAGCAAAAAACTTCTTCCACAACCACCTCCCATCCTCAAATTGACAAAATGTGCCAAGGGCCAAACATGAATTACCAACACTATAAATTAGAATTAAGAGGACAGTGTCTTCAAGCTTGACAGAAAGAATTTCTTTTAACTTGGGATAAAGACATTTACAGAACAAGTAATCAACCATGGAAGTTGTTATATTCAGAGCAGCAGTATAGGCTAAAAATATAGAAAGGTCAAGAAGGGTTTAGCTACATTTATAGACACAAGATCTGTGACCTGTTATTAAGGAAATGAGAGTGTCTGGTGCTGAGGTTTGACAAGCGGCAGGCAGGCCTTCCAGTGACATGTCTCCTGGTGCCACCACCAGAGACAGGCTCCAGGCAGATGGGCCCAGCTGGTGATTGATCTGATTACATGCCTTTGACTTCCTCTCCCCTCTTCTCCCTTGTCCTGTTACAGTCTTTGTTCTGCAGCCTGTTGGCTGATAGCAAGGTGACTGCAAGGCCTGGGGAAAGGGCCTACATCTCTGCCTACAAGGCTCTCCCCATGGAGCATCTAGCTAGTGTGGGCCACTCTCAACCTTTCTACAGAATGAAGAGCATCTGAGGAGTCCAATGTGTCACATGGGAAAATACTTACATGTCCTCCCACCTGACCTGTTCTCTGAGCAAAGCAGCCCAAGTTATCTTTGCAGGAGGACTCTCTGGGATGGAAGCAGTGAGAGAAGAAGAAGAGGGAAATACAGGGTTTGGTTAAGCTATTATATATTCTGGGTAGTCTGCCCCAAATGATGGGGTTGGCTACAATGCTTGTAATAATTCAAGAGTGATTTCCGCTAAGGACCTAGCTACCTATGCTAGAGGTGGTATACTGGGCCCCAGCTAAGGGCAACTAGGGTTGACCTGCAATTGTCTGTGCTGCTCCTGGGAGAAAATAGGCAGTGGTGGTCAGTTATCTGCCACAGTGAGGACTTCTGCCCCAACTGGGGCTCAGGGCCACAACAGTCTCTGAAGACAAAGGAAAAGCTGTATCAGGACAGAGCAACAAATGTTCCTATAGTCAGTCCAAGGTCAGGGAATGGAGATGCATATGGATTCAAATAGATGATGAAGTGTGGAGGAAGGCCATCCTCTTGTTTAAAACGAACACGTTTCCTGGTCACTGGATCTGGGCTGACATACCCATAACACGCCTTTCCTTGGAGCTCCTACAAACTCTTCACACACAGCCCCACAGCATTCATTACACAGTACTGTTATTGATCATTTTTGTATTCAAGCAAATATTTATCAGGCATCTACTACATGCTAAAAATTTGCAAAGTGCTGGAGAAATGAGGATGCAATGAGGATGCCCTCCATAATCTAAGCTGCAGTGGCTGCTCTTCTGGCAAGAAGGGGTACCATGGAGGATGAACAAAAGGACCAGGCAGCTCTATGGTGGGGTAGAGAGGGAAGGGAAAGGCAATGGAAAAGGCAAAGCTTGAACTGAGGATTGAGAGATGGAAAGGGGTTCATTGGATACTCCAATGGGAGGACGTGCCAGGCAGGAGCAGCCTTGAGTCAAGGGCCCAGGGGCGAAACCACATGGGGCAGCCTGGCCAGCTGGAAGAAGCCCAGTGTAGGCAGAATATATGGTGTGAGGGAAGGGGACTGGCAAGTGGTGGTTCTAAGAGTTGGGGTGAGTGGGTGCTAGAGAAGGAAGAGGTGAAGAGTGAAAACAGAATTCTGGAGAAGGATGCAGGGACCAGATGATAGAGTCTTGTCTGCGGCATTAAGCAGTAGAGACTTCACCTTCTAAGATCAAGGATGGGAGAGTTTTAAGCAGGGAAGTCACACATTTGGATTTAAGTTTTAGAAAGATCAGTCTTAATGTTCCAAAGAGCTTTCATAATTTGGGAAAATATCTCTGATATGACAGTAAAGGAAAATAGGCTTAAACTTTAAATACTCTATGATTAACTACATTATTTTTAAAAGGGTCTGGAAGAAAATACACCAAAATTTCAACACTCAATGTCTAGATGATGATTTATGCTAATACTCTTGTCATTTTTCCAATTCTTTTTGAATAAGCATATATTACTTTTATTAGTCAGAAAAGAACTATTAAAACTTTTTTTAAAAAAAAAGGAAAAGAAAGACAGATCACTCTAGCAGTCACGTAAAGAGATATCCAACTGGAATCTGGGAGGAAATGGTTGCTAACAGTCCAGGTAGGAAAGAATTTTGAGATTAACTGTAAACTGCAAGCTCCATATAAGGAATGTGAGGCTCTGTACTTGATCTCGAAGCCTGGTGTGTAGGAGGACTCAAGAATTTATTGAATAGTGGGAACTCTTGGGGAGAGATCAAAGCTCCTCTGATAAGGCAACGGGTACCCACCACACCAACCAGTCACTTTTTAGCTGCTTTTCTTTTATAAAAATGTGTATATCACACCTGTTAGGATGGCTATTATTAAAAAACAAGAGACAACAAATGTTGGCAAGGGTGTGAAGAAAAGGGAACCCTAATACACTGTTTGTAGGAATGTAGATTGGTATAGCCATAATGAAAAAACAGTATGAAGGTTCCTAAAGAAACTAAAAATAGAACTACCATATCACCCAGCAATCCCTCTAATAGGTATACACACAAAGGTAATGAAATCAGCTCCTTGTAAAGATATCTGTACCCCAATGTTCATTGAAAAATCATTTACAATAGCTAGGATATGGAAACAACCTAAGCATCTGTTGATGGATGAATGAAGAAAGAAACTGGGATATACATATGTATATACACACATACACACACAATGGAATATTATTCAGCCTTTAAAGGGACTATTATTTTCCTTTAAAAGGAGATCCTGCCATTTGCTACAACACGGAGAAACCTAGAGGACATTATGCTAAGTGAAATAAACTAGACACAGAAAGGAAAATATTGCATGATCTCACTTATATGTGGCATCTAAAAAAAAAAAAAACAAAGTTCAAAATAAAATATATAGAAACAGAGAATAAAATAGTGGTTACCAGGGCAGGAGGTGGAAAGGAAATTGGGAGATACAGGTTCAGAGGAATCAAAGTAGCAGATATGTAGGATGAACAGGTCTATAGAGATCTAATGTACAACATGAGGACTACAGGTAATGAAATTGTAGTGTATTGGAGATTGTTGTTAAATAAGTAGGTTTTAGCTGCTCTTGTCACACATATACAAAAAAATTACTATGAGATGATAAATATGTTAATTTGCTTCACTATAGTAAACATTCTACTATCTACATGTATTTATTTCATAACATCATGTTGTAAACCTCAAATATATACATAAAATTTATGTTTAAAAACCTGTATAATATTCTCTGGACAAAAAGGCATATCTAAGTCATTCCTAGGCAAACTGGGGGTGGGTACAGGGACAACCACACAGTAGACAAACTGAAGTTTGGATTTTTCAGGCAAATGACATTTCAGGTTTGTAACTTTGGGTTAAAAATTTGGGGTAGGAATCTAAACTTTTCTATGCTTATAAGAGTCTCAGGAGTTTCTTCCACAGAGGAATGCCAGGTGAACTTAGTTCCTGGAAAAAACACCGACCTCCATGATCGAATGATGGGGCCATTATTTTCTCCCATCTGGACTCTGACCTGATGCTAACTCCTCCTGGCTGCTGACAGAGCCAGACAATTCAACTCAGGCAGAGCAAAGCACACGTGCAAACACAGACTGGCCTCTGCTGTGCTCTTCTGTGGTCCGCAGGGCTGGCTCAAGGAGGTGGATGCTGCCAAAGCAGGAGAACAAGAGGGCGGAAGTCTTGCTGAAGCAGTCAGGACACAGTCTCAGGATGCCAGGCCACCATGTAGACTAAACAAGAGATCGGTCCTGGACAGCCCCTTCCCTTAAGGGACAGGATTATTAGCCAGGGTCCACGGGGGATATCCTGAGCTCAGTGAACTATTCTGGTGTGCCATCTGATGACAAGAGCTAAGAGAGGGGCTTTCTTTCTAGAGGCTCAGTCTTTCATGCCAGGGAGATGATAGAATCCTGGGGCTCTAAACTATAGTTTAGAGGCATTATATTCTCACATGGTTCTTATTCTTCAAAACTGAGGAATAAAACCAAATCATGTAGACTGTTAAGCTGTTACATGCAACCTTCACCTAACCACCAGTCTATCATGATGAATACTAAGTTTCTTTGTGCTCAGCACCACACTAGGTCACAGAAGATAAAGATGACAGGGTTCATTTCCCTGCCCTTCACAAGGCAGCTGAGGTGGCTAAGAGCTAATATTTGCAGATGCTTGCTTATCAGTTTACAAAGCACATTCATATCATTATAACTCTCTTGAGATTTGATTCAGGTAGACAGAATGATCACCATCACCAGGTGAGATAACAGAGAGCCCCAAGTAGACTAGCTTTCCCAGGACTGTACAGTAAGTAGCAGAGGCAGGACTAAAATCTAGGTCTTCTGATTTCTTACACACTCTCTGCCAGCAGCAGCAATCCATAGGTCTAGAAAAGGCTGTACTAAAATCACACAAGGTATTATCTTTAACTCTGGCCAGAAAAAGTACATTAGCTCTATTTAGGGGCAGGTGGGTGAGCATCCTTTCTTGGTAAACAAAGGCACTGATTAAAGACCAAGCCTAAGCCAGGCACAGTAGCCCATGCCTGTTATCCCAGCATTTTGAGAGGCTGAGGTGGGAGGGTCACTTGAGGCCAGGAGTTCGAGATCAGCCTGGGCAACACAGTAAGACCCTGTCTCTACAAAAATAAAAATAAATTAGTTGGGCATGGTGGCACACACCTGTAGTCCCAGCTACTTGGAAGGTTAAAGCAGGAGGACCACTTGAGCTCAGGAGTTCAAGCCTGCAATGAACTGTAATTGTGCCACTGTACTCCAGCTTGGGTGACAGAGCAAGACCTTATCTCTGGGGGAAGGAAAAAAAAAAAAAAGACAAAGGCTGGTTGGACAGAACTCTCCTCTGGGCTCCTCCAGTTTGTTCAAGAACATTTTAGAATGTTGTATTTAAAACACAACACAGTACTCACACACAGCTTGTGACCGGTGTGGTCTGAATAGCTGTGAGTACAGGGAGACTAGTACTTCTCCTGATCTGTGCATCAATCCCTGGGATAACACTGGCTATTACTGGCAGCCATCATGCTGTTGACTTTAGTCAGATAAGTACTACAGAACTTTTATGGCTCTGGATCTTTTCTTCTTCTAAGATAAAGAAATAGGATTAAGAGTCCTGGCAGTGAAAATGCACCTTAGTGTTCCCAAACGTGGCTGGGATATTCTCAACTTCCTGTTGTTGCGTCGCTACCTTACAGCTGGATGAGAAGAGAGAGAAGGTAGAGGACAGGATAAAGAATCAGATTTTGGTGAGAAGATTCTAAGAAAGCAAACAACTGCATCCTCACTACTTTCTGTGATGTCCATCCCGGCTTGGTTTTGTATGGTAAGCCAAAGAAATCTCTAATTCTGGGCTCATCATAGGTCCTCAAATGTAGTTATTGGTGGAAGAAATTAAAGCCTTTATTATGGTAAACTCACCGCAGAAAGGACATTCATTCAATAGACATTTATTGAGACCCGGCTATAAGGCCAATCGATTCCAATGCTATCCTACACTCCCTCTTCTCTGGGAAATTTTTCTAATGGGACTTCTCAATATCTTCACTTACATGTTTAACACCAGACCTATTGATCACACAAATTGGAGGCCCTAAGAGACTCTCAACAGTGCAAAGGTCAGCAGCGGTAGTAGGAAAAGGTAATCCAAAATATAGACAAATACAGACTTTCGGAAATAAGCATTCACAAGGAACCCAGTGAGTGTGGAGGAATATATACTATTGTCCTAAATGACTTACCATTTATCTGGGAAGGTAAACTACAAACGCAAACATTAAGATATTTTAACAACTAACACAACAGGGCCACCTAAGAGCTGTCCCTCGGTGCATGTGGCTTTAGTAATTGCCACGTGATTACAGAGGAAATTTGGCCCGGGCTGGTCAGAGGAGCCCTTGTGAAGAGATGAAACTTGAGTGGGACCTTGAAGGACCATTATGTTCTAGATAAGCAAAAATAAGAGGGCAAACATTCCAGAGAAGTGGGGTGGTTTGGACAAAAACTTGGAGGAAGGAAAGCCAAGCGTGGATTTGGGGTTAGGGAAGAAAACAGTTTGGTTGGAGCAGAATTTATCAACCAGAATCATAAGTGGATGTTGGAAAGGGAGGTTGCAGAATAGGGCACAAAATATCAGAATACTGGGTAAGAGTGGACTCTATCTATAGGCCAGTGATTTCCAAAATGTGATGACATCAGTGAACATAATTTTGTTCATGCATCCCCAAAACATGTAACTTATTTATAAATGATGTATCTGTGCTACTGTACTATCATTATGTACATAACAAAACATACATGAAACATTTTAAAATGATGATATAAAGATATTCAAATATTTTCTTCCCATATCCCAATAAACTGTATACCTGAAAGCACCCCACACTGGAGACCACTGCTTGTGTATAGGCAAGAGGGGGGCAGCGAGCCCCAGCAAGGAGAGAGGTAGTAGGCAGTGCTTGTGGAGGACTGATTGGGAGAATGAGGTATGCAGGCAGACAGGGTGGAGAAAGAGAAAGCAGTGGCTACTGCAACAGTCCAGGTACCAAGTCAGGGCCCAGGCTCAGGTGGTGAAAGAGAAAATACAAAAGAAAGGACAATTTTAAGGAAAAAATTAAAGATACTATTTGGAAAATGAAGAGAGTGTATGGATCAGTGTGGACGGCAAGTGAGGAGTAGTTAGAGAGGAGTCCTTTGAGAGTCAATATAGTGCTCACAGGAGCACTTAACTCCTACTGGCAGGACAGGCAGAGATGGCAGGAAAATGGACAACCTTCAAGAGTTTGACACTAGTTACTAAAAACAGCAGCTTTAATAAGAAAGAAAATTTAGGAACGAAAGAATAAAATCATTATGTATTAAATCTCATTTATACACTGTAGGGTGGGCTATCTGAAAAGGGGGTTACTGCAATCAAAATTATCAGGCAGCTTTCCCTAGAAAGCATCCATCATTTTCCTTCAATTCCTGGGCCAGGCGGAGAAGGGTTTAAATGGCATTGATTAACAAGACTGCCCAACAGAAGTCTGTGAAGCACAGACATTTATCCTAATGAGAATTGCAGGAGAAGCCAAACGGATGACACTGATGAGACTGAAAGAAGCATTTTCCTAAATGCTTCAAACTGTCATCCCATAGGGATACACTCAAATGTAAAAGCATGGAGGTAGGAGAGCAGCTCTATCCTAATGAGCTATCCAAAAAAGGGCTCTTTCACCAGCATTATGCCAAAAATCCCAAACCAGCTCAGACTCATCACCCTTCCCTCCAATGTTCTGATTGGTACATGAGACAGTCACAAGCTAGACCAGTTGTCAGTGGTTTATGCTCAGCTCTCCCCCCCATGATGGGAATATGCACCAGCTCTCTTGATTTCTTGTGAGGTATCCACACACTTTTGCCCATTCCCCTTCATAATCAGCAGTCCACTTTTGCAAGACTTTGCAAGCTAGCAGGCTATCCAAAGTCTCCAGATAAAATTTCCTGGTGTTTTCACCAGGAAAGAAGATCCAGTCTGTATTCTGTGTCTCGTCGGCACAGCACGCTAGCTTCGTGCTAACCAGACATGCCTCAGTCACACACTGGATGCCACCTGTGTGCGGGCAGCTGGATCAGGCTTACAGTGAGGCTAGTTTGTCTTGGACACTTTTCACCTTGTATCAACATCACAACTCCCAAATGGCCTGTTAATTTCCCATGCCCATTCCCAAACAATGCCAAAGAAGATGTGGGGGCACAGCTCTTTGGAAACCATCATTAGCTGGAAACAACTGCACAGAAGGCACGAGGATAGGTCCAAAGAGAACACAGCAGACAGATGCAAGGCGTTGGGAGCCGCATGGAGGTGAGACACACACAGAACTGTCTCCAGGACCCCCACTTACCAGCTTGCTTTTGACCAACTTTTCTATTGCACTGACAAGGTCTGCAGCAGTAGGTACTTCCGTGGAAGCCTGCCGGGCTGCTAGCAAAGAGGAGGACTGCAAGACATTGAGCAGCAAAGGAAAAGCAGATTAGCAAGGAATGAGGAACAGCGATTAGGAAGCAAAATAGAAAGCCAAAAGCTTGAGGCAGGCGAGGGAAGCAAAGCTCTAAGTTTAGAGGGAAGAGATGACAGAGGGAGGTGGGGGTCGTGTGGGTGTGGGACAGGCCTGCCCATCCCCTTGTCAGGAATTCTGGCTAGCAGCAAAGCATGGATGGGACTAGGCTCTCCGTAGGCCTCCGAAGGAGCTGAGAGGAGGGGTCATGGAGTTCCTGGGTGGCCAACACGCAAGGGCTGTACCCACTGACAGCGATGGGGTGGCTGGGGGGTGACTGCTCTGAGGGCAAACAAGCCTTTGGCCACTACACAGCCACCCATTGCTGTTCCAGGGTATGCAGGAGTCAATAAACCTAGCTTTAGGTGTGTTCAAAGAAGAGAAATAGCTCCTGCTTTACACAGCTTTAGATTCAGAACTTTACTGTGTGTCCAGCAAAAATGTTAGGGGCAGGGCCTTAGAGACCAGTGAGCTAGACGCCCCCTCCACATATCCTCTCCCTCCTTCTCTCTCCCTCTCCTTCCCCCTCTTCTCTCTCTCTCTCTCTCTCTCAGTCACTCACACACACGCACCCCTACACCTCCACAAAACATAGCTGGCTCTGGTGAGGCCCCTGAACTGGAACATTAGGCAGTGATAAAGGGCTCTGGCAGGAGCTGAGTGTCACATGTGCCAGCAGCCACAGTGAAGGAGGCTCTGCTGCAGGACCTCCCTGGCCCCTCCTCCCTGCCTTTGCACCAGCAATAAGGACTTTGCCATGTGGCAGCTTGGTCAGTGGTTTGGGGGTTCCTGCTCTCTGAGGGAAGGTGGTTTTTTGATTGTTTTTCCTTCCTTCCTCTACCTGAGAGGGAACTAGGGGAGAAATGGTTAACCCTGCAAAGCATGTGTGTACTTTTACTCCAGCCTTATCAGAGCACAGGGCAGTGGTGTTCGCAGGGCCAGGACACAGACTCCTTCAGTCTTCAGCAGTAATGACTGTGGGCGTAGAGGTTGAATGTCCTGGCCTTGCTCTGACTTCGAGTTTGTCCCTTAGGTTAGGGGAAGAGTTTCAAAAACGAAGTTTCTTGTCTAATCTAAGAGTTACTTTAAGTCTTTGCCTCTGAGATGGGGGAAAATAATTGTAATTAAAAAAGTATAACAATATACCTTTTCTTCTCCTGGGGAATGCAGGGAAAAATTTAAGTCTGTGTGGAAAATCAAGTTATCATCTTTTTGTTCTAGTAATCCTACTCTTGGAAACTTACTCCAAGGACAGGAGTCAAAAGAACAAATGTGCTATGTGCACAGTGATCTGTCCACAGTAGTATTAACCAGAGTGGCAAAGACTGGAAACACCCCCTTAGGGTGTCCCACTCAGGGGCTGGGGAAGCAAATTATGGAACATCAAATAAGTCAAATATTCTCCAGCTGTTAATAGTTATGAAAGTAAAATTAATAAGACTTCAGGAAATGGTAGTAAACAAAACAGTGAACATATCATACATGCCTATGAAGAAAGACCATAGGAAACATGGAGAAATAAAATAATCGTACAACATCACAATGAGTAAACTTTTAAAAATTCCTTTTACATTGTTGTAAAAATTGTTTTAATATATCCAACTGTATTTGCTAGAAGTTCTGAGGCTCACACCACTCCCAAACATTCCAAAAAAACAAAACATAAGGAAGTCAAATAAGCAGGACTGAGGAGAGTTAATGTGTCTAAAAAGTGATTGTTGGCATCGACCCTATTTCTAGCTAAGAAAAGGGCTACATAAATATCTGGGGTAAGTCAGCATTCTCAGTTAAAAATTATCTAGAAACAACATAATGTCCATTTCCCCCAAACAAGCTGTGTTTGAGGGAATTAGAGGGAGAGGGTTCATGACCTTTGCTTATCTTATGCCCACTGGACCCTCTGTGGGGAGGGCCCTGGGCACCTGCTCCCCCATGCAAGATCACTGTTTATAAAACACTGCGTGACGGTAGGCCTCTGGGAACACAGAGGCTGCTTCTTGCTCTCATCTCAAGGTGAAGCACAGGCATTTCTGCCTCAGGACTCCAGGATGGGCACATGCCATACTTTCTACTACGTTTCTTCCCAGCAGTCCAGAGTCAGAGAGCTGGCCCTGGAGATGGGGGCCACCAACATCACCTCAAGAGGGGCCACAACTGGGCGGGGGGACACCCAGATCCCACATCTGTCATCAGCCTGACGCTAGACTTGCCTAGCACAGAGGAAGACCTCTATCAATGTCCGTAGGTTAACAATTTAAATGCAAAGCAGAGAGAATTAAAATAAGAACTGAGATGTCACCAGAAAAGCTGATATATCTGCAGACAGTACTTTTTGATCACCAGAAAAGCTGACACATCTGTAGTCAGTACTTTTTGAATTGCATCCTAGGTGGTATCATAAAGGTTTGTTTCCTGCCTGCACGTACTGGGCCCGCCACCATGAAGGAGGCTGCCCCTCTAGCAGGCAGAGCACCAGGGAGCACAAGGAGAACCTGGAGGACGGCCAGGCCAGCGACCACTGTCACCACTGCTGCCACCACTGCCACACAACGAAAATGACACTCTGAAAAGCAAATAGCAAGTACCATGCAATCAAAAGCTGAAAGCACCACTTCAACGTCCAGAGTCTAAGAGAACCAGCAACACTTAAGGGAAGGAAGGAAACACACACACACACACACACACCCCAAAGCGAAAGCATGGCTGTAAGGAAAGTAAGTGGCGGAGAACACGAAGCAGCCCCAAGCCTCAGGTCAGTACCTGGAAGCATATCCAACCTAAGCTTCTGCTCCAGAACAACTGGGACAATCAAGGTGATCACAGGCTCAGTGGACACTGACATTTCAGATACCAGTGAGCCTCTGTGTGCCAGTGGGCCAGGGAGTTTTGCAAAGCAAAGCTGGGTAACTTGGCATATCAGGTTTGCCCACCTTTGACAACAACCTCCCCTTAGCATCTCCATTCCTCATGCTATAATTGCAAAATTTTAACAGTGCTGGGCCTGACTAAAAGTTACCATTATTTAGATTTTAGAGTTGAGTATAGGGAAAATGACTAAAATTAGGTTGTACAGTCAGGTACAATAAAATGGTTGCAACTTGGAAGCGCTGCAGATTCTTTTTGATATAAAATATCAGATTTTGTAAAATAGCAGATCCTAAAATAGTTCCTTTTAGGACCTGCTGCTTCCAAAGACAGAGCCATTACACTTTATCAACAGGACCAGGCAGGTTCCCACTTTGAAAATTCTACGCACACCCCTGGCACTGCTCAAAATGAAGTCACGCCTCCAAGGTTGGGGGAGGGAACACCTACCAAATACAGGCAGAATCTATATTATCATGGATTCATGTGGGGTAAGAGATAACAAGGAGCATTACTACCCCCAACACATACACAAAACAAAATCACATGCATGACACACTGCTCTTTCAGGTAAGAAAGTAAAGAAGTTCTACCATTTCGTCCTGTGTGGGGTCGTTGTCAAAAATCTTCATAGGCGGAGGGAGGGGTGTGTGTGACTCTTCATCTGGCTCATCCTCACCCCAACCTTTCTTGCTCTTCTAGAACAAAAGAGCAGCATTAGTTACCGTTTCACAAAGCTAAAAATGCCAATGGTTCAGGACTTGACATTTTAAAGAAACAGCATATAAGAGGAGGGATCCTCTCAATACACCTCTATCTTATCAGCTGCAGGTTCCTCCTCTGTATATGGATACACCTGCTCATCTCAAAGGAGAGTGAGGACCAAATGGGGAATGAACACACACACACACACACCCCAAAACAACAAAAACTATCTTATTGATTAGATGGGAAAAGAGAAAGCTCGGAGTAATCAGAGAGAACCTAACTTTTAAACTTTTGTAGGGCTATTAAAGCACAATCCAAATATCACCAGGCTCTATTTCCATTTCCAGAGGGAGAAATGGCAGATAGCATAAAATTACAAGAAGAGGGAATCTGGTTACATGTCAGGAAGAACTTAGCCACATCAGTCATTAGAGTAAGTTAGTTTGCCAGATAAAACAGGTATCTCATTTCCCCAACCAAAACATACCCACTATATTTTGAATACGGAATCTCAGCTTTGTAGGAGACTTCAGAAGTCACCGAACCTAGCCTCTCGGCTAACACAGGGATCTCTCTGACTGTGATGCAAGGTCACACAGCCTCTCAAGCCCTTCTGGTATGGGTGACTATTAGTTCTCGTGAAGGCCCATTTCATCATTGGTTAATGCCCCATTAAAATTCCGCTTTATTTGTCGGGTGTCGGGCGGGTGGGAGGGGGGAGGAGGGGATGGATATATACAAACATAATGAGTGAGATGTGCAACGTTTGGGGGATGGTCATGCTTGAGGCTCTGCCTCGAGGGGGGGGATGGGCAATATACGTAACTGTAATATTTGTACCCCTATAATATGCTGAAATAAAAAAAAAAAAAATAAAAAAAATTCCGCTTTAAGTTGAAATCTTGCCTATTGTAACCTTGTCTGTTGATCATAGTTCTCTCGGGCAACCTGGACTTGTCTACTCCCTTTTATAAATGGTACCACTCAAGATTCTTGTAAACAACTATAATGCCCCAGCATAGTCTTCTATTTTCTTTAATCTAAACAGGTCTAGCCAGTTGTGATGTGGTCCTCAGTAGAGGCAGGGAACCAGCGACCAACTGACTCCCCTCCCCGCCCAGGCTCCTATTTCCAAATTTGGCAAATGGTTTCTGTCTGCTGGATGTCCTAGAGCCAGTTAGTCTTTGAATTTGTCACCAATCAAACTGGGCAAGGTCTTGAGAATAAAACGAACTCAAATCACTGAGGCTCAGGATGACCATTGCTGGGGACTAGAGACTGCCTGGTTTCCCGAGCTGTGTGTGGAAGGAGGCAAGGCAGGGCCCCTCCAGCCCCTGTGCAAGTACCTCATCAGCGCTGTCGCCCTGAGGGGTCGTCTCATCCCCAGGCTTGGGAGATCCCAGATCGAAGCTCTTCCGACCATCCCGTACTTTCTTCTGCTTTTTGATGTTCCCATCTGCCTTCCCACTGTTGAGCCGACGCACGGGACTTGTGAGCCACTTCTTAAGCGTGTTGGTGGAGCGCTTGGGACCAGGGGAGCTGTGGATGGAGTTCAGGGAGGGCTGGGCCTGCAGGTTGGCCACTGACTCGGATTTGCCTCCGTTTTCACTTGAGGAATGAGAGTACGAATCTGCGAAAAAAGGACAGACAGACATGGCCACGTCAGAGGCAGCTAAGGCAGGCTGCCACCCTGGGTGTAAGACAGCTCCATCCTCAGGAAGCTAGGACACAGGCAGAATGTCATGGCCAGCTGCAGAACCCGGCCAAGGGAAGCCTCCAGAACAGCAGTAATAGCCAACGCTCGCTCAGTTTTTAATGTGTGGGCATCGTTCCAGGTGCTGTGGATACAGGAGTGCACAGGAAACAAAGACCCCTGCCTATGTGGAGTTTATGTTCTGGAGGGAAACACATATAATAGACTATCACAATAGCAAAATAAGTAAAATGAAAAGTATGACAGATGGTAAGAAGTGCTATGTCAAAAAATAAAGTAGGGAAAGGAACTAGGGAATGCTGGGGTGGGAATAGGGGTGCAAATTAAACAGCTGGTCAGGGATGGGCACATGACACAACATTTGAGCAAAGCCCTAACATTGGTGAGGGGCGAACCATGCGGCCACCTGGTAAAGGGCATTCCAGGCAGGCAGAAGAGGAGCAAATACAAAAGTCCTGAAGCAAGACCTGGGGTGTGCCTGGTGTGAGTGGCGTAAGCCAGGGGAAGAGCAGTAAGAGGGGAGTCGGGAAAGCAGCCACGGGCTGGGCCATCTAGGGCATGGTGGGCCCACATTATGCCCGGTATGCCTTTGGCTTTTACCTGGAGCAAAACCCACTGGAAGACTCTGAGCCAGAGTGACATAACCTGACTTACGCTTTAGAGGGTTATTCTGATTTCTATGTTGAGGGCAAGTGGAAATGGAAGACTGGTAAGGAGGCTACTGCACAATTCCAGGTGAGGGATGTTGGTGGCTTAGAGCAGGTGGTACCGGTGTGGTTGTTAGAAGTGATCAGATTCTGGATATGTTTTGATGATAGGGCCAATAGGATTTGCTGACAGACTGCACATGGGATATGAAGAAAGAGGAGTCAGGGGTAACTCAGGTCTTTGGCCTAAACCATTAGGATTGAGTTCCTGAGATGCAGAAGACTATGGAAGAGCAGGATTAGGGGAGGGAAGGTAGAAGTTCAGTTTTAGACATCTTTGAGATGCCCATTAGATATCTGAGTGGACAAGTTCAATAGGTAAATAGTTGCTATTAAGTCTGGAGCCCAGGGGAGAAAGTGTTGGTGAGCTGGAGATAAGTGAGGAGTTGTCAGTGTTGAGTCAGTGCTGGAAGCCAGGAGGCTGGGTGAGATCACCAAGGGGCTTTGGATGAAGAAGTCCAAGGACTAAGCCAGAAGGAGAGCGATGAGAGGACAAGGAAGTAGCCAGTGAGGCAAGAAGAAAACCGGGTGAGTGGGGTGTCCTGGAGGCTGCATGTAGAAAATGTCTCATGGAGGAGAGAGAGATCAGCTGTGTCAAATGCAGCTTGATAGGTCAAGAGGGTTGACTTCAGAATTAAGTCTTAAACTTAGCAACATGGAAGTCATTGGTGACTTTGAAAAAAGCAGCTGTTGTGGAATGGAGGGGCTAGAGCCTGATTAGAGAGGGTGCAAGAGAATGGGAACAAGACAGAGTATAGAGAAGAGAGAGCATGTGAGGTCAAGAGAGTTTGTTTGGTTTTTTAAATGGGAGAAATCAGCATATTGTTTGCAAGCTGTATGCCATTAACTGACAGTTTTCAGTGTTATAATGTACCTGCAATAGCCTAAGCATTTGACAGGACTATCTTATTTCATTCTCAGGACAACTCCTTGAGGTAGGTTCTATTATTATCCTTGTTTCACAGAAGAGGAAACTACAGACTTAAAGAAATTAGTCAGTTTGCCTGAGGACATACAGCTTATAGGGGCAGAGTGAGATCTGAACTCCAGACAGACAGACTTAAGCACTAAACTACACTACCCGGCCCTTAGTGTCTGTGCCACACCCAGTTCTCCAGCCTCCCTCTGAACGTGGGGTTAACGATGAGGCTGGAGGAAGAGCAGGTCTGGGGAAGCCACACTGTCGTGGTAGAATACAGGGGCTAGGAAAGCCACATGGCAGATGTGGGAATGCAGGAAAAGCACATTAGGCATCCTTATTTAATTTCCCCAAAATTCTTGACATCTGAATACTCATTAAACTCTGAGGAGGCCGGGTGCAGTGGCTCACATCTGTATTCTTAGCACTTTAGGAGGCTGAAGTGGGAGGATCACTTGAGGCCAGGAGTTTGAGACCAGCCTGGGCAACAGAGTGAGACCCAGTCTCTACAAAAAATAGAAAAATTGCCCAGGCATGGTGGTGCATGTCTATAGTCCCAGCTACACAAGAGGCTGAGGTGGGAGGACCCCTTGAGCCCAGGAGTTCAAGGATACAGTGAAGACTATGATTGCACCACTGCACTCCAGCCTGGGTGACAGAGTGAGACCCTATCTCAAAACAAAACAAAACACTGAGGAGATCAGCATTAGAATTCACCTACCTTGGCATTACAGAACAGCTTTGAGTTATTCAAAAGAAAGCACTTTGAGCCCACTTCAGATGTCTTCCTAGCTCCTATTGCTTGGGGATGCTATTCTTGGTTCTATCAGTGCTGAGAAAGGTAGGGTCCCAAGACTTCCAAAAGCAACACAGGAGCCTCAGCATGCAAATATTTGGTAATTCCTGAGCAAGAATTACTAAATAATAACTATGCCATGGAGTACATATTAGGTAGTCTGTTCTAAAGACATATAACAGATTTTATTAATATTTTATAGAACTCTTATCTAGCTACACATAGACATTCACACATGATAGTAGAAAGGGAGAGGGAAAGGGAGAGAGGGGGAGAGGAAAGGGGAGGGAGAGGGAGGGGGGGGGAGAGAGAGAGAGAGTGTGTGTGTGTGTGTGTGTATGTGAAGGAACAAGATAGTGCTAGCAAAATAAAGATAAATTCACAAGGCAGAATGGGATTAATTGCCAGAGGGCTGGCGTGACCTCTAGAGGAGTTTACAGGAGGGCAGATCAGTGTAGGTAGGATTGGTCTGAACAGGTATCTGAGTAGAAGAGAAGCGGGGAGGAATTCCACAAGGAGAAGACAGCAGGAACAAAAGCAGAGAGGCAGGAAAACTGGAAAACACCTGACCAGCTCTATCTCCTCCCCTCCCCCAGAGGTTCCCCTGGCAGCACCACTTTGCATATTGATACTTACACCAAACACAGGACTAGGTAAATTTAAACAAACTATTACAGTGGCTTTTCACACCTACTTGAAGACTGAGTCACCTTTTCCTACAATGACTTTGCCCTAGACTAGAGGTCTAATCTGGCCTGGGAGATGCTCTGGTTTATACACAGCTAATAGAGAAGAAATAAAATCCTGAAAAAAGGGTAAATCAATGCTTTTGCCAATAGAGAGCTGTCTTTAGCTTCTCATGGGCACCAAGCTTAGGTTTCCTGAGCCTTAACCCTGCTGGGACTTTCTTAGATATTGCTAGAGTTTTGTGAATACTTCGGAAAACAACAGCAGAATATTTGAATTTAGAAGCACAAAAATTGAGCTCTGAAAATTCCCTGGTATGAAGGATACCTACAGGGTTGCTGCTCAGGGAATATTTAGGGATCAACTGACTTGGTTGGCATCCCTTTAAGGACAATATTGTAATCTTATCTCAGAAAATTCCTTGCAGGCTGTGGTCTTGGGTGTGTTGACATTATTTCTGCAGTGTTTGGTATGGGTCAAACTCCTGTTCTCTGAGGCCTGGGTGATAAAGATCTCCAGAGCACTGGTAGGGCCTCTCTGCTATCTTTCTGTTGATAAGCTGACAGTCGCTTTTCATTCACCAGGCCTCTGTGACACCATGTGGCTCTACTGAATTCAAGCCTCCAAAACTTAGATATATGGGCATGTATTATGTCAGCAATACTAGAGGCCTGGCCCCATTAGCTGTGCCTGAACTGTTTTGAGGCCAGACAGATAGATGACTGTCCAAGATTTCTGTTCCACGGCAAATCAAGTCTGGTTTTGAGACTCACAAATGCAAATTTTGAATGATCATTCCTCTTCCCCTGTTGTCATCTGGTTCTGCTTTTGTGCGTTCTGTACAAATTAATGGCAAGAGTGCAAAGTACAAATTAAAAATCAAGAATGTTCTTAATTTTGTTTTTTTAAGTTTATTCTACGTAAACAATTGAAGCCATTCAACCATGGCCCAAGGAGCAGGAATCCAAGCGTTGGACGCAACATAATTCATTATCTTTCCAGATATAACTGTTAAGTGACTGATTTGGAATGACAACCACCATAATGCTGTTCTGTCATCAAATCATCCCAGGTCCAGGTAGGTATTATTTATTATGATTCCCATCTGAGGAAATAGAAAATGAGAGTGTTTCAGGAAACTGGAGTTCACAGCAAGTGGCAGAGGCAAGCCTTAAACCCAGATCTGATCCCACTGCATATATATTTAATTTTATTTCTGTATCTATGTTCATTCCATGTATTCCTTTGGTCTTTACCATTATTGCAAAAAGGAGCATCACACTGCTAGTCTATTTGATATTTTGAATATAAATTTATATATAATTTATATAAATTACAAAATTTCTGCTGAAAACTGTCTCAAAGTTTACCTCACTACTTTGATAAATAAGGCAATGAAGGTTCACATGTGGGAAAGCCACTGTCACAAACTGGTAACAAAACTAGTGCTAGGCATCCCTCCGCCTACCCCTGGGCTCTGAACCAGCGCATTCTCTGTAGCCCTGAGGCTTAGAAACTGCCCTTAAGACCAATAACTGGTCTTAAGTAAATGGGAAGACAAATGTATTCCTGGACACTGCAAGTAATAAAGATCCCCTAATGTTCTGGTATGTACAATTTGCTTTCTAGAATTAAAAAAAAAATCATTTTCTGAGACTAATTCTACTATGAAACATTTTTAAAATACAGAATATAGGAAAAATTTGACATCCATCTACCCACCACCTAGATATAATAAGTATAAACATCTTTTCCATATTTGCTTTAGCTTCTTAAAAAGTAAAGGATTGCAGATATAGCTGAAGCCTCTTTTTTTTTTTTTTTTTGCCCATTTGCAATCCCACTCCTCACTGCCCTTCCCAGCGTTAAAATTCCCTTCTGAAGTTGGGGTGCATCTTTCTTACCCATGTTGTTAGACATTTACTTTATATGCAAATATAGTATTATCTTATGTTTTGTATTTTATACCATTATCATAATGTAGGTATCATATTGCAACTTGCTCATTTATTCAAAATCATTTGAGATTTATTCATGTTTATACATGTAGATCTAGTTCACTCATTTAATTGAATAGTATTCTTTCACAGGATATATCATGATATTTGTAATACCTTTTCCTAATGATGAACATTTGGATATATAGGGATATATGTATATATGTGTGTGTGTATGTATATATACACACATATATATATAAATTGTACAGGCCTATTTGCATATGTGTGAGAATTCTAGGCCAGTGTATCCCAAACCATCTGTGATAAAGAACTCATTTTACTTATTTCTGATCTGTTTGGACCAATACTTTCATAAAACAAAGTCACACTCTTGGATGTTATGGAAATATCAAATTGCTATAAAACGGTTCTATAAAACACTCTCATTTTCTGTGCTTATCTCACTGTGGGATGGACACAAACAGTTCGCAAACCTTCGCTGTCTGCAGATCACACATTGAGTAAGTGGCACTGCTCTCAACTCTCAAGCATTAATCTCAAGGTGGAATTGCCTGGCCCGACCACTGGGCAGCTGTGTGACTCTGGGTTAGTCACTCAACCTCTCGGTTTCCTCATCAGTAGGTAATATTAGAACCTAGCTCATAAGGTTGTTACCAGGATTAAGGAGTAGTATTTGTAAAGTGCTAAAACAGTGTCTAGACCCATATGAAGCATCATTTAAGTATTTAAGTAAAAAAAAAAAATCAATAAAATCATTAAAACCTCCCCTAATTTGATGACTGATTTTATTCTGTATGTTCCTTCATTCCATCTGTGTGTTCTTCTATAGGCCAGACTCCATACTTTAAGGGCATTTTTTAGCTTGAAAGTTCTATGTCTCATGAAAGCAAAGAAAAACTTAATGCAACCAGTTGCCACCCTGCATCATCCCCACCCCCAACCCCTGCCCAGTGACTAATGAGAGCTAGCTCTTAACCACTCCTAAGATCAAAGTCTGAAATCTCTTCCTAGGAAAAGGTGGCCACATCCTTTGGCTACCAGGCATTGCCCCCTCCTTCCCCATTTGGAAGTTAAAGCAGCACAGGTTATCCCCTGGCATGACACATGCCTTCTTATCTAAAGGGGCATCCACAGAATGGGCGTTTCTGGTGGATTTTATGACCAGGCAATGGAACAACTGTTGATATCAGAGTCTCAGATATCATTCTGGGGATATAATAAACATATCGATGCTATTAGCCTAAGCCTTGGGGCAAAGACTCCAGGATTTCAGATACTTTGACCACAGTACAGTTATCCCCCACCATCTGTGGAGGATATGTTCCAAGATCCCACATAGATGCCTAAAACTGCAGATAGTACCAAACCCTATATATACTATATTTTTTCATATATATATATACACCTACGATAAAGCTTAATTTATGAATTGGGCATAGTAAGAGATTAACAATAAATAATAATAAAATAGGACAATTATAACAATATGCCAGTATCACTACTCTTGTGCTTTGGGGCATCATTAAGTAAAATAATGAACACAAACTCTTGTGATATTATGACAGCCAATCTGACAACTGGGACAGCCACTAAGTGACTAACGGACAGGCAGCATATACAGCACAGATATGTTGGACAAAGGGATGATTCACATCCTGAGTGGGATGGAGTGGGACACTGCTAGATTGCATCACGGTACTCAGAATAGTGCACAATTTAAAACTTATGAATTATGTCTGGAATTTTCCATTTAATATTTTTGGACCACAGTTGACAGTGGGTAATTGAATCTACAAAAAGCAAAAACATGGAGAAGGGGGGACAAATGTAGCATGTTCCCAAGCAGCACAGGAGATGAGTGCTGCCTGCTTCAACTAGAGATGAAAATTGGAATAAAGCCTAGGAGAGTTTGCTCACTGAGCACATCCTAACCAGTCCATTGTCTATGTCAAACATTGTCCTTCTTTTGCTGGGTAGTCTTTTATTAGCAACCAAATGGAAGATGCCTGTACAAACATGAGTAGTAACTGAATATACTAGCAATTTGTAATATCTAACTCATTTAGAATTTAATTTCTTGTTTAAAAGATTTCAACCCATACTTATGTCACTTTGATATCACACGTAAAAAAATACTTCCACCGTTTTAGGTCTAGTGTAAAATTTGCAAAACTATTCTGAAAGCAGAATACATTGTGCAGAATCATCAAAGAGGGTAAATTTAGGATCTGGCAAATGCTTTATGGCTGCATCCACAGGACTGATATCCACTATTTTTCTAATCACAAAATACTGATTTAGCCTTATTTCTATGGACCCTATAGTAAGTTGAAAGCAAAGAAGGACTACAACTCCTAAACAGAAAGAGAAGGCAATTCTATTAGTTTTGTGGATTCCTGGTGTTTAGTATCCCCAAAGACCAGGAGCAGTGTCCTTGAAGGGACTAGGCTGGGACTTCAGAGAGCATGCACATATGCAGGTGGGATCCGAGGCTTCAGCAACTGTGAGTGACCCAGATACATAACTAAGCTGGCCCTCCATGTTCTACGCTGGCTTGTGTATCACAACTCAAAAATAGAAAACTCATTTCCAATCTATTCTTCTGCAGTTCAGTGATGGTATTTGATCACACTCCAAAGGCATGTCTTCTGCATAATATATCATGTAATTGCTAAAATATATGGGGTCTAGTTGTTCTATATTAACTATACCCATTTTATCTAGATGGCCAATGGGTCTATAAATGTCCCCCTGGTATTCATAATACCATATTGGAAACTGACTCCGATGGCTGCAATCAGAAGAAATCACAAATATTCCTAATATCCACTAGCAATTTACAAAAGAGTCCTTTAACCTCCTTTTCTTTTGTCTCACTTTGGCTCCAAGACACAGGAATAATTGTAAACTCATCCTTATTGCTTTCTATGGCTTGAACTGCCTAATGCCAATGCACTTTAATACGTCTGTCTGTAGAGATTACATACTCAAATATTCCTGTTTTCTTTGGATTTCTAGAAATAATTTGCTTAATATAAAAAGTATAGGAGTATCATATATACATATTTTTTCACATTGGAAATCGCACATCTAGAGAAGGGCATATGATGAGGAGGCCAAGGTTGAAAATTTTCTGGGTAATACATAGATAAATCGGCGTTTGTTTGTAATCATTGACAGCATAACATCCACAGTTAGTATTAACATGTCCTGCATGGTGACGGTAATACTCTGAAAGGTCCTTTAGCAGAATACAAGCTCCAGGTTGCATATTCAGCTGAGGGCCTGAGGCCATGCAGCACCAGTTCCAGGCACAACTGGCTCTGCAGCAAACTTATCTGGTTGGCAGTCTTGGTGCCAGGGCCACTTGGTGCTGGAGAATAAAGAAAGCTGTTACGGTAATAGCAATAGGAGGGGGAGAACCCCTATTTCTTGACACTAGGAAACTTGTTGCTCTTGCAATTACTCCTACCACAACTTTAGACTAGGCTTGGCAGACACATCTTGGCTTAGAATATTCCTTCTCCCATCTCTTAGTCAGATTCAAGTCTTGTATAGTGCAAGCCCCTGCCTCCTGCTTATTATCCCATAGCTTTTATGCCTCGTTTAGGAATCTTCTCCAATGAGTCCTTTACCAACCTATCATCCTTCATATCACCACTTTACTCAGACTTAACTTTATGTGTTTTTACAAATTTTGTACAACTAAATCTTTCTGGATTTAGAACATCAGCATCTATTTTTCCCATTAAACTAAAAGTACAAAAACAAGGATCACTCTGAACCTTAAACGCTCTTGGTGTTGGGCTATCGCTTAGTTCCTTTCTACTAATTGGCCCCCTTCTTTTCCCTATACTTCAGTTCCTGTCCTGGCAGAATGTGCACTGAGATCTGAGCCAATGAAATGATTTCAAATCCAGTAGCATTCACACAGGACAGGAATCCTTTTCATCTTCAGAGTGTATTAGGACATTAGCCCTTAATAGGATGATTTCCAACAGACAAAAATATCTCCACAGGGTGAAAAGTCAGCACCTCTGACTTTATTAGGGATGAAGTCTCCTGAATTCTGTTCTAATTCAGTCCAGATCTTCCCTCAACTACTGCAGGCTCCTTCAGTGCCATCCCCCAACCCCCTCTCCCAGGCCCATGCTGTCACTCTCATCAGGATGTCATTGGAAGCAGAGGGTTAAATGATAAAGTTCCAAACTGCTTGTCCTCAGGATCCCCTTGGCCTCAGTTTACCCTGTGTAATCTTCTCTTTGAGCCAGAGACAGAGGGAGGAGAGCCCTCAGAGGGCAACAAACCCCATGCCTTGTCCCCAGATAAGCAGGTTTTAAAAACACAAGGCTATTCCTGTGATATATTGCCATTCTGACTCACTTGAATAACAACCCATCTATTTGTCTTTGGAAATTAAGGACTAGAAAATTCTCTCTATATTCTACCAGTGGTGGATTCTGAAACTTGACAAATTAGATGAAGCAAAAGTCCATGAAAGTAGATCAGCTGCTCTTCTAAGAGTAAATATTCTAGATATTATTTTAATCCACACACTCATCTCATTATCCTAGAATTTGCCACAGCTTCTGAAGAGGGAACACACTTTTTTTCCAAAGTGTGGAGTATAAAATTTTCCCAAAAGACTTCTGAACTGTTCAAAACATAACCACCAAAAGAATATGGTGAAACTTCACAAATTCAGACTGAAGAAAGGACACACTGTATTAGTATAAAACCTAAAATGGTTATTGTAAAAACTTGTACAAAAACCCCCACACTATGAGGTATCACCTATACCCATTAGGGTATGACGCTATGTTGCTATGATGATAGCAACAAGTCAAGGGATAACAAATGTTGGTGAAGAAGTGGGGGAAAAGGCACCCCGTACATTGTTGGTGGGAATGTAGATTGGTAGCCATTATGGAAAACAGTATGAAGGTTCCTAAAGAAATTAAAAATGAACTTCTATATGACCCAGCAATACCTCTTTTGGGTATATACCCAAAGGAAATGAAATTACTACCTTGTAAAGATATCTTCACTCCCATGTTCATGGCAACATTATTTACAATAACCAAGATATGGAAACAATCTAAGTGTCTGTCAACAGACCGATGGATAAAGAAACTGATATGTATGTGTACACACACACACACACACACACACAGCAATATTATTCAGCCTTTTAAAAGGAAGAGATCCTGCCATTTGCCACAATGTGGATAAACCTGGAAGACATTATGTTAATTGAGATATGCTAGATACAGAAAGAGAAACATTGCATGATCTTATTTATAAGAAAAATTTTAAAGTCAAATATACAGAGATAGAGAATAAAACACTGGTTACTATGGGTGCGAAGTGAGGGGAAGAAATGGGAAGATATAGGCCAGAGGATACAAAGTAGTAGGCATGTAGGATGGATAGGTCTAGAGGTCTAATCTACAGCACAAGGACTATAGTTAATAAAATTGTAATGTATTTGGGATTTCTGCTAAGGATTTCCTCTATTCTTCTGCCCCCCCTCACACACAGGGTAACTATGTGAGATGATGGATATGTTCATTTCCTTCACTATAGTAACCTTTTCACTATCTATATGTATCCTATATCATGTCGTATACCTTAAATATACACAATAAAATTTATTTAAAAACAAACAAGAAATGTTTACTATTTTCAGGTGGTAGAGCAATAAGAATTAGTGAATAAGTAGGAACTGAGATTGCCTGAAATCTGCATTCATCTATAAAGATATCATGAGCACAAGGAAGGTCATATAATTGTAACATGTGGCACCTGCCAAATTGAGTCCTCTTCTGGCTTTATTCCCCACATGCAGCCCTCCCAAGCACCATCCCTGGCAGGTAAGCCAACTTTTCCTGTATAATAGGGCCATTCCTGAGTCCACTGTGTACCCTAGGCCTTCACACAAGCTCTAAATGAGCACCCTAAATCACCGTTCAACCAATTAATTTACAGAGTAACATTTTCTCCTTTTCTTTTTAGATGGTATGAACATAAACAAGTTCAACACAACAAGTAATCACAAGGATTCAAATTAGCATTACATAAATAACTGTACATAACTGAAGACTCACAGAATGACCAAGGCTAGCTTTCAGTTCTTCTCTCCTACCAGATTTTTCATTCACAGAGATTTCTGAACTGATATTTTCTTTCTATTCCCACTGTCACTGCCCTAATTCACATATTATAAATCAACTTGCTGTAACTATGTAACAGCCTCCAAACTGGTCTCTTTGCATCCAGTCTTTTTGTCTTATCCATTTGGCGCCTCTTCTACCAGAGCAATTGTATCACATTGTTCAAGCCACAGTTCAAAACTTGACCAATAAAATCTAATTTGTCAGCCTGCTATTGAAGCTGCTTCACAGTCAGGCCTGAGCTCACCTTGCTGGTTCTCTGAGCTTCTACTCTTTGATAATTCAAGGTTTTCAAACTGTGGTCCTTAGGCTGGCAATGTCAGTATCATCTGGGAACTTGTTGGAAATGCATGTGGTTGGGCCTTACTCCAGAGCTTGTGGATCAGAAGCTATGTGGGTGGCTCAACACCTTGTGTTTTAATAAATCCTCAAAGTAATTTTGATGCATGCCAAAGTTTGGAAACCACTATTCTAGATGAACCCTTCACTTCAGTCTACTTGTTCAGTCCATTGCACCAAACACTTGCATTCCTCATTGTTCATACACACATCAGCCTCTCTGCTGTCTGAAGTGACAACTAAGCCCAGCATATTCTCCTTTTTCTCTGAGAGTGCCTTTTGTACCATTCATTTGGCACTGACAAATGCCTGTTCATATATTCTACATCCCTAAGGAAAGTCCTTGAGGACAGAGGTATCCTCCATCTTTGTGTCCCCAGCACAAATTCTTTGGCCATTAAATGGCTGGTGATGGATCGCTAAGGACAAAAAACCAAAAAACAAACAAACAAACAAAAAAACCCAGAAGATAAATCACTGGTGACTCAGTATTTTTAAGCCCAGAGATCTCTAAGAAAAAGTAAATAGACTCATCTCTTAAACTAAGCACCATGAATATCAATTTAGGCTAGTGTTTCCTGTGTTCCTTAAGATGCTCTAAGTGTTGCCCAGGCAATTAAGATGGGTTAAACAAAGTTACCTGTTTCTTGACTGCAAGACTTCTCAGAACCTTTAATATGCTAACGTAGATGATGAGCCCAGAGGAAACATACAGCATTTACTAAACTTCACTGATCTTGGCTATTATTTCACCTAAGTCTGGAACATTAAAGGTGACTCAGACTCCTGGGCATGGTATCCTGACAGCAGGGTAGTCAGTCAAACTCAAAACCTGTTACAAATGCCAAAGTAGGAGATAAGTTACAGTCCAGTCCAGTTATTTTTGGCTTCTATGTCATCACATCCAAGTCTACCCAGCAGCCAGTGGGAGCCTGACCTGCATTCAACTCACAACGTGTCCTTCACTAGTAACCTTAACAAAAGAGCTGGGGGGAAGAGTTAAGCAGGGTGACTCTAGAAAGCTTAAGACTGTAATTAAGTGCTACTTAACTGGAAATGCTGCAATGGAAATTCTCCTGGGGAACCTGGGGAAGAAGAAAGAGGAGGAAACTTCATATCTGGAGAAAGTAACAGGTGGCTGGAGGTCAAGGACTGCTTGTTTTTAGTGTCCTTTTTGGGTAAACTGCATTTTTAGTGTGTGGGATGAGAAAGAAAGCGTGAAGGTTTAGAGTCTCTTGGACTTCAAGTGCTATGAGACTCTGTAGTTTTAATCTACTTTTCCCAAGCAGCTGTTTCCTTCTATGTCCTTACTACCTGAGGAAAAAGGCAGTGGATATACAAGATTGACCAAGCTCAATGTCTCATTCTCAATGTCTCATTTCTCAACTCTGTGCTCTTCATGTAAAAGTGCCCCTGCGGTTCTCCTCGCTGGCCTCACTGCTCCCAGGAGCACAGAGTCAACACTAAGGGTACATGAGCCTAGGAAAACCCACTGCCTGGCCCGCCTGGGGATAGGATTCACAAGTATGATCCCATGGCCATCTATTCTCTAAAACTTTCTATTTTGACATAGTTTCAGATTTAGAGAAAAGTTACAAGACTAATACAAAGAATTCCTATATGCTCTTTACCCAGAATACCTAAATGTTAACATTTTACCACTTGCTTTTTTCTCTCCTTCTCTTTCTGAACTGAGAATCAGTAACAGAGAAGATTCCCCTTTCTCTCCAAATACTTTCATGTATGTTTCCTTAAAACAGGGACATTCTCTTACATAACCATAGTACTATAAGCAAATCTGAAATTTAACATTGATACTCTACTTTATTCAAATGTTGCCTATTCCAATAATATCCTTTATAAATAAGATCGTGTCTTTCATGATTTGCACATCTTTTATGAATACAGGGTAGCCATTCTGTAGTGTCCCACAATTTGGGTTTGCCAGATATTTCCTTATGATTAAATTTAGGGTGTGAAATTTTGGTAGGAACACCCGCCAAAATGATGCATCATATCAGGAGGCACACAACATCAATTCTGATTTGACTACAGTGATATTAGCTTTGATCTCCTGATGTCTGTCACTGGCAAAATGTTTTAATCCACCAAAGTAAAACTGCATACTTATTTAGCCCTGGTGTTTTAAAATTATGATACAATTTTGGCTTGCCTAACCTTGGGCATGCACATGACAAATTAGCTGTAAATAATGTTTGAACATAATTCCTAAATAAAATACTCAATTCCATTCATGAAATAATTTTCTGATCACAAATATGAGAGAAGAATTTTCCACACCATTGAAAACAGACTGAGCAATGTATAAGGAATGTGGTGCTTATGCTAAGGGCTAGATTTTGTTAAAATTTTATAAGTTGTGCTTTCATATGCTATTTAAAGTTGATTTGGGCCTTTGTGGGCATACAAAAATCCATCAAGTTGAATTTCCCACATGAAACACTCATTCCTAAAATGAAGATTCTGAAAGCTAGGCTAGGGTTGGTTGGGTTTAAACTCAATCCATGAGTATCTTCTACAGGTCTTGAAATTGTCACTGAAAATGGTGTTGGAAGTTTTGGGAGAGGCTAAAATTCTGGCTGACTCTATTAACTATTAATACTTGCAATATTAGTAATAAATACAGAAAGATCATCATGACAAAGGGCACTGGTTGCTCTTGAGTCTTGAATATGGGAGCCGAACAGCTGGAAAGGCCATAGGCTGAAGAATGGAAATAGAGTTCTAGGATACTGGTGGACAGTGAGGCATTTCCAGTCCTACAAGTCAAATCTAACAGTGTTAAAGCAGGGAGAAACGGCAAGTAGGTGAGGAGACAATAGATCAGGGAGAACATTAGATGCTCAAATGCAGGCTTCTAGTTTAGAAAACACTGAATTAGGTTATCTAACCATTCCAGCAAATAATAAGCCTTGGGCACCAAAAGAGCTGGGTAGAGAGGTTGGATTTGAAAGATACAAGAGCCTGGAAAGGTCACTTTCTGATTATAACGCGTAGTTTATTTGCACAATTGGAAATAGAAATTCCCTTTAGCAAGCATCCCCTGCCCTTGGGGTAGGTAAGACAAGTTGACACCTTGCCCTGTAGCCATGAGCCTGTTCCTGAGACTTACTAGCAGTATTTCAAATTTCCTTCAATCAGGAAAAACATTCAAAGTACTCACTAGGCTGCTAAGGATTGGAGTACATATTCACCTAGGGCAAGTTTTAAATCTCAGATGCTTTCAGGGACCAACAGTTAAGGTAAATCTGAGAAGTTGGATATGGGACAATGAAGAGAGATATGGGCCATGTGGAAATGGAGAGTGTAAGTCTGTCAAAGACATTCATATATATATATTTTTTTGAGACAGAGTTTCACTCTGTCACCTGGGCTAGAGTGCAGTGGCCTCATCATAGCTCACTGCAACCTCAAACTCCTGGGCTCAAGCAATCCTCCTGCCTCGGCCTCTCAAATAGCTGGAAATACAGGCATGTGTCACCATGCCTGGCTAATTTTTCTATTTTTTATACAGACGAGATCTCACTCTTACTCAGGCTGGTCTCAAACGCCAGGCCTCAAGCAATCCTCCCACCTTGTCCTCCCAAAGTGCTAGGATTACAGGTGTGAGCCACCATGCCTGGCCCATATTCATATTTGTTAAAAAGGGTCCACTCTGCTACTGAATACTATATATCTTGGACCAAAGGCACAAGGGCTGCTACTTTGCCTTACATGTCCAATGGTGGCAAGGCCATCTCCTCTTTACTATAGCTAGAATCTGCAGCTTCATGATCAGCAATGATTGGGAAGGAATATCATCTAGCACTACAGATATTCCTGCAGATACTGTTTGCAGAGGAAGTACATAACTAGACCTTTCCAGCCCCTTTCCCAGAAGCCTGCCTAGACCCTTCCCCATTACAATGAATCTTATATTACTTGAGTGCTGGGCCCCATAGGCTCAATTTATATAACATTTTATATTTGAAGATATTACATTATTATTCACTCATTCAACAAATCTTTGTTGAGTGCCTTCTATGTGCCAGGGGTTATTCCTGACACTGGGCTATAGTGGTATAGGAGACAAAGTCCCTGACATTAGGAAGTTGTCATTCTAGTTGGGGTGGGGGTAGAATCAGATAATAAACTAATAAATGAATAAGAAAATTTTTCAGTAGTGTTGAATAGTATTTAGAGAATTAAATTGGCTAATGGGCTGGAAAAGGCCTGGATGAGTTCTTTGGGATCAATAGTAGGTGACAGTCTCTCTTAGAAGTGACGTTTAAGTTGAGACCTGAATGATAGGAAGGAGCCTGCCACATGAAGGTAGGGATAGAGCTTTCTGCCAAGAAAACAGACTGTGCATCGATCCTAAGGATATTCAAGTTAGCTGAAGGAAGTTCTTGTGGCTGGAGCACAGTTGGTGAGTAGAGGGACATGAGATGAAGTTGGAAAGGTAGGCAGGGATTAGACCCTGAACCTTGTAGGCAATAGCATGGGGTAGGAACTTTATCCCAAATGCAATGGGAAGCCATTAGAGTGCTTAAAAAGGGTTGGGGTGTAGCATAGGTGATGAAATATGATTTACTTTAATTGGCAATCTTTAATTTCTGACTGCTCCATGCTGTATAGCCAGACAAATTTCTCCTGAACTAGAATCACCTTTCCACCAAGGATCATCTTGTTTTCTAGTGAGGAGTAAAAGATGCCAGGAGAAACATCATACTAAACACAGATGAATAGGAAAGATCCAGATATTCATATCTAGTCTCTGGATAAAACACTCCATATCCAGCTCATACACACAGGGCCATGCTACTCCTCCACACTAACAGCTCATGGTTCTGACACCTATATGCCACCTGATGTCTCAACTTAATTCTTTCTGCTCTGGTCTAAGGCACGTTGATACAGGTGACATTGTCAATGAGATATGCTCCCACCTCTGGTTATACTTATCTCTCTATCTAGAAAGTCCTTCCCCTGATCCCACAGGGCTCATTCCCTCTCTTCTTGCAGGTGGTTACCGAGATGCTGCCTTCCCAGCACAGCCTTCCCTGACCACCCTATTCAGAACTGCAACACTCACCTCTCCACGCTGCTACTCCGATTCCCTTTCCCTGTTACTTTCTCTATAGCACTTATCACCTTCTAGCCAACTGTATAACCATGTCTTTTTATTTCTTATATTCTTCTATTTGATACCTAGAGCCTTGCTGCTCCTGGAGGGATAGCCCCTCCTAGGGTTAGCTCATACCTAGAGACATATCACGACTTTTATATGCAAACCCATCAATCCAGAGCCCAAACCCTCAACCACCTTATCAGGCTCTCACTTTTTGGGCCAATATCTACCTGCCCTAATCACCCCAGGACCAGGTACCAGACAATTAGGGACAGCCCCTTATACTCCAGAGCTCTCTGAAATTATTCAAACTAGTCAATTCTAAACCTGCTTACACTGCCTCACCTTTTAAAAGACTTCTGTCCACTAGTTTCTTTTCTCTCTCTGCCTGTAACCAAACTCAGTGGTTTCTTCTGTGGTCTGGCATGACATGCCCCTTCCTCTTGGGGAACTGTGAGTAATAAACTATCTTTCCAATGGCAATCATCTCCTGATCTGTTGGTATTATTGAATCTCAAATTTTTCTATTAATATACTGTGTTTTAAAATATTAATGCCTACTATAAAATTCACTATCTTCTCCTTTTTCCCTCATTAAAATGTAAGCTCCTTGAGGACAGGGAATTTTGTTGCCTGTTTTTATTCACTGTTGGGCTTCTACCACCTAAAAGAGTGCTTGACATAGAACTAAAACATTCAACAAACATTTGTTGGGGAAAAATATTTCATAGAATGTGCTCAATAAATATGTTCTAAATATTAAATGAACAAAAAGGAAGCCAAGGTGCCTGTTTATGTGAGCATGGATGAATACAGAAATCAAGTGGTAGAGAGAGGTGACCTTGGGACTTGAGTTCCACCTCTAGCTTTTAATCTTTCTGAACCTCAGTTTACTTATTTATAAAATGAGGATAACTACCACCCACCTCTGAGATAATAATATTTACATAAAGGAACAGTGAAAGGTTATTATATGACAATAAACAGCAATGACAATAATGACTATACAAACAGTTTTTTGTTGTAATACAGCAATCCCACAGGGCCTCAGGCCTGCAAGACAGTGAGCCCTTATCCTCAGTATCAGACTGCAGTGCTTTGAGTCATCGGCTGGAGTGGCTTCCCTCTCTCATTTTCCCTCACAGGACAGCGGCAAGGGGAGAATGCACGTCCTTCCTCCGAGCAGTTTGCTACCCGGTACTGCCTTTTATAACCTGCTGTTCCTCATCTACCACAGATGCAGAAGCGTCCTACCTAGTGGAGACACACATTACACTTACATGTGTGTGTGACAAGCGTGAACACGTGAGTTGCATGACATACTTAGGACTGCCTCAAACTCAGGTCAGAGACCCCAGAACATTCAGGCTCTCATGAAAGGGGATTTATCTGGTTCATAACATTTCTCACTCATTTCTTACTCCAAAGTTAGGAAGCACTTCATGACCGCATTCTTATAAGTGAAGTACCACAAGAATGGAAAAACAAGCACCACATGTATTCACCATTAAATTGGTACTTTGACTAACACTTATATGCACATATGGAAATAACATTCATAGGGCGTTGGGCAGGTAGGGGGGAGGGGGGATGGGTAGGTTCACACCTAATGGGTGTGGTGCACGATGTCTGGGGGATGGGCATGCTTGTAGCTCCAACTTGGGTGGTGCAAAGGCAATATATGAAACCAAAATGTTTGTACTCCCGTAATATTCTGAAATTTAAAAAAAGGACATTTAAAAAATAAATAAATAAAATAAAAAAATACTTGGATGAGCAGGAGGACTTAACAAAAAGTCAAGCTTTCAAAAGTAATACATAGTCGTTATGGGAAAAAAATTGAAGGAAACAAAGTTTCTGTAGTCCTACTATCTTGTAGAACTCTAACACTTTAGAACATTTACTGAATCTTTGTACTGTCCATACATGTGTAAAGCAGGGTATTACTGAATAAACGAACTAAAACTCGAGCCCAGATGACCCTTCTTCAGCCCACTGACCCTTTGGCTCAGTCTCAGGGCATCCGACTGCCTGAATGCTGCTTAGGTACCTTTCATGGCACCTTTAGTGCTAGGCTAGACTCCAGGCTCCCAACACCCTAAGAGGTGAGTATAGTAAAGCAAAAAGAGCACTGGGACACACCAAGAACCCCAAGTGTGGTTTCTAGCTTTACTGCCAACTTGCTGCATGATCTTAGGTAAAACCCAATCTTGCTGAGTTTCAATTTACTAATCTATCAAATGGGAGAACAGCTCTAGATCATCTCTACCAGTCCTTTCACCTTTAACCCCTGGGGATACATAAGATTCGAATACGTATTCTAGGCAGACTTTCAGATAGCCCCATTACTGCGGGGAGGGTAATGATTTCAAATCTTGTCCTTTGGCCCCAACTCTCAGGCAGGCCCGCAGCAGAGAAGGCAGCTCCCAGGAGCCAGAGTTAGAACCTAAGCTGGAGAGAACATAGGGTCCACTGATTATTAGGAGAGAAGGCAAGAAGAGGGGCAGGGAAATGTACGGTTTCTGCTGTCTTCTAGCAACTAGTCTTCGGTTACCCAGCCTCAGCTCAGCTGCCCTCCTTTTACTGCCACTCCTACTGGGCAGACAGGTGAGGGCTCAGTCTCCAGGTACCTGTTTCTTGTGGCCCTTGAAAAAAACCTACCATCCATTCTAGAGCCTTAAAGTGTGTGCATTTATAATAAACATTTAAAGGTTGCATGAGAGACTATAAATTTGTAAAACTGTAGGCAAATGCTTAGCTAACATTAAGTGAAAATAGCAGGATACAATGTTGAGTATAAAAACCGAACCACAGTGTATTTCTATATTATATATATATATATTTTAGCATGCTGAACTGTGCTAAAATATATATAATATAAAGTAACTAAAGTCAAGGTTTTTTCCAAGTCCCCACACCCATACCCTAAGTCCACTCTCCTACCTAAAGGTAATCACAGCTACTTGTTATGCACCTCAGACCATTTTCTAGGTATTCACCTACACAGACATACAGTCTGTTCTTGCACAAAGCTGTTCATACTATATATTAGTTGAATGGTTCTATATGGATTTTTTTTTTTTACCACTTAACAAGTGAGAGATCTTCCCATGTTTGTAGTTTCTTTCTTGTTGTTTGTTTTAGATGGCTGCATACTACTCCACAGTAAAACTATGCCACAATCATTCCCCTATTGGAAACAATGCTATTCTACTGCCCATCTATTGTAAAAATTATCACATGAACATCCTAAGACAAATGAAGAACTTCTTTAAGGCATAGTGCAAGAAGTGGATTTTCCAATAAAGCTCCCATCTTAGGAGAGATGCTAGAAGCTGTAGCAAGAATAACAACATTGTGGTATGCACGTTTGGGGTAGAGGGGATCTCACTCATCTGCTATGAAGGGGTGGTGATGGAAGCAGATCCAATGCCACTCTGCTCTTGGGTGTTCTGATAGATCACACTGCCATGGGTGAAGCACAGGGGCTTAAAAACCCGGGTGTCCACACATCTTTATTCAATACATGCACCAAAAACCCTACAGTACTGAAACTCTATAATCAGGACACAGAGCCAGGATCCAAGGCAGGTCTGCGGGGTTCCAAAATCTGTATTTTTACACAGTTTGGGGCCCCAATTTGATGAAGGACCATAGGGAGATGAAAGTATTTTAATGTACCTTTTATCTCTGCACACACAAAAAAGGAATTTAAAAATATCTAGTTCATGGCCGGGTGTAGTGGCTCATGCCTGTAATCCTAGCACTCTGGGTGGCGGAGGCAGGAGGACTGCATGAGCTCAGGAGTTCGAGAACAGCCTGAACAAGAGCAAGAACTCATTTCTACTAAAAATAGAAAAAAAATTATCTGGGCATGGTGGCACACGCCTATAGTCCCAGTAGGCTGAGGCAGAAGGATTGCTGGAGCCCAGGAGTTTAGGTTGCTGTGAGCTAGGCCGATGCTATAGCACTCTAGCCTGGGCAACAGAGTGAGACTCTGTCTCAAAAAAAAAAAAAAATCTAGTTCAAATTTTGAGTTAGGAAAAAGTCTGAAATATTTCTAACCCAATAGAATGGAAATTGCACAGTATTCATTGTTACTCTCTTTATTTAGTGGGATAATTTAAGGTTCATAAAAATATTTAATAGGGCTTTCATGAGCTCATCTGCAATCTCCATCTCCCAAACCTATTTTCCACCATTAAGCACCTAAACTTTCAATTCTATCGCAAGGTTATGCAGAAACAACCTCTGTGGTTTGCGAAGAGCAATATAGTCCAACAATGGCACCAAGAGTGGCTCTTGCCAGGCTCACTGGGTAACCTCTGTGCCCCCACTCTGGAGAACACACTGCTAAAAACATAGAGCAAAGCCAGGCATGGTGGCTCATGCCTGTAATTCTAGCACTCTGGGAGGCTGAGGTGGGAGGATAGCTTGAGCTCAGGAGTTTGAGACCAGCCTGAGCAAGAATGAGACCCCATCTCTACTAAAAATAGAAAAGTTAGCCAGATGTCCTGGCACATGCCTGTTGTTCCAGCTACTCAGGAGGCTGAGCCCAGGAGTTGGAGATTGTAGTGAGCTATGATGATGTCACTGCACTACACCCAGGTTGACAGAGTGAGACTGTCTCAAAAAAAAAAAAGAAAGGAAACTGAAGTCCCCTCCTTGTTTCACCCCCCAAGCTCTCCCCCCTCAAAAAGACATAGAGCAAGCTTGAAAGACTGGAAAGCAATCCTGACCATCTATTTCTTCAGAGTTCTTTGTGGGGTTTTGTGTCTGCCACCAATGTGTCACCCCAATCATTTCAGAAAAGAGATCTCTTAGTGATAGAGTCCAAGTCCAAAGCACGCAACACAGAATCACATGTGTGAGCTGATGTTGTTCATGTCCTGTATCCTAGTGATAGCTCTGAGAAAGACCTTCTCCAATAAAACCACCAGGCTCCCCCAGTGTGGCATGATGTATTATTTTAGAGAGGGGGGCGGGCATAGATAGAAACCGTAAAGTAAAAACACCTTCTTTACTCCCTTTCTTTTACCCTCAACAAGTTCAAAGCCAAAAGGAGGCAGCTTTTATTTTAAAGCAAAGAAACCCAATAAATTAGCACATAGGAACACTGACTTTTTCTGAGACAGAACTCCAAAGCAAGGACACAACTTTTATTTTATTATTATTATTATTTTTTGAGATAGGGTCTCACTCTGTTGCCTCAGCTAGAGTGCAGTGGTGTCATCATAGCTCACAGCAACCTCAAACTCCTGGGCTCAACCAATCCTCCTGCCTCAGCCTCCTAAGTAGCTAGGACTATAGGCTGGTGTCACCAGGCCCTGCTAATTTTTCTATTTTTTGTAGAGACGGGCTCTTACTCTTGCTCAATCTGGTCTTCAACTCACCTCAAGCAATCCTCCTGCCTTGGCCTCCCAAAGTGCTGGTATTACAGGTGTAAGCTACTGCCCCAGCCAAGGACACAAATTTTTAATATCCATGCTGGTGGGGGATTGGGGGCAAGGGATCCTCCATTTGAAAAACTGACTGGGTCCATCCATACAGGTCAGACACAGCTAGGCCTTTAGGCCACTCTCCTCTGGGGAAGTCGACCCCTGCAGACTGGCATGGCCTACAGGACAGGAAGGAAGAATAGCTGATGACCACCTCAGGGAGAGCCATGCTTCAGTACTGAGTCCACAGATGGGCTCCGGGAGGTAAAATCCAATACTCTACCAGGAGAGGTCTGCAAATCCTATGGAAGGATTCAGGAGTGCTGACACAGGGAGCAGGAAAACTAAATGAGTTAATTAAATTAAATGAAAGCACAGGCTGCCGAAGAGACCAGGAGAAGGCAGGTGGAGGGAGGGAGGCAGAGTTCTGGAAGGGCTTTGAGGACTAGAAACAGCCTCCTCAGGAGAGTCAATACTATTTTAAGAGACAAACAAGTGTGACTGTGGTTAAAGATAATCACAGTCAGATGTTGGCAAAAGTAGACAAACATTTCTAGGCCTCTGCTATTTAGGGTACAAAAGTGTGTGCATGCCAGGCAATGCTTATGTTAAGAGCTTTGGCGGCACAGGGCTTACATATGTAAATAAAAGTAATACCCCAGAAGAAAAAGCTGTTTCTGGAAGTGCTAACCCATCCCATGGTTTTAGGGACGTGATATGGAACTGCACTAGATTCCACGGCAATAATTTTTTTTTTTAAAGAATTTGACACAAGGATTTAAATCAAGGTGGGCAACAGGGTAAGTAAGAAGAAACCAGGATTCAACTTATTAACCACACACTCTTGGGAAAGTCATTTAATCTCTCTGAGCCTCAGCCTTTTCATCTGTGAAATGTATAGGCTGGAGACCTCAGGAGATGCTATAATCACATACCATAAACTGTCATCTCTTCATCATAGGCACTCCATTCCCATCCAGGCCTCTATGTCCTCCTTCCTTGTGCCATTTCCTTTGCCTTACTTCTTAGATGAAGAATATCTAAGATCCTGACCCTTCAAGACCCAGCCCCAGGTCACCTCTTCACAAGGCCTCCCTTGAACACATCCTCATCGCTCCTCTAGAAGGGCTGGTTGTTCTGTCCTCTGAGCACATACAACAGGAGAGGCAGATGGATTTCAGTTCTTAAACTCATCCCAGTTTCTCACTAGACTACAGATCCTAGGTCAACACTGACCAGAGAGGATATCTGTTGACAGCCTCCCCAGCATCCATTTCTCTTCATAGGAGCACCCCAGATCTCAGAGCTTTGTGAGCTAGAGCTCTGTCCCTTCTCAGTCTCCATCCCCATGGTGGGTCCCACAATGACCAGGTTATGTCATTCCCTGGACCCTGGGGATTAATTCAAGGATGGGCACATGACCTGACTCAGGGTAGACAGCCTCAAGGAAGGTCAATATGGGGGACTTCTGACTTCCTCTTTCCCACTGAACATGAAGATCTATAAATGAATCTCCCTACTCAAAAAGCCTAATGTAAATGATAAATCTAACCAATAGTACATTTAACCAACATGTCAAGTTTCATCGTTTTTGTCTAAAAGTGGTAAGTGTGGTCGTTGAATATAAGCTCTGATGGGTGCTGACAACAGAACAGAAATTTCTGAGCCATAAATGGCAGATAAGATATTTACAGGGGCATAGCAGATGACTGTAGTAATTAAAGGAACACATCCAAGATGATCAACTTTGAACGAGAATACAGGATAATGGTACAAACTAAACTGGTTAGCAAATACAAAGGTCTGTAATAGTGACTTGCTGAAGAACTGCTTGAGAATCCAACACATTGGCTTCCAAGAGTGAGGACCTTTTATCTCTCTTTTTTTTTAAATTTCAGAATATTACATGGGTACAAATGTTTTGGTTACATAAATTGCTTTTGTACCATTTGAGTCAATGTTATAAGTGTGCCCATTCCCCAGATAGTGTGCATTGTACCCAATTAGGTGTGAATTTACCCATCCCCACCTCCCCCTCCCACCTGCTTGATTTCCGATGAATGTTATTTCCTTATGTGCACATAAGTGCTGATCAATTAGTTCAAATTTGATGGTGAGTACATGTGGTGTTTGTTTTTCCATTCTTGTGATACTTCATTTAGAAGAATAGGCTCTAGCTCCACCCAGGATAATACAGGAGATATTAGTTCACCACTTTTTATGGCTGAGTAGTACTCCATGGTAACATATACCATATTTTGTTAATCCACTCATGTATTGAGGGGCACTTGGGTTGTTTCCACATCTTTGCAATTGTGAACTGTGCTACTGTAAACATTCTAGTGTAGATGTCTTTTTAATAGAATGCCATTTGTTCCTTTGGGTAGATGCCCAGTAATGGGATTGCTGGATCAAATGCTAGTTCTACTTATATCTCTTTGAGTTATCTCCACATTATTTTCCATAGAGGTTGTACTAGTTTACAGTTCCACCAGCAATGTATGAGTGTTCCTATCTCTCCGCATCCACACCAACATTGTTGTTTTGGGATTTTTTGATAAAAATTATCTTTCTTAATAAAAATTGTCACCCTGAATCAGCCATAGGATCCACCAGATCAGCAACTTTTTTTGAACAGGGACACTCCCAGGGCTCAAAAATTGGGCAAAAGGCCAGAAGTTTGAGGCCTAGGTTACAAGTCTATTATTCTTAAAAGCTTTGAGAAATATTCACTAATCTATCCTCATCCCACTTAATCGCTCATCTAAAATTATTGCCCTATAAGTTAGAGAAATGTCTCATAATGGGAAGAATGTTACTGTTCCCAAGCTAGCATTTATTGAGTGCATTCCACGTGTCAGAGAGTGACACACACACACATTTTCATTTGAATCTTCACAACTACTCCAGAGGATACTTGCATTTCCCCAAGTATACAGATGAAGAAACTGGCATAAAGAAGTTAAGTAACTAGACTAACACTACACACTCAGCTCTAATGTCAGAATGGGAACTCCCAACCTGTTCTCTGCTCTTAGAGACCTGAACTAAAGAGAGAGTTGCTTGCAAAAAGCTCTACTTTAGTTACAGAAAAGGACATATGAGCACAAGAGAGCAACTGGCCCACGTTCCTTCTCAGTCAAGTTCCTGCCTGTGATTCTAACGTGGGCATGTTCAGAAAGCATGAGCCCCCCAGCTCCAGCTACTTTGTGGTCTGCTTCTCCTCTCAACTATGAGCCAGGGCATTTTGGAAAGACACATACACTCAAGGCAGCCTCTCCAAACCTGCCTCCAGACTACTCCCAAAATGTTTGTTAGCAATCAAACAGAAAAATAAAGATTACCCTATTTGAGTCATCATCTGCTGCCACTCTAAAAATGTCATATGGTGGCATATATATGATGTCATATATATGAATTTCATGGTATAGGATACTAATCACGAGTATAAATACAAATTAGACATGTGACTAAATCATAATGAGCTAAATTTTTGCAACCTAAATAAGTTTCAATACTTTGCAGTTACACTTTTTAGTACCCAACTTGGCAAAGCCATTCCACAAACAGAATTACAGACACTGCCCCTGTCCTGCTGTGAAATATGTACCCATTGATACAGAAAAAGATGCCAATCAAATAAAGCTGCAATCCAGGCAACCAAACAAGACCTGAAATCAATGTGATACAATGTGCAGATTGTAGCTCATAAACCTAGGATCTGTGACTTTGGAATCGGAGACAAGGGTGAGCACATAACTGTGGTATAATGCTTGCCAGGAAGTCATGGTAATTGCAAATCCAGGTGAGTTATGTCACTGATACTTTACAGTGGGAGGAAACTGAGAGGGTGGAGAGTTTGGCTGACTTTCTCCAAGGGACCCAGCCAAACTAGGGTAAACTCCAACAACAGTCCTTAGGGGTGACTATCCTCCTTCTCCACACCATGAATGCCTCCTCTTCTTCCCCCAGGGCTGGTCTAGCCTTTTGGGAAGCCTTGTCCACCTTCTCTTCTACCTCCCACACATATACCCCTGAGAACAGTCCAGCTCTAATTTTGCTGTTGCAGCCGTGGCTTGCATATGCTGGCAGAAGGGTCATAGTTAAATTTAGACCTGACCACCTTACTGGGAACGAGCTAGGAAACTGGCTGTATGAGAAGACCCACAGACACTCTGGTAGAGTTGGCTGTTAACACTCTAAAATGGAAGCACAATTTGGCGGTTAGGCTGTAAGTTAAATTGGGAAGGGGGTAGGATTTCTAAACCAAAGCACAAAGAAATGGGAACTTCAAAATTAGAAAGGCTGGAAAAAAACCTTAAAAGGTTACCGAGGTCCTCTGCTTTCAAGCAGAAGCCAAGTAAACAAACAGGATTACCTCTGGTTTTTAAATCCCTTGTGGATTGGGAATTGGAAAAGATCTCAGAGGCCACTGAGTACAATGCCCCACATGTTACAGAAGCAGGTCTACAACATTGCCCAAAGAGGGTCATGCAGACTCAGCTGAAACCTGTCATCATGTCAAGATTAATGGTGTATCACTGTGGGAGGCAGCAGCTGCGGATGGCAATGTTTCAGAACAGAAACGAGAGCCACGTGGGAAAGGCCAAGGTGAGTACCAGTGAACGGGATCCTGACCCTTTTAATCCGGATTCCAGCATCAACATACCCAGGAAGGGGCTCAGGGCACATGATGGCAGCTTCACAGGGACTCAGGTTGTGAATTAGGAAGTAAGGGCCCTGACAATGATCCTTTGTGGCCTGAGCACAGGTTCCTCAGGTGCTTGTAGACCACAGAATGGCAGGTGAACCCTTGAAGCAAGCCAGCTTCAAGCAAGGTACCAAAAAGTGTGAGCTCCATAAAGCCAACTGGCTTTGGGCGTCTTTTACTCTACTTCTCTTATGTTTTCCTGTAACACTGAGCAAAACCTTTTGGAAAGACTCTTTAAACTTGGTCCAGAATGCAAACAATACTTACTTGGGGGCCAGAAGAGTAGTAGTAACAAGACTCTCAGTATCTATGTCAGTTCCTCAGACAGGGTCCCTATTGCCCAAACTAAATCTCACCTCCCTCTGAGCCCCCTTCCACTGCACATTCTCAGAGCAGCCTGTTCTTTTCCTTGAGAGAACTTAGACAATGTGTGTGAGGGAGAGGAGAGGGAGAGGAGAAAGAGAGAGGGAGGAAGACCTATTTATGGCCCCTCTACACTGTAAATTTATGAGGGTAGTGCTTTGTTCCCCTTTGATTTCTGATTAGCCCCCAGTTCTTGGAAGGATCATCAATGACCAAGAATCAGGAGGCCTCAGGTATGGCCCTGGAATACTCTGGCAGCCAAACACCTTGCTGGGCCTCTGGGAGGGCTTCATGGGACCCTGATTAGATCGGACCACACTGGCAATCCAGGCCTGGCTGCAGGTCAACCTTGACCTTCCATTTGGCCTGGAAGGTCACAGGAAACCCCTTGGGATGTCTCAAGAAGTCTTCTGGCCTTGCTTGGAGACTCCAGGACGGTGGGGCAGATCCTGATTTCATCAAGACCAGCCAGACCTAGCTATCAGCTCTAGGTTCTGGAAATCAAGGTATGATTTCGGATGGACTTAGGCCTCCAGAGCAGATGCAATTCCTCCAGAATCCTTCTGGACATTGTAAATATAAGATGCAGGTGGCCACTGTAGACAGATTTCTATAGACTCAAATCTGGAGCAGGTGGCTACAACATAGTTCCAGGAACCTAAGAGCGATTTCCAATTCACTGGGGGCCCTGGCCCTCTAGATTCCTTCAAAGAGCTGGGCCTCCCCTCAGATTTGATCTAGTACTTCCACCCTCCCTATCCTCCCAAACAAAAAGTCAGGACCATTCTACATTTCACTATCTTCTTTACAAAGATACGAGCAATTTACTACAGATAGAATGATATCATTTTATAGTTACCATTAAAAAGAATAGGTAAAATTTTAATATATTGTATTTAACCCAATAGATTTTTTTTTTTTTTGGAGACAGAGTCTTACTCTGTCACCTGGGCTAGAGTGCCATAGCGTCAGCCTAGCTCACTGCAACCTTGAACTCTTGGGCTCAAGTGATCTCAAGTGATCTTCCTGCCTCAGCCTCCCAAGTAGCTGGGACTACAGGCATGCACCACCACACCCAGCTAATTTTTTCTATTTTTGGTAGAGTAAAATATTATCATTTCACCATATAATCAATGTAAACATTGAGGTGCTTTACGTTATTTTTTGTACCAAGTCTCTGAAATCTGGAGTGTAATTTATACTTTGAGCACATCTCAATTTGGCCTACCCTCATTTCAAGTCCTCAATAGCCAAACGTGGCTAGTGGCTATTGGATTGGACAGAGCAGCTCTAGAAGGCTGGGCTAACCTGGTTTCCTCTGTGGTCCCCTGATTTTGCTCACACTATGTCCTCAGCCCTGTAAAAACTCCTTCCTGCCCTTTAGTGCATAGGGAGAACGCTGCACCCCCCTGGGAAGTCCTCCCAGATCACTCTGGCCACTGTGCTCCCATTAGCTTCTGCATAATAATTTTAGCCAGCAATCAGGTAGGACCTTGGAGCATCAGTCCTCTTACTGTCTTTAGCAAATGACTTTTTTCCTTTTCTCTCTCTCTGCTTTGTTTTTTTGTAAATACTGTTTCACACTTATGAAGTAGCTCCCAAGTTGGACTGCAAGATCCTTGGGGGCATGGAAACATCTTAAATTTTCTATGGTTACTAGTCCAATATCTGCCATACAGTACTCAAAATATTTGGGCACTGACAAAAAAAAGTGCTCAGCTCAATTTCCTATATGATTAAGGAACTAATGAAATTGTTTGAATGTGACAGCACAGGTCCACAGAGACTTCTATGTACTCATTAATGATAATATTAGTAATAATCCAAAACACCTACCTAGCAGTTACCATGGGCAAAGGCTAAGTGATTTACATATGTCAACTCACCTAAGCTTTGCAAAAACCCCATAAAGAGACTGCATGATCATCTCTATTTTGCAAATGAAGAAACTGAGGCAAAGAGTTTATACACCTTGCACACGGTCACACAGACAAGTAGCAGAGCTGGGATTCAAATTTGTTCTGGCTCCTGAGTCCAGGCTCTTAATCATCATGATATATGGCCTCTCAATCCAGAACAACCACAAAATATATTTTTTACACCCTGCATATCAGTATACAGCCTAAGAATCAAAGGAATTAGCTTATTATACTCTCAGCCAGAGCATTTCCTTATATAAAAAGAATTAATTCAGAAAATGTAAACAGAAGTAAACAGTAAGAGAGACATGAAATTCCAAGTCTCAGAGGTTGTTTCTCATAAATCTTCTTAAAAAAAAAAGAAAGTACTGTCTTTTCAAAGAGTGTGAAACTGGGGGTAATTGATAACAAATAATTCTTGAAATTCTAGATGTCCTATGATTCAGGAACTCTATTTCTAGGAATTTTTCCTAAGGAAATAATTATGGGTATGTGCTGAGACATCCGTCAGAATCATTATCACATTGTTTATAACAGCAAAATTTAGAAATAACTTAAAATAGGGAGGGTATTTAAGTAAAAAACCAAATCATATTTATACATGATAAAATGTGTATCTAATGGCATGCTAATAAACCAGCTCTATGAATAAAACAAAAAGCCCTGATTTGCAGTATCTGATGACTTCCATGGTATAAACACTCCTATCATGGCTGATCTCAAGCTACCAATAGTTTAATAATCTGCTCTCAAAATCTTGAATAAATATTTAACAACCCCTCTCTGACCTGAGCTGGCTCCAGAATACCATAGAATACATCCATAAAAACATGTAGAAGTTGTTCAATCAATATGTTAAGCGAAAAAAGTCTATAACACTTCTATATCATATTTCTGAGAAAAAAATACACACATGGAAAAAAACAGACCAACAGGATAGATTCAATATGTTAATACTGGATACCTTCAGGTTATGGAATTTTATCTTTATCTGTACTTTCAAATTTTTTCCCATTTATGTATGATTTTTCTTGACCCCCTCTCCCCCCCAAAAAACAAGTTTCTTTTTCCCAGTTACAATAATCTAAAAACGTGCTATCTCCCAAGGTATGGATCTGCTCCGTGACATCAGCTACACAGTTAGAAGGCTCCAGAGTGAGAAGATTCCTGACACCACATAACTAAGAAAAAGAGGAGAAGAGTAAAGCCTGTGGCGTACTGATCTCTTGAGGAAGACAGGTAAAAGCAGGTAAATCCTGCATACTACAGAAAGGAAAGGTGGCAAGTGGGGCTAGAGATTTGTAGACCCCAGGACAAGAATCAGTCTGTTTATTAATACATAGTCTGATCCTGAAAAGATCTACTTCCTAACCCATGACTCTTCCTCATACCTTGCCACCGAGCTTTTAACCATTATATTTAACTAATACCTACAGTTGTTAAGTTCAAGTCTTGCCTGCAATAAAACAACACCTCATAGCCATCAAAAATACTCTGTAAATGCATCTACAAGGAAAGATGTTCAGAAGATTAAGTGAAAGCAAGTATAAAGCAGTAAATAAAATATGAACCCAATTAAGTACAAAGGGGTAAACATACAGAAAAGAATATAGGAAGCGGTTAAGTAGTGGTTGTCTCCAGGTGGTTAAAATTATGCTATTTTGGTCTTTTGGTTGGCCTAACTTTTGATTCTTTCTGTAGTGAGCACAGTTAGCTTTGAGAGTAATGAGGAAAACAACATAAAAGCAAGGTAATCTTAAGTGAGAAGAAACACGCAATGATCCCCCTCACTGGACCCTTGGGCTGATGAGCTCCAGGAAGACTAGACAATTCCTGATTCCTGCTCCCACCCCCCTGCCCCCCCTCCCCCAGTGAAAGTGCATGGCAAAGGGACCTCTACAACCTCTCAAAACAAGAATTCCCCAAGGGCGGAGGAAGCCTTCCTACGGAATGCTTTTGCTAGAGCTGGGGGAAGGGAGGAAGGTGGGGGGAGGATGGAGAGAGGAAAGAGAAAAGAACAACCCAAAAAGCGAAAACGAAAAGCCTGAGGGGAAATCTACCTTTTCCTGACCTTAGGCAGCAGCACAAGTCAGCAGTTCTCAAACTTGAGCGCACACCAGAACCACATGGAGAGCTTGTTCAAACACAGACTGCTAGATACCACCGCCACCCACTCCCCCAGTTCTTGGGTCCACGGGGCCTGAGACTCTGCATTTCTAAGATGTTCCTGGGTGACTACACTTTGAGAACTTCTGTTTTAAGTCATTCTGTCAGTGGGTAGAGATAGAAGACAAGGAACACTGCCCTGGTGTGAGACTGACATGTGAAGTGAGTATGTGCAATTCTTTTTAACAGCGAGACTTAGTTCCCCTTTGGATGGGGAAAGATAACATCCCTCTCTCCATAGGCGCAGTACGAAGATTCTAATGGAGGGAGGGGAGAAATTGAAGGTGTCCTGACAGCCTATTACACATCAGATGCTGTAAGAGAAGAAATGCAGGCTCACAACTAATCCTGCCCCAGGGAAGAGCAGATACCTGGCAACAGAAATGTTTTAGGAGGTACTAGCAGCAGAAAGGGTTTCCCTTCCTTTCAATTTAACAGTTTCCTCACTGTCACCTGGAAGGCAAGAAGAATGTGGAACAACCTGTTTAATACTCTGCTCTTTGCTCTTTCACCTGGTGAAAGATGCCTGGCAGCCTCTCACAGGTGTAACCAGGGCTCCCCTCCTTTCAGGAAGTATAACACAGAAGGTTCTGCCAACTTCAAAAGCAGCAAAAGGTGTGCTCCATCGGTTACTGAATAGTCCAAGCAGGGAGCCAGGCCACCCATGGACCTTACCTGCCAGGGATACAGAAGAGACTTGGCCAAACTTCTGCTATGTCCAAAACCTCTGGGTCTGGAATAACAGACGGTGGGCAGCAAGCTGTGATTTTTATCTAGGCAAAACAGTCTGAAGAAGAACCAGCAAAGCCTCACACATAAAGGATGTGCAATAAATATTGGCTGAAGTGAACAGAAAAACGTTTCTAATTAGATTGCTAGCCAAACTCAAGAAAAAGTGATTTGTCTTTTCTTTTCATATAACGTAGGTTCTCAGGATCTAAACTTCAGAAATGGTGTAGCTATTCTCCAGCTCTTGTACCTTCTGTTGTCTCTCAGAGAAGGATAACTTGGGGGTTCTTAGGCTTCTTGCCAGTATTTTCTGTTGAATCTTCTTTTATGTAACACACAGTGATTATAATACTAGAAGTGTTATGTGGCTTTTTTACTGGTTTAATTAAATTTTATAAAAAAGGAATTTCCCGCCACACTTCCAGATCACAAGCTTTCTTTCTCCCTCAGTGATAAGTCCACAGCATTGAGGCACAGTTGACAGTGGTTTGAGCCAAGACCCTTAAATTGCTTAGGGACTCACATTTACAGTGATGCCACCTGGTGGATGCACACATTTTTAGCTGGGAGTCCCCTGAGGATAGGGTCTGTGTCTAGTATTACAATTACTGTCATCCGTAAGAGCTAACCTTTTTAAAGCACTTTATATGCCTGCTGCTATGCTAAACCCTTAACTAATCCTCACAACAGCTCAATGGAGTAAACACCATTATGATTTCCATCCACTTTTCCAGGTACCCTGCACATAAACATTTGTCAAATGAATTAAAACACTGTGTGTTACATAAAAACCAGTGATGTTCAAAGACGGAATGACCTTGACAGGGTACACTTCAAGAACAGGGACAAGGAAGAAAGGGAGCAAAGGGACTTTCTGAATTAAATTGAACCAGAGAGAAAAACATGAACAGATATTTACTGAGAAGAATGTATAAAAGCTGCTTTGGGAGAGAGAGATGTGATGGTCTCTGCCTTCTGTAGTCTTGGGACAGAAGAGTCCCTCAAAGCAGACCAGGCAGGTTCCAATACCAAATGACTCCAGGCAGTGTAGTCACCCCCAGAACAACAGATCATTCCACAGCCAACACCCAAGGTTCAGCTTGGGGACTGTCTCTACCCTTCTCAGTTGGGTCAGCCCTGTCTCTGTTCAGAGTAAGAGAATTACATGCCCAGGAATCATGGAGTCGAGGAAAGAGCAGTGGAAAAGAATTCTAGCTCTGATCCTGCTACTAAATGGCTCGATCTCATCTTCCTCCTATATAAAAGAAGCTGTGACTAAATGAACCCTGATGTTCCTTCCAGTTCTAACTTTCTGGTATTTAGCCCCTTCTGCTTGAGAAGACCCCCTTAGGTTTCAGACCCAAGCTTTTTCTGGGGCCTTCTCTCAGGAAAAGCCTGGAGTTAGGTCTGAAGAAGAGAGCAGCATGTTCAGCCACTCACTGAAAGAGGAACACCATTTCTAGAAGAATATTTTTAAGGCAGAAGAGAACATTATCTAGATTCTCGGAATGAATGTCATGAAATAGAATATCAGCAATACTACTCCAGAGTAAAGTATATGCCCAGGGTTGTACAGGCTCAGGAGCAAAACCCCCAACATTCATTGTGTTCTTTTACTTTTAAATTATTTTGCATGTTTAAAAAACACATATAGAGTCTGAATTTTTATATTTTTATCCCAAGGGAGGACTTAAGAACCTACAACCCATGGAACTATTGGGGTGACATGCCTACAGGATTACTATTTCAGTAGGTCAGAGAATCAGATATAGGAAGAGAAGCATAGAATTTGGGTTGAGAACAGTATGTATGTGTGGTGCTTCTTCCCAGATCAGAGTATATCCTGGGAGGCAAAGAGAACTAAGGATATATTGTAAAAACATATACAGTTGGTCCCCCATGGAAAATACCGTTATTTGTGGGACACAAATCCACAGATATGGAGGGCTGACTTTTTGTGTCCGTGGGTTCTGCAGGGCCAATGGCAGGACTTGAGCATCTGAGGAGTTTGGTATCCAAAGAGAGGAGAGTGCTGGAACCAAGCCCCATGGATACTGAGGGATGACTGTACATGCTAAATGGTCAATTCAGTTTCCACCATAGTAAAGGCACTTCCTAGAAGATGAAGAAATAAAAGGATATGCATCAAGGTCCCGAGGATTTTGTCTCTTGGATAGTGAATTAAAGTAAACAATAGTGAATGTCACCACGGTTTCTCTTTGAGATGACCAACCCTCTCTAAAGGAACTTGGTGTTGTGGTTTCATACATTAAATTCAGTTTATAAAATGAGCTGTATTAATTTAAGGGCCAAGGAAGAGACATTCACATCAAGTCATAAGGTTTCTGGTTAGGGATTCTGGGGAAAGGTAGGGAAAAAAAAAGAGAGAATTATAGATGAGGATGACTTTGGATGCCACGTGAACCCCCATAACCCTTTCTCACACCTCATGACATCAGAGTCAAGCAGGAACCCAACTACCCAGGTTGTGAAAGAACCACGGGAACTGATGCCAGCACCTCCCCAAGTGACCTGATTTAGCCTGGGCAAGTCCCTACCCCTTCCTCTCTTCACCTCTGAGATGTTTAGGCTGCTGAACTATCTAAATGGGAAGGCGCCATGGCACACTGCCTGGGAAAGCAAAGACATGGATACAGCAATAAACAAGTACAGGTGAATCCCAGGCACACTGTAAAGAAGTAGAGGAGGATGGTAATCAGGAACTTTCCAGACAGAACTTTTATCCACATGCCCAAAGTTAATTTAAGTTGGTCACAAAATGAAAGTCTTAGTTGCTACCTAGAAAGGTCAGAAAAAGCTCTCGGCTCCTTGATGTAACAAGTCATAAATTCCAGTGCAACACATAACTTAGCAGCTTCCAGGTGATATGAAATCATTTTTGTCACTTTGAAACAAGCTATTTTTTTTAACATTGAGATAACTAAAGACATATCTAGAACTGACCCACTTTTTCAGGCTTAAAGGACAGTCTAACTAGCTAAAGCAACCCCAAGCCTCCCCCCCCCCCAGTGTGATGCCAATGATTTATCACCCATTAGACACATGCATGCCATTATCACGTTTGGTTGTTTTTCACTTTCAAAAAGGCAGTTATAAATATATTTGTCTTCTTTCTTTCTTCTCACCTGATCTGTATTTTCTTCTACCCTTCGTTTTCCGTTTTTCTGCCCTTCAACACCAATTTCAAGGTAGGGAAGAAAGAACATCTTTCATCAAATCCCTTTACTGTACTCATACTCAATACAACCAAAAGGTAGAAAGGGAAATCACAAGATAGTCACCTTCTTCACTCTTCTAAATCAAAAGATAAATGCAACTAAATCCATCCATATTTTCCTAAAACGTGATATTTAAAGATCACACAGGTACCATTATTAACACACTAACTGCCACGAGAGTTGTATTTAACTCACTTAAGTTTTGACCCCAGGGCTGTGTGAAGCATATATAAAAATCTTACTTATTGATGTTCTTATTGTTACAATTAATATTGACAATTTAATTCTAAAAACGTGGATTAAATGAATAGAAGTCAATAGGTTTCATTTTTCTATTTATGTTTATCTTTAAATTACACTCAAAGTTTTTATTCTATTTTCATAATAAAACACTGTGGCCCCAAGAAAAAGTTTCTGATTTTTTTGTGTAGCAGTCGATGTGTTAAATCCTTGTTACTAAATCCTTGGCTATTACCCTAGTGATGACAATTACAACCACTTAGGATTCACCTGAGAAATTCTAGTATGGCTCCCTTAGCTTCAAGTCAAAAATAGCCAGAAAATTCCACTTCCTCTGTGTTCCTTTTCCTCAGACTGTAGGTATCCTTTCAATTCTGAATGATCCGGAAGCCCAAGTCAAGACCCCTTGACTTGGGAACCACAGCAGTGGGTTCTGACCCATTAGCTTCAGAGTGAAGCCACTCAAGCAGCAGGAGAGCCAAGTTCTCACAGCAGAAGGGATAGAGACCAAGCCATCAGCCATCCTTATTTAAAAGGTGGAGTGGGGAGGCTGCTTTTCCATTGTAATCTGTCTGTAAGACCAGAGAAACTGGTTCAACTGAAAAGGGAGGCAGATGGCCCCTTGCTGTGCACACCCTCAGCTCTAGTTAGCCTCAGCCTGACCCAGAGCAATTAGGCAAGGCTCTTCCCAGGGAGTTTCAGGGCTCTGGGCCACCTACTCAAGGACAATACAGACCTTATCTTTTCAACCTGCTTCCGAATTCATGCCCACAGGCTGAGTGGAGACTCCGATCTCTCTCTTCTGCTAGAGCTGCACAGAGGGAGCCCCAGGGCGGTGCCCAAGGCTGCAGGCACTACCACCCTGCCTAGCCATGCCCAGGAGTTTCCTGGGAGGATGGCTAACTCACCTCCCATTGGAGCCCCTGTTTTCCATCTTCACAAGTTTCAGATCTAGGAAAGAGTGAGGAATAAAGCGGGAGAAAGCCACAAGCACCCACCTTGTCACCCTTTTGAGCTGCTCTCATCGCTAGACCTTCTGTCTCCCTCAATCTTCCTCTGAGGGTGATGCTCTCCTCTGGCTCCAGTAACATCCACCTCGCATGCCCCCTCTCCTAGCCACAGAGCCCACAGCCAATGCCTTCCCGGTCCCCAGACAGGAGGTGGCCCAGCAGGACCCCAGGCTGGTCTCCACCCCCTCCTCTGTGCTGCAGCAGGAGGGACTGTCAGGGCAGTTCTCAGCAAGGCAAGGGCTGCTGAGAACCCAGGAGAATTACCCTGTAGGGAAGCTGGGGCTGCCACACATCTGGACTCAAGGAGACAGCTACAGGAGCTTCAAATAAGCCTCCCCAGACCCCCACATTCCGCCTTTGACAGGAAACTAACTCCCAAGAAATCCTGCTGAGAAATCCTTCACCAAGAAAGCAGCAGCCTTCCAAGGGAACCCACCCACTCAGATTCCCTTTGGCCATTTCCTGCTTCCTCCCCTACTACCCTTTTCCCTTCAGTTCCCAGTCTTGGTTTTGAGCGTTTCTGAACCAGGTTTAGAGGGTCCCTGGCCCCCGAAAATTCCTTCTCCCTCTCAATTCTGGCTGCTAGAGCCACATGCCATAAGGTTCAGGCTGTTCTAATTGATTGCAGAGACTGAGACAGTCTAATGCTGGGATCATGAACCTTAATGATTTGGGGAAAGGTCCTTCAGATTTAATTGGGTTTTGTAACCATAAATCGGCTCAGGACAGAAAATCTGTCAGGGCTACATCTTGTGTATCACATAGAGAATGGTGAAAGGTGCCTTGGATGAAGTTTATTCACCAGTAAGTAACTCAGCCAGAAAGTTCTATCAGGATTTTGCATAGATCAGAGACTGGGCCATTGAAAATGGGGGTGGAGGCGAGAAGCCCACTAGGTAAAACTTTTTAAAAGGGCAAATGCCAAGTAAGAGGCTATATTTGCACTTCTAGCCACACAAAAACAGTCTTTCTTCCCCCACTCTCCTAGCTGAAGTGTTAAGGTGACATGAGCAGCCTTAGGAACATCTGCTAACTCTGTCTAGGAAGGTCCTGATTTCTTTTTCAGGAGAGGCTACACAATCCACAACCCTCCCTCTGTGATCCTTCTCACCCTCCTGTTTTGCCCGTTGCTTTGGGGAAAATTGGTAGCTTCCTGCAAGTCTCCTCAACAACATTAAAATTAGCAGAATAATTAAATACAGTCCTAATTGGGGACGAAGAGAGTTCTTGTTTAATTAATGAGCCAAGTACGTCCCAGAGCTGCAAATCCATGCTGGCCTGTGAAAGCCCAGGCAGAGAAAAGTGCATTTGAGTCCCATAAGAAAACTGTCGCTTGGCAAAAATAGTTCCTGGTGTAGGGACAAGTGTCAAACACATTCCTATAGCTAGGAGTCATGTGTTAATCCTGCAGCTGAGATCCATATGTAAATGAGAAGTGAAGTACGGCTCCGCCACTACGGGACGCATGGGGACACAAGCAGTTCTGAGTCCCCTTCCGTAACCCCTGGCAGGCTGGCTCCCTGACATCCAAAGTCTCTGGTAAGTAACTGAGTTCCCAAACAGCAGCTGCGCTCCCAAGTCTGAACCTCACCCGGAGGAAGAGCACGCGCGCGCACGATCTGTTTGGAAAACTGCTAGAGGGATCCAAGCAAACTCTCCCTCGGCCGCCCGACCCCAGCGGCCTCCCCCACTCGCCCCTCCCTCCTTCCCTCGCTCAGCCCTATCAGTCCAGCTAAAAGAAGGCACCAATGCCGCCGATGGCCACTCACCTCTGCACGGGAAGCAACAGCAGCATTTAGCAAAGAGCCACCCCAAAGAGGGACCTCGGGTGTAAGCCCGGTCGCCGCCCTTCATGCTGCCCCTCGGCCCCAGCGCTCCTGCATGGCACGGGGCGCCAGACCCGGCTGAGAGCGGAGCGGGGAGGAAACTTCAGCTCTGCCACCGGGGAGTCAGTTCCCGCCCTCACTCGCTCCCTCCCTCCCTCCCCACTGTCCTCGCCCCGGTGCAGCGGTGGTGGCTCTGACTTACTGGAAGCCCGTGCCAACTTGGAGAGGGGAGGGGCCCTGCGGAGAGGGAGGGCCTAAGGGGCGGAGTTCCAAGGTCCAGCTGTTAGGGGGAGACCTGGCCAGCCTCGGCTGCTCTCAGACTCACGCATCGCCGCCCCGGCTCTGGGCACCGGGCAAACACTGGGGCGGTGGTCCGACACGGAGCCCCTGGCACAAAACAGGTACTTCTTACGTGCAACTTCCTCCCCTCAAAGGCCACCATAATCAGCTTTGGCTTTAAAAAGACAACTAGAAGAAGCCAAAGAGGTGAGAGAAGAGCAGATTTAGAAGTTTCAAGACTCAGTAACGCCAGGCTCTGTGGCTCACGCCTGTAATCCTAGCACTCTCGGAGGCCGAGGAGGGAGCATTGCTTGAGCTCAGGAGTTGGAGACCGGCCTGAGCATGAGCGAGACACGGTCTCTACTGAAAACAGAAAAATTAGCCAGGCATGGTGGCTGTGCCTGTAGTCCCAGCTACTCGGAGGCTGAGGCAGGAGGATCGCTTGAGCCCATGAGTTT
>VBSM01000272.1:49771604-49786029 GCA_008086735.1 Cheirogaleus medius
AAAAAAAAAACAGTGGAAGGGAAAAGAATTCCTATGTTACACAATTGCTGGTAGAATTTAGTTTTAAAAGACATATCCGTGGAAGTCCCTGTTACAGAGGTGATGTTTACTAGTTCCAGGTGAATGAATGGCTACAGAAAAACTCCAAACACCTTACTGCTGAGGAAGACTTCCATTCACTATCCACCCTCCCCAAACATGCTCCGTGAATCAATCATTCCTTATATCCCTTCTATCCTATTCTTCTTTAAGTCTTTTTCATGTTTTAAGGCCAAGTTTACTTTCTATAACCCCTCTTGAAGCCCACTTGGACCACATCAGGGTGTCTCATTCCTTTGCGTCCAGCTTTAGAGCGAAGGGCCAGCTGGAAACACACACCACTCATAAAGAGGCCCATTCATCAGAGAAAAGGGAAGGTTGTGAGAGGAATGAAAAACAGAAGCTTGATCACTCCAGTAACCAATTCCCACCCAGAAGAAAGACAGTCAAGGGATAAGGCTTTCAGGAATTACCAGGATTGGGGGCTTCCATGCCCAGTTTGAATCATGTGTAGATTTGCGCCTCATTTATCTATGCGCTAAGGCATCTGACACATGGTTGGGACACAGTAGATGCTCAGTAAATGATAGGCGTACCACTTAATGAGTAACACTTGCTAACATGTATTGAGCATTTATATGTCAGGCAGGTTCCTCAGTATTCTTTATATATTAGCTCATTTACACACACACACACACACACACACACACACATATAGCTTATAAAGTAGGGTCCTCTCTTACATATGAGTAAAGCAAATTAATAAACTTCGAGTCTTTAATGATTTAACTCTAAAGAGAAACTCTAAAATGCTTTACCGCATAGGACCTAAACTCAACATCTTAGCCTCTAGTTCTACTACGGCCATCTTCCTGATGACCTGTCCTGGCAAGAATTACATAAAACCTCTGTCAAGATGTGCCTCTGGTGCTCCTTCTAACACATACAAAAACAGAGAAATGAAAGTTCAGGTTGTCCTTGTAGCTTGTACCCAAGATTCCCGATTCACTGACCATCCTGACTATTGGTCAGTCTCATCTTGCCAACTTGAATTACTGCAGGATCCTTAATCCTCACACAGTTATCCTGGGTTCCAGTTCTCACCCATAACAACCAGTACTATTACTTAGTTCTCTCTTCTATATCACCAAAGACAGTATCTATTTCGCTTTTCTTAAATATTCTTAAAAGTTAACTTTATTTGCTTGTGATGCAAAGCATGGGTGCTATGGTCCAAGAGTCAATATTGGACTCTTGGACCATATTGTGGAATTGGCTTACCCACCTAATCCATCCCTTTTGGCACTTTAAAGCATTCTGATAAAAATTCAAAGATGTACCAAAATTGCTTGGTGAGTAACCAGTTCCTTTTTTACTTAAATTTTCCTTGTGAGCCTTTGTGTTCAGGTGATACTGGATCACATTTTTGTCACAGTGCCCTGCAAGAGACTGATGGCATCACCTTGCAGAAACTGGCTTGAGTTAGATGTTTGAGGAAGACCCTGCTCTTCAGAAATCAGAGAACCAGTAGACCCTAAAGTAGTTCTGTATCTACAAAATGGATCCATTGGACATGTTTCCACTGGTCCTTCTAATCCAGGAATCTATCCTACTCTTAAAGGCATAAAACCATTAGGAACATCTTCCCATCTGAGTTGACATGGTAAAGACATTTTTGGACATCCTGGAGATTCATTCTGGGGTTAGACACCAGTAACATATTGCCATTCTCACATGTCTTGACCACAATGAGACTAGCCAATGTTTACAACCTGTTAAGGAAATCTTGACCACCACTGGCACACTGACTGACTGTGAACAAATTCATTAATTCCCCAAATATTTATTGAGCGCCTACTATGTGCCAGGCTCTGTTCTAGGCACTGGGTCTACATTAGTGAACAAAACCACATCTAGTCCTTAGGAAACCAGCTACTAGGGTGAACTCACCATGGATGTGAAAGAAAAGTGAACCAATGTCACACATATTTGACCAAGTTTATGAGTTGAGGGATTTAAGAAAACAGATGCCTAGATCCTCTAGCTTGCATCTAGATGTCTTAAGTTAATGTTTTCAAGACAATTTAGAAGGGATGGTGAAGGACAATGGTTTTTAAACATTGGTGCTAATAAGAATCAATAGGGAAGCTTTTGAAAATTTTAGGCATTAGTATTTTTTTAGGATCCCTAAATGATTCCAGGGTGGAATCAAGTTTGAGACCATTGCTGCCTGAGTCTCCCTGGCTCCACATACTCCCTGAGATTCAGATCGACTTTGGATACAGCTGGGTGTCAGTTTTAAAAAGTTCCCCAGGTGTTTGAAATACACAGCATAGTTTGAAAACCACTGGTGTGGTATGGTGGTTTTCAAACTTGAGTATGCATCAGAATCACCTGGAGGTTATATTAAAACACAGATTACTGGGGTCCATTCCAGGAGTTTCTGATTTAGTAGGTCTGGGTGGGGCCTGAGAATCTGCATGGCTACAAGTTCCCAGGTGATGCTGATGTTGTTGGTACTGGGACCAGACTTTGAGAGTCACTGGAGATTAAAATTTTTTCCTTGCCTATTTGCCATCTGTGCCCTCTTCTTTTTGTAATAGCACCTTGATTTTTCTTTGAGGATTCAGCCCTCCTCCATTCTCAGATCACGTGTTTTGGATGTGGCTGACATACTCCTCCAAGGACGGGCCCATGACCTGGGCTTGGCTAGTCCGCAACTGGGATTCGTTCAGATTTAGCACATGACCCAAGTTCCATGCAATGAACATAAACCTTGAGACCTTAGCAAGAACGACTGGGAAAACAGCAGTCTCTTTCCACAAGGTTTCTAAGTTGGTGGAATGTTAGCCTAAAGCAGCTGGAGGCAATTTTGCCATAACCTCATAGGAAGAAGCTGCCTGAGAATGAAGCCAACACAGAGGAAAGAGATGAGAGAGGTTTCTAATGAGATCATCCTAATAATGTGCTTTTCCCCAAAGCCTCATCTATCCCTGGACTTTACTTAAGCCTCCCCCTGACTCCTGGCAATATATTCCTTTTTGTGTAAGCCAACTGAATGTCTACAATTTCAGGGTTTTCAAACACCTACCCACCTACTCCCAAAGTTAAGACCAAAAACCCCTGAGCATTGTCTTTAGAGTGTTCTTAATTTCCAAACAGTTGGCTGAGTCTCATTCTCATTTTTGGTTGACTTTGTCTGCAGTGATACCTGCAGCCTAGTCCATTTTACACGAATTAGGCTTTCTACCTATCTACGTGGCCATTTTATATCTCATCCTTATTTTCCACAACAGTGAACCCCAATGAATTCCTGGTTTCAGCCTGCAGATATAGTGGACCAGGTGTACCATGATGCCAAGCCTGACATCAGGGTCCAGTGTGACTGCCTCTCCCCCCAAGTTAGCCACAGCCTTTAGTAATACTGGCCCGTGACCTCAGGCATCACTCCTTTCCACCCAGACATATGTCCAGCTTTCCCTTTAGGCTTATTCTCTTCTGATTTACAGGAATAGAATTTTTCTAAATCACAACATTCCCCCACATTTCTTAGTGAAAGCCCAGGACCAAGACATAAGAAATAGCAACTGTGACCCAACTCAGGCCTAGAAATTCACATGAGAACCTTCTTACTGTGACAAGTGTGGAGGCCTTTTCTGGGACATCCCCCAGTGGGCCCAGTGAGGGCTGTAAACACGGTTCCTGAGAACTCAGAGGACAGGCCAGCTCTCCTCAGCCCACTCCGGCCACTCCCGAGGGTGGGGAGTGTCACCTCTGGTACCCACCCCCAGGTTCTGACTCATACATTTATAGGGTTTAAAAAGCTCTGCAGGGGATTTCAATATGCAGTCAGGGCTGAGAACCACTGACCCTGAGCTCAAGCCCACCTACACCCTGGGATGAGTTCCTGCTTGGTAGATAGTTTAGGAAACACCTGGACATAAACGGTTTTACTTCTCAAACTCTGACAACTGGTCTTTGGACTCCTTCTTTCACTGCCTGTTACATTCCCTGGTTGCTAACTGCATGTTCCTTAATTCTCATCTTCCTTGTATAGATTTCTGACCTATGAACTGCCTATTTGCTGATACCAGGATGGTTCATAATTTTCTCCAAATTACCCAGTCCTGGCCTCAATTTGTGGCTGTGGATTAAAACTCTAAGATTCTTGCCAAGTACTGACCATTTATTAAAAAAAAAAAAAAAAGGTTTTTGATCATCTACTATATGCAAGTCACTAAGCTAACCTGTTTATGGGAATTTATGTGGGAAATATAAATTAAACAAGGCATGGTCCCTGAGAAAAGACAAAGAAGAACAGGTGGATTCTAGAAGAAGAAGTTGGTTCAATTTTCTGTGGCAGAAAAAAGAAACTGGAGACAGACCAGGACTGGACTAAAGAAGAAATAGGGCCAGGCGCGGTGGCTCACGCCTGTAATCCTAGCACTCTGGGAGGCCGAGGCAGGAGGATCGCTCAAGGTCAGGAGTTTGAGACTAGCCTGAGCAAGAGCGAAACCCCGTCTCTACTAAAAATAGAAAGAAATTAATTGGCCAACTAAAAATATATAGAAAAAATTAGCTGGGCATGGTGGTGCATTCCTGTAGTCCCAGCTACCCAGGACGCTGAGGCAGTAGGATTGCTTGAGCCCAGGAGTTTGAAGTTGCTGTGAGCTAGGCTGACCCCATGGCACTCTAGCCTGGACAACAGAATGAGACTCTGTCTCAAAACAAAAAAAAAGGAAGAAGAAATAGTAGATATTTCTTCTTTATGTGAAAAAGAGGAACTGAGACAATAGTCGCCAGTGACCAGAAACACTTGAGATTAGAGAAAGGAGGTGCAATGTGTACATTGTGTCTGTATTTAATTTGAACTCCAAATATTTTTTTTTAAAAAAACTGTATAATGTCCATGTGGGTAACTATTCCCAGGTGATATGTGTTATTTTAATAGTAATGTGTACAGAAAAAGCATGATCACCAGCATCATGCACAGTAATTTCTTCCCCTGCTTATCTGTTTGATGTGGTCTAACCACCATACCACTGCTGGCCCCATGTGTACCACTATCCACCTGGTGACAGGTCCTGGACTTGAATGACTATTGCTGAGATCAACCCATGTTTTCAACTACTGCCCTCTGAAGGTGTCCCTCTGCAACTGCCCACCTGACACCTGTCTGCCTCTTTCTGGCTGTCTCAGGTATCCTCCCGAGAGCTGAGCCCAGCTCATCCCATCAGTCACCCTCTTTTGTGCAGGAAGGATCACTGATCCTCTGGTCTGAGCCAGGTTCAAGGTAGAGGAGTGGTCCAGGCCATACTGATGGAGACTATGGGATTACATAGAGTACCTGGGTGTCCCCCCTGAACGGCCAACATTCCTGATCCTGTGGGGACAGAAAGGAAGAGAGCTGCTGGCAACAAGCACAGGTTCCTGGAGCTCTGTGCTGAGCAGCCGCCCAAGCTGGCCTCAGCTCAGGAGGAGATGAGCTATTTATCAAAGTGAAAGATGGCTGCAGCTGGAGTTGCTAAAAACAAACCACTCCAGGTTTTATCCACTTCCAAAAACATTTACCTCTAAGTGGGTCAAAGTGTTCCCAAAGTAGGGCAGTAAGAAGTGCCAGTCTCTCACTTTGACTGAGTTTTAATTTAGGTAGGCTTATGATTGCTAAGTGTCCACTACAAGGGCTGGCATTTTAATTCCAACTGTCAATGCCACCTCCCGCCAACCCCCACAGATGGAAGCGGCAGCTGCGGGAGGCTGTAGATTCACCAGGTGCAATGACAGAGGTTTCTGATGCATTAGTATGGAAAGTGGAGTTTGCCTCAGGTCAATTTATTGAAGATTTCCAATGATAGAAAGGATATGGATCTGCCCATCCTTGAACCATCCCAAATAAATGACAGGGGCTTAGCCCATATGTCCCCAGAGAAGACTTCCCCAGTCAGAACTCCTAGCGTCAGAGCATTGTCCCCCATTCCCATCCTCAGGCCTTTCTTCCAGTTTCCTCTATAGTTCCTAGAAGACGGAGAACATGCTGAGCCTGGTCCTTCACACGGGACCCTGCAGGGGCCTTAATGATGGGCCTTCCTTCCTTTCTATTACATAAGTGTTTACTGAGAACATCTTATATGCCAGACACTGTTCTAGATGCTCGGGCTACAGCAATGAACAAAATAGACAGAATTCCTGTATTTGTGGTGAGAATTTGCAGGGGAATATTGACAACTATGTCAGGTAGTGAAAAATGCAATGAAGGAATATAAAACAGTGAAGAGAGTATGCAGCGTGGTGGGAGAGGGCAGGAGTTTGGGAGGGCCTCTGTAGTTAGGTGATATTCAAGCAGACAAGAAGGCAGTGTGGCAGCAAGCCATCCAGGGCTCTGAGGAGCTGGAGTACCTGGGGTGTTCCAGAAAGAGGAAACGAAAGGTCAAGCCCTGAGGTGAGAGCTTGCATGGCTTGATTGGTGAAAATCTCAGTCAGGCAGGCTAGTCAGGAGAGTGGTAGACAGAATAATGTCCCCCCAAAAGATGTCCACATCCTAATCCCCAGAACCTGTAAATATGTTGCCTTACTCAGCAAAAGGAACTTTGCAGATGTGATTCAGTTAAGGAATTTGAGATAGGGAGGTTATCCTGGATTATTCTGGTGGGCACAATGCAATCATGGTATCCTTAAAAGCAGAGAACTGGCCAGGTGTGGTGGCACAGGCCTGTGGTCCCAAGCTACTTGAGAGGCTGAGGCAGGAGCATCACTTGAACCTAGGAGTCTGAGTCCAGCCTGAGAAACATAGCAAGACCCCATCTCAGGGGGAAAAAAAGGCAGAGAATCTTTCTTGCTTTGGTCCAAGGGAGACATGGCTATGGAAGAAGGAGCAGAGAGATGCAACACTGATGGCTTTGAACTGCAGTCCTCAACCCCCAGGCTGCCAACCGATACTGGTCAGGTCCGCAGCCTGTTAGGAACCAGACCGCACAGCAGGAGGGGAGCAGCAGGTGCGTGAGCAAAGCTTCATCTGTATTTACAGCCGCTCCCCATTGCTGGCATCACTGCCTGAGCTCCTCAGATCAGTGGCGGCATTAGATTCTGCATTATGGTGAGTTGTGTAATTATTTCATTATATATTACAATGTAATAGTAATAGAAATAAAATGCACAATAAGCGCAATGTGCTTGAATCATCCTGAAACCTTTCTGCCACCCCCTCACCCTGGTCCGTGGAAAAATTATCTTCCATGGAAGATAATTCTGTCCCTGGCGGCAGAAAGGTTGGGGACCGATGGCTTTGAAGACAGAGGAAGGGAACATGAAGCAAGGAATGTGGGTGGCTTCTACAAGCTGGAAAGGCAAGATATGGCTTTTCCTCTAGAAACTCCAAAAAGAACACAGCCCTGTATGCTACCACTTTGATTTTAGCCCATTGAGACCTGTGTTAGACTTCTGACCTGCAGAACTTAAGATGATACATTTGCATTGTTTGAGTCCACCAAGTTCGTGGTAATTTGCTACAGCAGCACCAGGAAATGAACACAGAGGAGATGAAGTCAGAGAATAGGCTCTGGGGTCTTGTAAAGCCTCTTTACAGTCGCAGAAAGGACTTTGTTTTTATTCGAGGTGAGACAGGAGATATTGGAAGGTTTTAGCTACGAAGAGTCTTCAGCCTGGGCTTCCTCCCTACAGCTGGGATGCAGCAATGGTAAATGTCTATGTGCTCACCTGTGTGCAAAGGTTGGCAGCTAAAACTCCTGTGGCCTATAGGGCCATGTGGAAAGGAAGGCAAGTGGCCACAGCATCAGAATCAGAGGTTATGGCTGGGGCTGGTAGGCATGGTAGGAAAACTAGACAACCCAGTCCTACCACAACGGCAAGGACAAAGAAAGGGGCAGGCTGTTCATTGACTGCCTAGAGGGCAGAGGGCTGGTATCAAGAATGGCAACCATTGTAAACCAAAAGACTTCTCATGCCTGTTTGTGGGGGCTTAGGTTAAGGCCGCAGGTTCATTCCTGAACAGATCCTCTATGAGGAGTTGTTCTTAAGGAGTAAGCGACACAAGGAAGGCAGTGAGGTGGCAAGAGGAGGGTCCTGACTACTTTCCTGCCTAGCAGCACCAGAATTCTGCTGCCGGGAGCTCCAAGAGCTGTGCCTTGCAAGGGCTGCTCCTCCTTGGGGCCACTGTCCTCCCGCCACTGACCTCCCCTGAGCAGACAGGATGGGCACAACCCCAGCAGTGCAGAGCACCGTCCCCCCTTCTCTTCTCCCCAGCCCACGTTCAGTGCATGTCATTCCTGGGTCCCTGTGTTCTTTTCGGGGGAAAGTGGTTTCAGCTTAGCTAGCTCTAAGAGCTTCTCTTTGGGGAACATTCTGTTTGCTGGGGTGATCTCTATCACCTCCAGCTTCTCAGAAAGCACAGTCCGTGGCGGCCTTTCTTCTCTGGGATCAAATCCCGAGGCTCTCGTTTTAGCTCTGAGCTCTATCAGCTGGCTCATCAGGCTCCAAGGAACAAGGACCATATTCAAGACTCCCCCTCCTTTCCCCCTGGATGATAAGGGGCATCATCTTCATGTAGAGTTCACAGATCTACAGTGCAAGCCAGCAGCAGCAGCCACAAATATATGCTGCTGAAACTGGCATTTGACATAAGCTAAGTCACAGCAGGCTGGCTGCAAAAGGGGAAAATGCAGGATCTCCGCAGAGGGTCCCCGAGAGACAAGCTCTTTCCCTTGACAGCACAGGTCCTTCTCCTGCTTCAGTTCTACTTGGAGGCAGCACGACACTGAGGTGTATTTAGAGAGAGATGTGGCCTGGCCTGACATATTCCTATTTGAGGTTTTGATTCCAAACCCTTTAATGTCCTAAATAATATCAGATGGATGGTAGTCATAGACAGGACATCTCACCCAGAACAAAGTAGGCCTGGGGCAGTTTTCACAAAACTGCCCTTTGTTCTGCTCTTCTTTGAATTGAAGAGTGGCACCCTCATAAACACCCCAACACAGCCTCAGCACAGCTCCCATTACATAGGTCCGCCCATCTCCATGATGGTGTGGTACAAATGTCACCTTCAGGTACCAGAATTAATCACTGCAAGAGAATAGGTCAGCGGGAGGTGCCAGAGGTGCAGGTTAGGGAAAAACTTGGATTTTCAGCTCAAATAGATATGATCTCAATCCTCCTGGTAGAAAGCACGAGAAAAGTGGAAGAGGGGAATAAGCCATTGATTCTTGGAAAACCATAAAGCCAGATGGAACTGCTATGGGTGGACTGCAGAAAGGGCCCAGAGTAGGCCAGGAACGGAATCTGAGGGAAGGGGGAAGGTGCAGACAAGAGATAGTGTTGGGGCCTCTGAAAAATCTATGGAGGAAACTAGAAACAGAACCTTGGTCCCCTGAACAGCACTGGAAGGGGTTCAGCCTGAAAGCACCCTAGATTCAGCTCTGTAGAGGTCATTAACATTCCCTGTAGAGGAAACTAACATTATATGGCACACCTGGGCTAGGAAATCTACCTCATGGGAGATAAGGGCCATTAATCCATTTCATAGATTATAAGTGTCTTGCTCAAGGTCACCAGCTAGTCAGCCAGGATTCAGACTCAGGTCTTCCACCCCAACACTTGGTTACTCCACCTCCATCATTTCTTCTCATGGCCTCCTGCATATCATGGTGAATCCTCAGGTCACTTTTGTTTTATCCTAAACAATTAACCTGTGCACATAACAATGACACTAACCTTTCAGTTTAAGAAGCACTTTCACTTAAGATTGTTACCCTTGAGCTTCCCAGCAACTCTGTGAGATAGACATTTTTATTGTCTTCCCTTTGCATAGATGCGGAAACTAAACCCAAGAAGATAAAGTGACTTTCTACTCAAAATCAGTGGCTTTTCATTCCACATCCTGTCCTCTCCCTGGCCCATCTGACTCTTTGAGAACCATACCTTCTCCTGTTTTCACAAAGATTTGCCAATGCCTTTTTATGCTTTGTAGAGATGGGGTTTCCCTGTGTTGTCCAGACTGATCTCAAACTCCTGACCTCAAACAATCCTCTCACCTCAGCCTCCCAGAGTGCTGGGATTATAGACATGAGCCATCGCGCCTGGCCCCCAGTACCCTCTTAAGGACAAAAGAGTAGATTATATTGGGCTGAACCATTTGAAATTGTTGCTATTCAACCATTTTTTTTTCCTACAAAAATGTAAATTTCATGTGGCCCAACCTAATAAATTGGATGTCAAAATGAAGATATTTATGCTATACTTGTATGCATTAAATAGAGGATACTTAGGTTAATCCTTAACTAATTTATTTTTCAGTTTCACTTGTTCATTTAGAGACAGAGTCTCACTCTGTTGCTCCCGGTAGAGTACAGTGGCATCATGATACTTCACCGCAACTTCCAACACCTGGGCTCCTCCTGCCTCAGCCTCCCAAGTAGTTGGGACTACAGATGTGCACCACCATGCCCAGATAATTTTTCTATTTTTAGTAGAGACTGTTGGGAGGGGAGGTCTCACTCTTTCTGAGGCTGGTCTGAAACTCCTGGCCTTAAGCAATCCTCCCGCCTCGGCCTCCCAGCGTGCTAGGATTATAGGTGTGAGCCACCACGCTCCACTGGTTAATCACTTTAGATTATGAAAGGTACCTACCTGATGTGGAGAGAAAAAAAGCAGACACTTTTTAGAAGTGGAAAGGATCCCAGAGGTAATTCAGGAAGACATGAAAGAGAGGTAATAAAATGCTATTTTAGAACAAACAGCAGTAGGAATGATCTTGGGGAATAACAAAGAAAGAAGAGAAGCCTATAGAGAGCCTCAGAGTAGATGGTCCTTGCCTCCAATCCCTGTGCCCAGAGAGGATGTTAGATCAGGTCTGTGAGCGAGAAACCAAGGGGCGCCAATGTCCCAGGATAAGGCTGGACTGGGGAAGTTCCTAAATCCAAGAATATTTAAAAGGACTCTTAATCCACAAACACAAATAATAACTTTAAACAAGTTAGGATTGTTGAATTTAATTTAAAATGTTTTGTTCTGCTGTAAGCATTTAATAAAAGGACTTATGGAGAAATTATTAGGCTCTTATAGTTTAGGAAAGAAGTGTCTAACATTTTATATGCAAATCATATTACTTTGTTCTAGATAAAGATCAGAACGAGAGGGAGAATAAGAATTAGTACTGGTGGATTTAAATTGGGGGATTGTGGTGGGGGAGAATAGGAGGAGGAGTGGGCAGAAAGTATCTGGATTTCAGCACTACATAGGAGGAATTTTCTAGCCATTAGAATGGCCCTAAAATCCAACAGGCTTCCTCTAGAAGTAATAAGCTCCCAGTCCCTGGGAGCACTCAAGTAACACTTGGTTGACCGCCTGTCAGGGACATGGGAAAAGGATTACCTCTATTAGGGAAGAGAATGAACCCAAACAACCTTCAGGTACTTTCAATTCTAAGATTCCAAAAGCCAAGAAAAGCCAATGTTCTGAAGTGAAATTACATCTAACCAAGAACCAGGTTTATTCAATTATAAAAGAGAAGGTTTCAATTCTAGCTTTTTTATAATTCTGAAAAATGACTAGGAGCTCTTTTTAGAATCTCTATCAATACATCTCCGTCTATCTTCAAGAAGTATCAGTGCTCAAGTTAATTATAACATTTCTTATCCAAATATATCATTTTTTGGTTTTAGTTATCCTTATCTAACAGTATTGCGATTTTTTAAAAAACATCTTACCACTATCTTCCATTGCACACTGTAATTCAGCTACGTTATCATGAAATACAATTTTGTGGGCTAGCGTGGAAACCTATTCTCACCCTCATTCATCATACTCCCATGTATGATTTGCTTCTATGGGGAAGTGAGTTCTGAATTTCAAAGTGGCTACCTCACATCTGCTCAATTACAGATACGAACCTGTACGAATGAAGTAGGATTGTAGATCAGCAAGCTGTAGTTTGTAATGAGTCACTTCTAACCTGAAAGGAAACGTTTTGGGAATATTTATCCTGCAATTATTTTTTTAGCTTCTCATAGTGGAGGCATTATGGAGTAAACTAAAAACCTGAGGTCAGTTGCTCCTAATGGAGAATTATACTGAAAAGTAAGGGAGTGAGGGACTCTCCTAGTATGGAGAGGAGACTTTAAGTCTCTGGATTGGATAACAGAGGGGACAGGAAACACAGGGAGACTGAACTTTTTGGTGTTTGGCTTCTGGCAGCAGAAAGTACAGGGAGCTCCCATCCTGCAGAGATCTGTTGGACCAGCTGGACCAGCTCTGGGACTTGGATGGCCTCTAGCAGAGCTGGACCAGCCTCAGCCTGCTGTCCAGAGTGCTGCTCTGACTTGCTCTGCCCCCGCCAGGGACATCAGAATCTTGTCAGTGGACAAGGCACCCACAGGATAAAAGCTGTCTCTGGTTGCTGCTCCTTCTCCTAGGAGTGGAGCATTCGGGGCCAGAGGTGAGAAAGAGAGTGAACAGGTGGTATACATGAGGGTTAATGTTCTTCAAATTCAGCTAGACTGGTTAAGAAAGGCGAGCCTAGTCAGATGGAAGGATAAACTAAAGTTCCTGTCACAAATGCCTTCAGCCTTGGGGGAAAACAGAGTGGTAAAGTGAAACCTTGGGAAATGGACAGACCTAGGTTCAAATCCACTTGTCAGCTATGTGACTGAGCAAGTTATTTATCTAATTTCTCCAAGACTCAGTTATTTATCTGTAAAATGAGGAAAACATTACTGTCATTAGTACTGTCATTACTGCCCTCCACCACCTGCTATACCTTACTATACACCAGAACCTGGTGTATAGTAAGACTCAATAAATGTTAGGTATTTTTGTGAGCTGACTACAAACTTAGCATAAGTTGATGATATCACAGACTTGCTCAGCGTTCTCAGGCTGTTGGTGGTTTTTGCTTCCAGAGCCCAAGCTTTCTCCACTGTTGTACACCGCCTGGGTGAGCTGTTCCTGAGGCCAGGTAAGTGCTAACAGCAGAAATCACCAGGAGTCCCCAAGGGAGAGGACTCCCCATGAACAAGCCAGGGCTGCACGGGCCATTGCCCGTCTGCTACAGCATCTGCTTATAAGGCACATGGTGGAGCCCTGGGCTTGTTTCCACTAAGCAGAGAGGCACTTCCTTTACAGCTTCTCCTGACCCTCACCCCAGCCAGGGAAGAAAGTGCACAGGAAAAGAAAGGGAACCCAGCTGGGTAGAGAGGAACCTAGACTGGTTTTTGGAGCCTAAAGCAGAAGTACCTAGGACCAATACTTTTTTTTTTAACCATCTTAACCATTTTTAAGTATACAGTTCAATGGCGTTAAGTACATTCACATTGCTGTACAACCATCATTACTATCCATCTCCAGAACATTTTTCATCTTGCAAAACTGAAACTCAGTACCAATTAGACACTAATTCTCCATTCCCCCAACTCCTGGAAATCACCATTCTATTTTCTGCCTCTTATAAAGTTGACTACTAAAGGTATCTCATATAAAAGTGGAATAATACAGTATTTGTCTTTTTGTAACTGGCTTATCTAAGTATAATGTCCTCAAGGTTTGTCCATGTTGTAGCATGTGTTAGAATTTCCTTCCTCTTTAAGGTTGAATAATATTTCATTGTATGTATATACTACATTTTCTTTATCCATTTATCTGTTGACAGACACTTGGGTTGCTCCCACCTTTTGGCTATTATGAATAATGCTACATTTATCATGGGTATAAAAATATGTTTGTATCTTTGCTTTCAATTCTTTTGGAGAAATACCCAGAAGTGGGATTGCTGGATCATATGGTAATTCTATTTTTAATTTTTTTGAGTAATCCCATACTGTTTTCCATAGTGGCTGCACTATTTTATGTTCCCACCAGCAGTGTATAAGTCTTCCAATTTCTCTACATCCTCACCAACACCTCTTCTTTTCCATGTATGTGTGTGTGTTTTAAATAATAGCCATCCTATGAAGTAGTATCTCATTGTGACTTTTTTTTTTGAGACAGAGTCTTGCTCTGTCTCCAGGGCTAGAGTGTAGTGGCATCATGATAGCTCATTGCAACCTCAAACTCCTGAGCTCGAGTGATCCTCCTGAGTAGCTGAGACTACAGGTGCGCGTGAGTATGCCAGGCTAATTTTTCTATTTTTTGTAGAGATAGGTCTCGTTCTTGCTCAGGCTGGTCTCGAACTCCTGGCCTCAAGTGATTCTCCTGCCTCACCCTCCCAAAGTGCTAGGATTACCGGCATGAGCCACCCTACCCAGCCTCATTGTGATTTTTATTTGCATTTCCCTAATGATTAGTGATGTTGAGTATCTTTTCATGTGCTTGTTGGTCATTTGTGTATCTTCTTTGGAGAAATGTCTATTCAAGTCCCATTTTTTTTTTTTTTTTTTTT